>CM034708.1:132234098-132247405 GCA_020142125.1 Phrynosoma platyrhinos | reverse complement strand
AACCTCAGCCTATTCCCAATTTAGAATGGGTCAGCATGGTGGAGTGATGTGAGTGGTGGATTAAGACTATGGAGTTTATCACACTGTTAAAATGAACCTTCTTACCTCTCCTGACTTCAATCTTAATTCAGGCGGCATCTGGATACTATCACAGGAATTTTGCCACTGCCCACGTCCAGCCCGCGTCGAGGCTAGGTTCTAGGGATGCTCAGCACACCTCTTTTCAACACTGGGAGTTTTCTGACTTAAGAAAATAGCCGCCAGAAAGCCCCTGGGACCTGGGCTGGACATGGATGGCGGATTCGGTGACAAAATCCCTGTGATAGTATCCAGATGTTTCCCAAATTAAGATTGAATTCGGGAGAAGTAAGAAGGTTTATTTAGTGGTGCGATAAACTCCTATAGGAGAGCTAGATTCAAATCTGAGTGGTGGATTAAGATAAACTCCTATAAGAGATCTGGATTCAAATCTGCACTCAGCCCTGGAAATCCAGTGGGTGAGCTAGGGCACATCATACTCTCTCAGTCTTAGGGGAAGACAATAATAAAACTTTTATTAATATATCTTGCCAAGAATATCGGAAAGGCATCTACCATAATTTGGAATCAGCCTGAAGGAGCATAACAACAAAACTATTTTGGATTAACATTCCATGAGGTATATAGGAATGCCAATAATGTTCTTTCCTAATGGGTGAATCTGTCTGCACACAGCCAATGGGACCCATTCATGGATACTACAATTTCTCTTTCTAGCAGACAACATATAAGTTGCATAGCCCTGCAATCCTAGAAACTTTAGCACCAGGGAGCAACTTGTAAAATTGCAAGTTATAAACATGGAGTAAATTCTATTTAAAATTCATGCAGTTTTTGCATCCTGCATCGAATGCACACTGTAGAGATATATTTGCAAATTATACACAATTCACACAGAGAAAATAGACATATTTCCTTCCCAATTAAATATTCATTATTTTAAAATACTGTTATAGAAAAATCAAAGCTCAATTGGTTCCCTTTATAACCATCTTTTTAAAATGGTTAGTCAAACAGTTCAATACCACAGAATAATTGTCCTTTATTCACCTTTATAGCCTTCTGTTCAACCAAGGTGGAACCTATGCAATTTCCTCCATGGCAAAAACTGCCACATGCTGGAGTTCATCTGTAGTTTTTAGCTCCTTGGTGCTTGTTAAGACTTACTCAGAATTTAACTTTTCAAAATGAGAAAAACTGGAATAGACTAGTAACCCTGGCTTGCAGCTTCACTCTTTCTGTTATATACTCTCTAAACAAGTTGGAGAGCATAGGGGGACACACAATTCTTGGCAGTGATTGGATTAAATTAGAATAATTTATTTTGCTTCCAGTGCCTAAATTGGTTTCATATTGAAAAGCCTGACATACTGATTAAGTTAACAGTGATTTTTCTCATATTCATAGGAAGTTTATTTCATTTGCCAGTATAAATAAGACAAATGAAGTCAGCACTGATGGGTGCTTCCCCTTATGATCTCCCTTATAAGGTAATGCCATTTTAATCAGTAGACAAAGAATGTTGATGTATGTGAATTGTGTGTATGGATGGATGTGCACATACATGGAGAAATACTTGAACATACAGGATTATTACATTTTGTTTTCAACTGTACTCTGTGAAACTATTATTTATTGTTATGATTAAACCTCTGTATACTTGCTGAGCTAAGCTTCTCCAACTAAGTATTAGTAAATCATGGTAGAATTTCCTTCCAACTTCTATGTTCACTGAAAGCCTTATTCTAACAGGATTTTGAGAAAACTGTAATTATTATTCTAACCTACAGAAGAGTGAAAATTTCATTCTATATTTTTATAAGAACTTTCCAAAATTCATACATTCCTCCCACCACAAATTTGATGTAAAGGACTTGAGAATCTTTGCCATATTATGATTCGCTAAAAACAACATGAGGGATTGGATAATGGGCTTTCATTGTTGACATGTTTTTGTCCAACATGACTCTGTCAAATATCTGAAAGGTGTAAACATTATTTACAATTGTTCAAGTACCAATGGTAAAGAAAGTTGTGGTCTAGAGGTGTATCTGCACTGTAGAAATAATGCAGTTTGACATCACTTTAAATGCTGTAGGTCCATCCTATGGAGTGCTGGAATTTGTAATTTTAGAAAATCTTTAGCTATGTCTGCTAATGAGTGCTGGTGCTTCAGAAAACTACAAATCCTAGGAATCTGTAGGGTGGAGCCATGACTGTTAAAGTGGTGTCTTACATTATTTCTACACTGTAGGTGCACTCTAGCTCTAGTTCTGAATGATTTCTGGACAAAAATCTGGATCTAAAAGTGTCCTTTCCTGATACATGATAGTTAAAAACAGATGCTGCCATTGTACTAAAATTGTGTAACTACAATAATATCTAGTCTGGAGCACTGATCTCAGACACTTAATTTTCTTTCAACTCCAGATGTCTTACTCTTGTTTGTGCCAATACCTATTTCTAGAATAAATACATTTGGAGATTTTTGCATTAGAACCAAAGGAAGTCTTCTGTTTGCTTTCTTTTCCCCCATTTTATTTAATGACTGTATAGTGGCATATATTTCAAGGTCACCTCATCAAATCTCTTCTCCTTTATAGTATAACCCAATTTAATTGCCTATATTTATTACTGTATCAAACTAATTAAATTCCATTTGTCTAAAATATTATTTTTAGTTTTTTAGTTTTAATTTTTTTCCAAAAAGAGTTTATTGTTTGATTATTGGTTGTTACATAATGTTGAATAAAAATAAAGAATAGAAAACTTACAATCAATATGTCAGATACACTGAGTGTATACATCATTTTGATTCCATAATATTATTCCTTCCCCTTTCCACCCTCCCTATCCCTGAAGCTGTTTCTAGTTGTGGTTTGGTATATATTCAAGCATCCTTTTTAACATATTCTTCCTTTTTCCTAAAATAATAATATTCATCCACAAATTGTTAATCCTGGTAAGAGTAGTTAATAACTGTACCATATTCATATATATATATATATATATATATATATATATATATATATATATATATATATATCATTGTTGAGCTAAACAAAAAATATTGATGGTATTTTATAGCAGTACTCACCCCTATAAACTATTTCAGTCTTCAATTACATTATTTTAGTTATTACATCTATACATGCCATTTCTGCACACAAAGATTTATCAGAGATTCCCAGTCGTTGCCCCTATCTTGAGCTGGTCTTTCAATCTGGAATATGGTCAGTTTTTCTAGTTCTGTCATATTGAGACATTTTACCAGTCTATCATCCATTGTTGGTGCCTCTTTTTCTTTCCATTTTTGGGTGTAAACTATTCTTGCAGCCGACATCAAATATAAGATGTACCGTCCCCTCCACTATATTTAATAAGAAGCATTCAGGGATCATTTTATTTTTATTTTTTTTCCCTCTGTCCTTATCTTTATCGCCAAAACTCCTCTTTTTCCACTAAGCCTCCTCCCACTTCTCTCCACTCCAGTCTCCTTGCATTGGCCCTACGCTGCTTCTATCATCTGCTTCTGCCCTCCGGTACCATTAAGGGAGCAAAGGTTCCTCCTCCTCAACCTCGCACCGCGCATATTCCGTGTCTGTGTATGTGTCTGTGTCTCTCCTTTTTCAGGCTCTCTTAAAGGGGCAGAGCCCTTCTATGCCATCCTTCAAGCTCCTCTATCTTTCAGTTCCATGACCAAACAGCACCATCTCCTCTGCGTTTACAGTTTCCACTGAGGGCTATCCATCCATGTTGTTACTATACTGATTCCAAGTGATAGTTTCCACATGTGAGAAAGAGGATCATTTAAAGTAATTTTAAGACCGCTTTGTTAGGTATGAAGTTGCTTCTATCTTCCTACTCCTTTTGCAGTCCCCTTTTCTTTGGTGTTTCTTATAACGTTATCACCCTTATCACCACAGCAGCAGAGTCCTTTTGACTCAAAGGAAGTTTGTACTTTGTCCATGCGGTCGCTGCTTCTGTTCTCTCTCTTTTAAATTGTTAAAATAAAATTAACAAAATCAGCTTTAAAATGAGTTGGCAATCTCATTCTCCCTTGCGGGTAACTCTACATGGTTGGAATAGCTTGTATAACCTCACCACATTCTTCCGTGTTCGGGGTTTCTCCCTTCAAACTTCACTTCAGCCAGGACCAGAACCGGTTTGGGGTTATTCTCAAGCTTCCTCTGCACCCCCTTATGCCAAGGGGGTGTTCTGGTTGCTGTTCTTAGTTGTTTCTTATATCCATTAAATCAGTAGGTTCCTTTTGCAACCTAAAAAAACATGTTTTGTGAGAGTGAAGCCGAGCAGCAAACTTGGTTTCCTCCCTGTTGGGAGCCTCAGCCAACCGGAAGTTCTCAGGGGTCATTTTAATTGAGATTTGAGTTATATGTTGTAGAATCCTGTGAACTCCCTTCCAAAATTCTTTTGCTGCCAGACAGGTCCACCAGACATGGTATAACGTCCCTTCCGATGTACCACATTTCCAACATTTACCTTTTCCGTGATGTTGGATTTTTGCCAGCTTGTTAGGTGTAAGATACCATCTATGTATCATTTTGTAATGGTTTTCTTTAATGTCGATACAGCATGTAAATTTTAAATCCTGGCCCCAGGTTCATTCCCAGCTTTCCATTTTAATTGTGTGACTAATATTTTTTGCCCATTTGATAAGACATTCTTTGACTGTTTCAGGTTCCATTTCAATCTTCAATAAAAGTTTATAAAATTTGGAGATCCTGGCTTTGTGTGGTCCTATTATTAGCTCATCCAGTTCTGTTTTCCTATTGGTTATTCCCTTTAATTTTAGATACATTTTGAATCTTTCAAGCAGTTTACGGTAAGTGAACCAATGACAAATGTCACCATCTTCCTCCAATTCTTGAGGTGATTTCATAATTGGGGATTCTCCCTCCCATTTTAACAGATCTGTATATTTGAGACAGCTTGTTTGTTGTGCCACTTGAGCAACCCATAGGTCTTCTTGTGTGGATAACCAGATTGGTAATTTGCTGTAGTTTTTTTTTGCTTAACTATTAACCATACTTGTAAGACTGCTCTTCTGATGGCATGGTCTTTCAATTCTTTATTGACCTCTACTTTATTATAAAATAAATATCCATGCTATCAATATATATTGTTGAATCCTTCCAAGGCTAATGTCTTTTCTTCATCAAGCATTATCCACTTTTTGATCCAGTCTAAAACACAGGAATAATAATACATTTTCAAATCTGGGATTCCAAGCCCTCTCGTTCTTTTGCGTCTTTCATTATTTTCCACTTAATTCACAGTTTTTTCCCAGCCCAAATAAATTTGGAAATATCAGTTTCCCAAAGTTTAAAAACTTTGTCATTGGTTAGAATTGGGAGGTTTTGAGATATGAACATTATTTTTGATAGAACATTCATCTTAACCGAAGATATCCATTGCATGAGTGAGAAATTTAACATTGTCCACCTGTCCAAATTTTGTTTTATTTCTCTCCACAAAGGTGTGTAATTGTTATCAAATAATTCCAATTTTTTTTTTTTGGATAGAGATATACCAAGGTATGTCACCTTTCTACAAATCTGGAATCCCAATTATCTCTTTAAAAATTTGTCTTCTTTCTTTGACATATTCATTGTTAATATAGTTGATTTTGTTTTGTTGATTTTAAAACCAGCAAAATTTCTGTATTTTTGAATTGTTTCCATTAATTTTTTAATATTCTCGGTTGATTCTTCAAGATTAATTGCTAAGTAATCAGCATAAGCACTTACTTTATAACTATAACCTTTAACTCAGGCCCTGGGATTGTCTTATCTTTTCTTATTTGTTCAATTAAAATTTCTCATGTCAAAATAAATAATAATAGAGAGAGCGGGCATCCTTGTCTGGTCCCTTTCATTATTGGACAGTTCTTAGTTTTTTCTCCATTTATTATTATTTGTGCTGATTGGTTTTTATATATGGCCTGGATCCAATTGATGAATATATCACCAAAGTCCATTGATTTCATTGTTTCTATCATAAAATTTCAATTAACTTCATCAAAGGCTTTTTCAGCATCAAGAAAAATTAATGCTGTCTTTCTCCCTGGATTTTTCTCATAATATTATATTAAATTTTTCATAGTTCTTATGTTTTGGTTCACTTGTCTTTGAGGTAAAAAGCCACATTGATCTTTTTGAATAACATATTGGAGTACTGTCCTTAATCTTTTAGCTAATATTGCTGCAAATAATTTATAATCCAGGTTTAATACAGAAATCAGTCTATAATTCTGGGAAAAAGACTAGTTTTTATTTGTCTTTGGTATAAGAGTAATATTTGCTTTTGACCATTAATCTGGTATGTCCTTTTGTTTAATCTCATTAAACAGTGAATATAGTGGAAGACTCAACTCATCCTATAGTATATTGCAGTATATTGCAGAGAACCTGTCCAGTCTAGGGGCTTTCCCAGATTTCATTTTCTTATGCCTTCAAGGACCTCCATCATTGTAACATTTGAATTAAGAGGTTTTTTTTTCTGGAGCTCCGTTATTTTACTTAAAATATGTTGTCTCGTATACTCCTTTAATTCATGTTTAAAATTGTCTTCTTTAGTTTTCTCTTTAAACAGATTAGCAAAATACTTCTCAACACTCTTTATATTGCATTCTGGTTTGTAACTTTCTTATTCCTATCTGTTATTTCTGTTATCATTATTTTTTTTATCTTTTTCAGTCTATATGCTAATAGTTTCCCTGCTTTTTTCTGATATTCAAAATATTTTTGTCTTGTGAATTATAACTACCTTTCGATTTCTTTTGATGTTAATATTGAAAGTGGTTCTTGTAAGAGTTTGATCTCATTATAACTTTCTTTTTGTTTGTATTTTGATTTAATTCTTGTTCTTTAACTATTATCTTGTTAAATGTCTTTTAGTTTTTGGTTTCTTCACCTTGTCCATTCTGCATTTTACTGAATAAAAAAGCCACACATGACTGCTTTGCTTGCATCCCAGACAGTTTTAAGGTCAGTTCCTTTATTAAGATTCTCTTCAAAATAAAATTTCAGATGTTCTTTAGCTTGTATTATGATTTTCTCGTCTTTCAATAAATATTCGTTGAGTCTCCACAATAGATTTCCTTTTTCCAAGTCTTATTGAAATAGGGTTATGATCTGATTTTTTTTGCCAGAATATCAGTCTCTACAACTTCTTTATATAGATCCGATGAAATTAAGAGCATATCAGTTCTTGAAGTCGATCGATGAGATTCTGAATAGTATATGTATTCTTTGGAGTTTTTATTTTGTATTCACCATGGGTCTATCAGTGATAACATGTCTAATATTTCAAAGAACGATTTTTGGAGTTTCTTTTATTTTTCCCCCAGAAGATCCTCTGTCAATTACTGGGTTTATTACCCCGTTCCAGTCTCCCATCAAAATCAAATGCTTATAATCCAATTCTACTAATGTTTTTACAAGTTTTTAAAATAAAGTTTGGACTTATTTTCTAATGTTGCATGCAAACCCAAAATCAAAATCCTTTTACCTTCCAAATCCACTTTAACTCCTATATATCTTCCTTCATTATCATCATTGAGTAATATGATTTTTCTGTAATATGGTTTGAAATGTACAATGCTACACCACTTCTTTTTTCTTTTTTCTGGCTGAAATGAAATTTTGTCCTAGTTTGGGATTTTTGTATCTTTGCTTCAGCTATGTGTTTCTTGTAAACAAATTATTTCAGCTTGTTCTTTTTCTAAGAGGTGGAATATTTGTTTTCTTTTATGTGCGGAATTCATTCCTCAGGCATTCCATGAAATCAATTTCATCTTTCTTGTTCTAATCTTCTTACTGTTATTAGTGAATTAACTTGTGACTTTTATCCGTATATTTATTATTTTAGTTATATAATAGAAAGTTTACAATTCTTCTGTCTCATAAACCTGTGGTTCATCCATATGAGTTCCGAGTGGGACAGATCCCCCTGACACTTCAAGAATTTCATCTTCTCCACTCTGGTTAGCCCTGTCTTCTGTCTCTTTATCAATTAGGGTTTTGTCTGGAATATTTAATTGAGAATTTTGTTTCTCCTTTCTTTGTTGTTCTCTGGTTTTGGCTAATCTGTCTTGTTTTCAGTTATTATTTCCTTCTTTCTTTTCTTGATTCGTAGCTTCTACAGTTTCTTCAAATTTTCTCAGTTTTTCTAAAAATTTCCTTGCTTTGTCTACAATATTTATTCTGTAAGTTTTTTCTTTCCAAGTAAGTGAGATTCCTTCTAACATTTCCCATCTGAATTGAATATCTCTTAGTTGAAGTTGTCTAGTTAGAAACATATAATCTCTTCTTTTCTTCAAAACAGAAGAAGGAATGTCTTTGAAAAATTTGATCTCTGATCTCTTAATTTTAAATCTTTCCCATAGCTTGCTTGGATAATCTGTTCTTGTGTTCTCTCTTTCAGTAGATACACAACGATGTCCCTTGGGAGATCCCTCTTCTTTGCAGTAGCAGTTTATTCAAAAATTTTTATCTATTTCAGCATCGAGAGATCTGTTAGGAACATCTATCAGTTCTGCCAGAAATGGAACTATAATCTCATATAGGTTTTCATTAGTTCTTTCTCTCAGCCCTCTTATTTTTAGACATTTCATTCTCTGATTTATCTCTTTCATCAAGTTAGAGTCATATGCTTGGTTTTGTTTTGCCTCAGTTTATTTAGGGGTGTTGCAGACTGCCAGAAATAGTGCAAATTGAGTCCACTTTTAGGGTTAAGGTTAGTGCTAGGGAATCATGGGAATTGTGTTGTTTTTTTCTGAGACATTGAGCCTTCTCTGTCAGAGAGCTCTGGTGCCACAATAAACTACAGTTCCCATGATTCCCTAACCCTAACCCTAACCCTAAAAGTAGACTCAATTTGCACTATTTCTGGCAGTCTGCAATCCCCCTTAGTTTTGTTTTTTAAGTCCTCAGTCTTGATTTGCAATGTCTCTACTTTAGTATGTATCTCTTTCATGTCATCTGTTAGAGTTCTGATAGTTGATTTCAATTCATCTATTTCTCTCTTAAAATCACTTCTGATTTCTTGTCTAGAATCTTTTAGTTCTTGTCTAAAGTTTCTTTCCATTTTCTCAATTGCTTTTAAGATTCTTAGGTTGGCATCCGCTGTTTTCGTGGTCATTTCGATAGATGGTCTTTTAGCCTGTGTAGTACTTTGAGTCTGCATCTGTGTCTGGACTGTTTTACATGTATTGGCATCTTCTCCTACTTGTCAAATCAACTCTATAGTAGTCTCTTATAGATTCAGTCTCCTCCACCTCTTTTTCCCTTCGATTTATTTCTTCTCTTTCTGTCCTTTCTTCCAAAAGAGTCTTTTGGTCCAAGTACAGAATTAAATTCAATCTATATTCATTCAAGTTACTTAAATTCCGATACAAAAGTTTCTAAAAAAAATTCTGTATCAGATAATGCTAACCTATTGGTTTAGAAGCTTCAGTAATTCAGATAAGAAGTTTTATCATATCGATTTACATTACTTACAAAAATTACTAATAGAATCTAAACAAGTTTAAAAGATTAATCACATGCAACCCCAAACAACAATCACCAATTAAAGCTTATCTTGAACTTCTAGACCTTCTGAAATATATATAAATCCACCAAATTAAATATTGGTTCTGAAATATAGAACAGTCTTGATAAACCTAATCAGATTATTTTAAATATTATTTAAAATATTAAATTCCCATGAGCATCTTTGTGTAGACTCCTTTTTTGAAGATACAAGTATATAAGTCAATTTTTATACTCCAAAATAGCCCTTGATAAATCTAAATTATTCATTAACTATAGTCTCCTTCTCCCAATCTAGAACAAAACTTCTTTATATACTACTAGGGGAGGACTTCTCCAACTATGAACCTTTGCAGACTGCTAGAAATAGTGCAAATTGAGGCCACTTTAACTGCCCTGGCTCAGTGCTAGGGAATCATGGGAACTGTATTTTTTTCTGAGAAATTGAGCCTTCTCTGTCAGAGAGCTCTGGTGTCACAATAAACTACAGTTCCCATGATTCCCTAGTACTGAGTCAGGGCACTTAAATTGGACTCATTTTGCACTATTTCTTGCAGTCTGCAAAGGCCCTAAATTAACCACTCTATTTTACAGATGAAGTGCTGAAATAATGTAGTATATAAGGGCATTAGTTGTCAATTAAGTCCTTTGTTGGGTTATCTTAAAATAATCATATAATATAATATTATTATTCTTCAGAATTGACAGTTCCAGTACAGCACAGTCTTCTCATTAAACAAAAAAGTTCAAAACCCCATTACTTTAATCTGGAGTATATTTAAACTTGATTTAGAGTAGATGAAACTTGTGAAGATTTTGTTGGAATATGGATGGGTTATACAGTCAAAGGTGAAATGTAGAGATGTGTGTGTGGAATTTTCCTCATGAGAACATCTAGAGAAACAAAGTGAATCTAACACCAGATGGCCAAGAAGTCATAAACATGAACTTTCCCAAAGATACAACTCATGGACACAGATTTTGTTATGAGAAAAGCCTTGATAACAATACATAAACATTGTTAGGTCTTGAGAAAATAGTCACGTAGTAGATGATGAACATCAAGAGGATGGGTTAATATACATCATACAAGCATTATCCAACCAACATATGGTTAACACCCAGAAGGTGGAGTATGGGAAGGGCCTAGAAAAGTCTTTGTTTAATAATGTTTATAATTCAAGATGTGAGTGCGTGCGTGCATGTCTGGCAGCAGTGGTTTTAACCATGGAGTTAGGAGATGGCTTCTAGTATGTTTATACTGCTTTTATAATGTAACTCCTAGATCTGAAAACATGGATCTGTAACTTCTTTTTAACTTTTAACTGCAACAAGTTGTGATTGTATGCTTTTGGGATTGTTAAATATGTGATCTTTCATGGCGGAACTGGAAAAAGTTCATCACAATGGATTTTACTTAGTTAACTTATTTTTCTTGTATATGCATTAATAAACAATGCTTTAGGACTTTACAATGTGTCTTCTTGACTGAGGAAGACAGGATCCTGAAGAAGAGTAGCTGAGCCAGTTGGTGGTAAGAGATACAAAGTGGCTGTGGATCGCAGCAGCCAGCCTGTCCTGCAGATTCTGTTGGGTGTCAAAGAGCATCACTGCAACACCCATCATGCACATACTGACAGATTTTTACAAATTTGAATCCAAACTCACTTGTTTTCTGGATCTTCCCAAGGATAGAACTGAAACAACTTGGTAGAGTTTCGCTTTCCTGAGAGCTCCTGGCAGTGGCAGTGGCTCGCCCATGGTCTTTCAGCCCTCTTTCCAAGTCATCTCCTTCTTCTCCCTCTTCCCCTTCTTCCCCTCGCTTCTTCTGTTTCTTCTCTTCTTCTCTCCCAGCAACACTGAGGGCTGTCCAAGACCCCTGGGCCCATCTGATCCCTGTTCATCAGCAAGGAAGTTTCTGTTGCTTTGCAGATCTTAATTGCAACTTTAACTTGCCGCAACTATGCCAGCAGGTTCCCGACTCAGAGATCCTGCTTTCGTCACTCTGCCATCTTGCCACTTTGGTCCTAAAATTTCAAGGTCGCCTCATCAAATCTCTTCTCCTTTATTGTATAACCCAACTGAATTGCCTGTATTTATTACTGTATCGAACTAATTAAATTCCATTTGTCTAAAATATTATTTTTAAAGACACTTCAAAAGATAAGCTTTCATTTCACACATTTTCAATATCTCTTCAATCCTCCTGCAGTGCTTGGAAAATGAACATAGGCAGGGAGAGGACTTTCAATATGACAACTTTGATCCAGCATCTTATTTGTTTTGATTTCTAATTAATTGCCTACCCACAGCTTATCATTTCTCTTATAAAATTAAACAATAAAAGTAAGGAAAATAATTATAAAATCACTATAGTATTTAATCTGCAGCACTGAAGCTAGTCCATACTACTGAAACTTCCTCAGAAGTTCCCACTACCAGATTTAAAAATGATAACAGAGATTATATTTCTCTGCTTAAGGGCCTTTACAGACTGTCAGAAATAATGTAACTTGAGTCCACTTTAACTGCCTGGCTCAGTGCTAGGGAATCATGGGAACTGTAGTTTATTATGACACCAAAGCTCTCTGACAGAGAAGGCTCAATGCCTCAGAAAAAACTACAACTCCCATGATTCTCTAGCACTAAGGGCCTTTGCAGACTGCCAGAAATAGTGCAAATTGAGTCCACTTTAACTACCCTGACTCAGTGCTAGGGAATCATGGTAACTGTAGTTTATAGTTGACACCAGAGCTCTCTGACAGAGAAGGTTCAATGTCTCAGAAAAAAAGACAGTTCTCATGATTCCCTAGCACTGAGCCAGGGCAGTTAAAGTGAACTCAATTTGCACTATTTCTAGCAGTCTGCAAAGGCCTTAAATCAGGACAGTTAAGGTGAACTCAAGTTGCATTATTTCTGGCAGTCTGTAAAGGCCCTAAAATGGGGAATGTTACTGCCTTTGGAGCTGATTGCCATGGGTTAGAAGGAAAAACACTGAATGAATGTAAGGCAATTTCATATTTTCCCAGACTTTAAAATAAGAAGAGAAGCAAGGAGAACATGTCAGTAGCCTACTAATGCTATCCAATAATTTTTTGAAGGTGGTGTGCTAGGAATCATTTGTGTTCAACAGTGTTCAACATTTGCCAGAATGGTACTGCACTAAAATTAATATCTATTTTTTAAAAAAAGGAAACTGCATGCATGAATATAGTGGTTGCTGCTACATCAATAACAGCAGTGTTCAAATAACTGGAAATTTCCCAGCATTCTTATGGTTTGTTTGTTTTCTTCATGTCTGATTTCAGAATCATCCACATGGGAGAGCTGAAGGTTAAGAAGTCGAGAGCTGTATCATGACCCTTTCACAAACAAACAAGAGTGTGGTGTTTTATATGTTCAGCTCTTACATGAAAAGGCTCTAGTAGTGCCCACCAATGTTTTTCTTTGTATTTGATTTCTCCTGCTATTGGCAGTAGAGTAAATAAGAGAAATGGGAGAAAAAATAATTTCCTTCTATTTGTCATGCATTGTAAATAGTGTGTCTGTGTAACTGAACTGAGTTTTGACAGAAGATACCTCACCAAACTCATTTTAAAGAAGAATGGAATAATCTGTTCTGAATTCACTAAGTAGCCTTAGACCAACCTCCCCATCTATGGACGCTATCACACATGGGCCAGTTTCATTGTTAAAGAGATAATAAAGTGGAAA
>CM034708.1:132161978-132174902 GCA_020142125.1 Phrynosoma platyrhinos | reverse complement strand
AGGTGTTGAGTAATTCTGCCTTTTCTCTGTCCCCTGTTAACTTTTTAATGGTTAGTTGTTAACTACTGTCATCATTGAGTTATGGAGACCCCATGAATAAGAGACCTCAAATCTACCCCTTCCTCAATAGCCCTGTTCAGGTCTTGCATTTCCAGGGCCATGGCTTTCTTGGTTGAGTCTAACCGTATGGTGTGCGGGCTCCCTCTCTTTTTACTGCCTTCCACCTTTCCTAAAATTATTGTCTTCTCCAATGAGTCATACCTTCACATGATATGGCCAAAATATGACTGCCTCAATTTAGTAATCTCATCTTCCAGGGAGAGTTCAGGATTGATGTGATCTAGGGCCCATTTGTTGGGAGATTTTTTGGCCATCCACGGTATCCTCAGCACTCTTCTCCAGCAACAGATCTCAAATGAGTTTTCTTTTTAACAACTTTCTTCACCATCCAGCTCTCACATCCATAGATGCCTAGGCAAGCAAAAACAAATCCTTCAGTTCACACAAACATTTATAATATGTAATATAAATGTATTATGACAGATGAGGGTAATATGGCAGATGAAGACATTCAGCCTTTGTAATAATGGGCATCTTTTTGCCAGTAGCAACATGAGGTCCTCTCATTCTTTAAACACTATCATATTGTTTGGGGCATGAACCTTTTTAGTCACCTTTGTCAGTTACCTAACAAAATTTAGGAGTTAACACTACAATTGTATGCATGGCTACTCCCAAGGTAATCTTGCTGAGTTCAATAAGGTGTACTTCGGGGCAGAACTGACTGTTGCCTAGGGCTGATGGCAACTGCAATTCAAGAATTATTGATGCACTGCCATAGTTCAAAACAAGAGACACAAATATGTGTGTGTGGCTCATTATATAATCCTGTAGAATTTATATGCAAGTTAGTTCCAAAGAATTCAATTGAATGTGCTCCTGAGGAGAGATGTACAGTATTCCATTGTCAAGCACATATTTCTTATGGGAAGGTGAATGGAGAGGAGAATTATCCATTCTCTCCTGTATTGAAACACTCTCCCTCCCCTGATTTGCAGGATAAAGGCCTTTAGTAATTATACAGCTACATTCAGATAGACTCACCACCTCTTCTGTGAGTAGAGTGGTTTTTTTGTTGTCCACATAGTAATCTCAGAATGCATACAGCTCTTCACTGAATTATTTGTATACAGTGCTTTGCATGATACTCAGTATCAGTGACTGATGTGGAGCATGTGTCTCATTCTACCACTTTGGAGTGACAACCCTGCTCCCTAAGCCTGCCGGCTTAGACCATGAACCATCTCTGGTGGTCACTTGGCTCAGTTCAATGGATCACTTTTAGTAAGTACTAAATTACATTTAGACTAATTTTCTCAGTATTATATGCTCGTTATAACACAGACACACACCCAAAAAGCTAATTATGAAGAAATACAGTCCCTCCCTCCCTTATCATGAAACAAAGCCATGACTTTTAGTAGATCATATGTAATTATTTCTGTTAGGAAAGAATAAATTTGAAGCAAGTTTGGTTTTTAATGAAAGAATGTAATTGCTCACCAATTAATTTTAAGCTGCTTAAATTTACTGCCCCTTCTCAAAACAGTATATGGGAAAGGGGAGAAAATGGAGGCGAAAAGTGGAGATAAGAATACATAATGTTTAAAAGGATAATAGGTTGATGCCCTTACTAAATATTTCACTCTTAGGTGAAAAGGATTGTGTAAGGTTAGGCACCTCTTAGTATCTGAAAATAGCACAGGATGATAAGTTACTAAAACTGAATTAGGTAATCCTTCACTTTTTGTTTCAGCATTGCAGAATATGGGTACAAAGGGTTGAAAATAAAGATGGCTCTGTCTATTTCTGGTTCACGTAGGTTTTACTTGTAATAAATTTCAACTCTGTTCCATTATATTTTCTACAAAACAGCATCAAAATTCATATTTAGGATACATACATTTTACAGTAAAATAAACATTATATATGCATTAACTCTTTAAAAATAATTTGTATGTATTTCTTCATAAAATATATAGTTTTAAACAGAAAACTGTATCACAATATTCAGAGAAGTGTATAGGCTAAATTCCATTCTGATTGGCACATCATTTCAAAAGTATAAATTCAGATGGTTTACAGAGAGTCAAATGGGATGTTAAAGGGAATGTGCATTCCCAACGATTAACTTGTTTGTTTTTTTTCTGACAACATGTTTTGCACACTTTGGTATCTGATGTACAAATCAAGCCTGTACTTACCTACCAATGTTAATCATAAAACAAAGCACATTAAATACAGTATACAGAAGTGAGGAAAGACATACACTATGAGAAACATATATCATTTAGTACATGAGGAAACATCTCTGATAAAAATATGTTTTAATCTTCTAATTCTTTTCACCAGTCAGAGCCTGAAGTATTAGTTTAAAAAAAGATAAAAGGTAAAGGTATTCTCCATTGACAAGGTTGTCAAGTCATGTCCGACTGTAGGGGGCGGTGCTCATCTCCATTACTAAGCCGAAGAGCCAGCGTTGTCAGAGACTACTCTGTGATCATGTGGCCAGCATGACTGAACAGAACACTGTTTACTTTCCCACCAAAATGGTACCTGTTTATCTACTTGCATTTGCATGCTTTCAAACTGCTAGGTTGGCAAAAGATGGGACTAGTGATGGGAGCTCACTCCATCATGCAGCACCTGGGTCTGTTTAAAAACAGCTGCATAATAACACCAAAATGCAAGCCATGAGACAACTATAGTTCAACACACATCAAGCACATTAGGATAAAATTCTTCACATTATAAGAAAAGAAGTGCTTTTTTTTCACCTTCACCATCCATAGTCTGACACTGAAGCTCAAAATGTATGTTTACACAGTTAGGGCCTTTGCAGACTGCTAGAAATAGTGCAAATTGAGTCCACTTTAACTTCCCTGGCTCAGTGCTAGGAAATCATGGAAATTGTATTTTTTTTCTGAGACATTGAGCCTTCTCTGTCAGAGAGCTCTGGTGCCACAATAAACTACAGTTCCCATGATTCCCTAGCACTGAGTCAGGGCAGTTAAAGTGGACTCAATTTGCACTATTTCTGGCAGTCTGCAAAGGACCTTAGTCTCTTTCCCTTGCTGTCATATCAGTTTTTATATTTATCATGGTTTTTAAAATCAGGCCTTATTTTGTTATGCTTTACAAAAATGTGTGTCACTTGATGGTTGCAACATCAATTAATAATATAGATGTGTGAAAGAGCAATCACAGAAGAGATAAACCACAAAGAGCTTTCATATTCCCAAATAGTCTTTTCAAATCCCATCTCTTTCAAACAGAACAATGCACATGGATGGCACTGAGTGATGACACACTGAGGGATGAAGTGAACACATTCCCACCTTTTTTGGAAGGTAACACATACTATGGAGCTAAACAAACAGGCAAAAAGAGGTGCTTTCAGGCTGGCTTGAAGATGTGGCATTTAGATGACGCATGCCTTGAAGCTGGCAAGAAAGTGCCCTCTAGATGTCTTATGGGGAGAAAAGCCGTTTCAAAAAGAAGCAGCTTTTTTCCACTTCTTCCTGAAAAGTGTGCACCTTCACATGTGCGTATAAATGCACCAACACCAATGTGTCTCTAAAGGGTCACTCTTTCCAAACCCTAACTTTAATTGTGCATGGAAACACCCCATCGCAGGAACAAACTTAAAAAGGACAGAGCTGCAGTACACAAGTGGTAGGGTGGCAATACCCAAAGGAGAAACCATGGACCTTCTCATGGAGATGAGTACAACATACACAAAACAGACAGTCAAAGAGGGGGCATAGAGTGAAGCAGGGGATGAAGGGAGGCAAGATTGTACCTTGCTGGCATCTGCATGGGCATACCTCTGCTCTGATGCCCTGTCCCAGTGAAGCGTTGCACATGCGAATGTGTGTAAGTTCACAGGGATGGCCATTCAGTGGGATGGCAGTTTCCAGCAGTGCACTCCTGCAAAGATGTGCAGGGATGGTGGTGGGGACAGTAAAATAAGAAAGTACACAGCATCATGGCTTGAAGTCATGCTGTGTGGTCATGACATGCACACTCCAGCCACCTTGGGAACTTGTTGGTGGTATTTAAATGTGACTTCAGAAAAGGCAACTTCAAGCCACTTTTTCCTGCCTGTCTGTTTCACCCCTAAGAGGCACATCTTTCCTAAATAATACAAAGATAACACCATGTGGGAAATCCACATTGTATTTTTTAGAAGGGACCAAGTTTCCATTTTGCCACTAACTATATGCCATTTTCACATTCTAAATAACCAAGAAGCTTCAGCACATGGATGAAACAGATCCTGTCAAAACTGAAAATCCTGTTCAGTCATCCCTGCACCAAGCTTCAAATAGAATATTTTACCAAATGATTCAAGATAAATGAGTAGTAAAAATAAGATGTTTCTCAAAAAGAAAATAAACAAGAACTTTACATGGATACAGCCACTAAATAAGTTCTGCATTCACCTGAAGCATACTATCATGGTACACACAGAAACACAGAGGATTCATTTGGAAGTTGAAGCAAGCAAGTAGAAGTCCTCAATGTAAAAGATACAAGCTATTTCATATCTGAGGTGGGAATGTGACTGAAAGCTGTGGAGGGTGGGGAGCAAACATTCAGATGTGTAGCCATTTTTACATGCATCACATACCTAGAATGACAGCATGTAGCATCTTTTTTATCCACAGATGTATCTTTCAGATATGTAGATGTGAGAAGAATCCTTTCTTCTCCCTCTATGTAGATGTTTCTTGTATGTGTTTTGATCAAGCATGGGTAACTTCAGCAGGTCCAGGGACCAAACCTAGGAGTTTATCACATGGGACAGATCCCATGCAGAAACTGGATTTAAGGTGAAAACAACCCACAAAAGTAGGTAATTTTTCACACAACATTCGAGGTTAACCCAAACAGAAAGTAGAAATAACCCGCAAAGGAGTCAAGGAGAAATAATGCAACATTAATCCAAATGGAAAGTCACCAAAACCCTCTTCTTTTTACTTTCAGGAACTTTTGAAAGTAAAAAGGAGCGAGTTTTGGCGACTTTCCATTTGGGTTAATGTCACGTTATTTCTGCTTTACACAAACACGTCTGAAAAACAGCCCACTTTTCAGATTTTAAAATCCCATTTCTTTATTTTACTTTTAGATTACTGCTAACTAATCACTAATATATCCAAACAGTTGCAAACAATACATAAGCTACAAACAATTTCTAACATAAGGAAAGTATTTCAAAATTTAATTTCGTTTCCTCCCTACAAAAGTAGACATTGACTTCTCATACTGGCAGTGACCCAAAATGTGTTCTACATAAACATCTTGAGACCATCTAATGATATCTTATACCACTGAAAAGCACATTGGCATAGTGCTTTCCTAACCCACAGACTCACAGCATGGGGTCATTTGCTGGATCCTAGCCACCCACAGGACCAACAAATAATGTGTGGACAAACATATCATGCACCCTTTGTTTCAGTGCATCAGCCACAAGGGCCAACTTCTGATGTTTACATCCCCTTGCCTCTTTCATGGCTGATCTCCTGTTCACCAAGGGGATTGTTATGTCCACATTAGTTGTCTTCTTTTGGCCTTCATCCATAACGGCAACATCTGGTCTTAACTGGCTACTTGTCTCAGATCCAGTTTGATTCAAAGAAATTATGCTTAGATAGGTTTGGCCTGTTGCTTTATCATTGCATCATGCCAATATTTCCATATTGTTGAGTTTAGGGAGTGTAGATGATAATTACAGAGCACATGGAGGAGTGTATCATTTATGTGGCCACAATGAAGACAATAGTTTTCATGCTTCCAGATTTAACTGCACATTTGATCCCCAGGAGAAGAAAGTCCTAAGCTTAGGACTAGAAGTGACACATCTATCTTCTTGGCATCAGTCATAATGGTATGGAAAGTGGCCTTGGAGGTCTGGCAGCTTCAGAATCCAATTGAAATAGCTAGATATTGATGGGTATCTTCTCTGATATTGGTCATGGGTTCCCCTTGGATGGTAAAAATAGTCAGTAGAAATTGATCTTTCATAATCCTGTATATATGGAGCAATATGCTCTTTTTAACATTAAAGTGCAGATCCATCCAATCTGCAATGTGGGGGCAGTGGCTTTTAGCATGTTCTGAAGCTCTTTGGGTTTCTCAGCTACAAGAACCAAATAATTAACATAAGCTAAAATATTCACTTTATTTCCATATGGACTGAAACCTATGGGGCTGTTGATGATGTAACAGTTGGGCTCCATAGCAAGGTTGAAAATAATTATAATGAGTGGGCAGCTCTGTTTCATCCCACAGTGGATACAAATTTCTGTGGTCTTGCTTTCCTTGGTCCACACTGTGGTGCTGTAGTTGTTACAGAGAAGGTTGCAGAGAAGGTCAAGAAATGTTGACAGGATAACACTTCTTCCAGGGTTTCCAGGATATGGCAATGAGGCACAAAGCCAAAGGTATTGCTGATATCAAGCCAGGCCACAGCATGCTCTCGTCTGGTGTGGCAGTCAACACCAATCACTGTTTAAAGTAAAAATTATGTTTGAAGTAGCACTCATATAATACAAAACCTTTTTTTTTTTTTTGAGGGCTTACAATGTGGACAGCCACTACAATTGATCTTAGTCAAAAGGCTGAACAGCAATTCACCTATGCCACAGAATAAAAAAAGTTTGTGCCCCTCTCCTTGTTACCAAAGATTAGCAAGATCAACTCATATGTTTTGGGACTGCAGCCAATAAAAATGTGCACATAGCACCGTAGTTTTTAATTCTCACTTCTTAAAACTCTTTTGGGCATCTTTTATATAATAAAAGACAGCAAGCATGTGAGAAGATTATGCTGATGCAGCAATTTAAGTCCCTTGTAAAATGTAAGCTATTTGGTGGTTTAGAATTCCCTTCACTTCAGTAACTATCTATAAGAACATTCAGCCACAAAGGAGATATTGGCTGGGCATTTTTTCATTGGTTTGGTCACAGTGGATAATACGTTATGTATGTTCACAGCTGCTGTTTTATAGTCTTTTTGTAGAATAGCCTGTGGTTCACAGGCTAAAAAGATAATGTGGGGCTTATCTCAACAACATCACTAGCTAATGGTTCTACTTCTTTATGGTTCTTTCTTTTAAAAACACCAACTGTAACCATTCCTTTTCTAGCTCTTTTTGTAAATCCTCTACACTGCTGAGCCTCTGCTCCTCACAAGTTGTTCTTATGAAGAAACAAAATAATCCTAGTGGCACTAAAAAGGCTTTGTTTCATGTGACAGAGAACTATCCATGGTGCATTAGAAATGTCTGTTTTCTAATGGAGCCCTGGTGGCGCAGTGGTTAAATGCCTGTACTTCAGCCACTCATAGAGCACAAGGTTGTGAGTTCAGTACAGCCAGGGCTCAGGCTAGACTCAGGCCTGCATCCTTCTGAAGTCGCTAAAATGAGTACCCAACTGTTGGGGGGCAATGAGTTTATACTTGTAAACTGCTTAGACACCCCATAGCACGGTATGAAGCGGCATATAAATGAAGCAGATTTGCTTTCTAAACCAAGAGCAGTAGCTGCAGGCAGCATTAATTGCTCTTTGAAAGTGAATCCTTTACACTTGTGTGAATGGCTTGCTTTTGTTGACTGTAGAGATGGGCCTCTTGCTACACATTTTCACTCTTGAGATGGTAGAAAGTTACTCCCAGTGATTGTGAGTGGCTGGTCCTTGGCTGGAATTATGAAAGAGATAATCTGGCTTCAGCCATAAAAAATGGGAAGAATTTCAAGATTTTAGGCTAGTATGGTGATATACTTGTAGCAGCTAACACAAGATATTGAAAGATTTAGATTTAATAGATATTTTCCCAGCGAAATTACATGAATGTATAAAATATACATTGTTTATATTGTTAAGCCTTTACAACTGAATTGTGACACCTTCATATAGGCATGATTTCGTCACTGTACATTAGGCTATTTGTGGACCTACCTCTACATAGTAAAGTAAGGATGTTTTAATTCTGTTAAAATCCTTTCAGGGTAACTTTGGTTATGGCTGAAAGCTGACAGCTTCTTACAGTTTCACCCCTTGCATGTCAACTCAGAAGAGAGTACTATCTTATTAAGTTAAACACACTTCCCAATTAATAGGGTTAGGAGCACATCCTTATAGCCTAGCCTTGTATAATATAATGAACCTCAGCTCATTGATTTCCATGTGCTTAACTATAACTACATGTGTATAGGATTGGGCTGTATATATCTTTTAAAACAAAATATGAGGAAACCTTAAATTCTATAATATTTATTTGGGAGTGAATCCCATTTCAGCATCATTTACTTCTGAATAGACTTGTAGAAGGTTTCAAAGACATTGGCAAATTAAAATAGTTGTACTGAGATCCCTGGGATGTACAGGAGTACCATAACAAAAAACAAAAAAACAAAAACCACTCTTGAGGCAGCAGCTTTTCCCTATGGGCTGCTAAAGGATTAGCTATCTCAACCAGTGCAGCTGTAGATTTGTGCCAACTTGCTGTAAATGCAATTGATCTTTTTCTTTAAAACCTCAGAGGAACTCTTCAATCCATCATCTCAGGCTCTTATCATTAAAGGAAACTGGTCCTTATATCCATACCTGTTTATACCATGGCATAACCTTTGGTTACAAGAACTAGCATGACTAGAAAAAGAAGTCATGTCAAACATATAACTGTTCTATATTAAATTGGCACATTTCTGTCTAGTTTCTAAACTTGCTATGGACAATGAAGCTGTGATATAGAAACAAAACTCAGAACCATCAACTGAAGAAAGTGTAATGACATCTACTTTTCAAAATTTAAATATTGGCTCCTTGGCATAAAAACCATTTAGGGGCTAGAAAGTTTTGTTTGAAACTTTTGAAATGTTCAAGGTACCTTTGCTGGGGAAAAAAACAGTTAAAGGATACCTCTAGCTCTTCTGAAAGAGCTTGTTTCCCACTTAGTAGAATGCAAGTAAATTAAGGGTTTTACATCACATGAAAATGTTTATTTGTTAACAGGTTAGACAAACAATGGAGGTGGTATAGAAAGACAGTGAAGGCTACAGAATAACATATGTCAACAGTTGTTGAGCCCTATCCAAGGTATGTTTAAAAAGTAGGTTTTGGTTAAATGTTGGCTTGAACTTCATAAGTATAGGGTTATCAATGGAATAAGTTGCCTAATGAGGTTACAGTCAAATCACTCTCAGGTTGCTGTGGTGATGTAGAATATCATTTGACTGGGGCATTACTTTTGTGCCATCCCTTCTATCATGTCTCTTTCAGTATCTAAGGGGAAATAATATAACATCTTCTCACCAAGAACAAAAGGGGGAAAAACACATTTTGGAAGATATGTAACCTTCATTCCAAAATTAGAAAAGTCATGTCTTGTCTCCTATCAGTTAATCGTTCAAATGGAATATTTTAAAATGTTGAAACTGATTCTAAAAGATGTCTTATTTATAGATAACTTCAAATATTTGAAATTGAGGAAAAATGTAATACATAGTAAAATCTTTGGCATTCACGTAAAACAGCCACCTGTTAAAATTGTCCATTTTAGATTGGATGAAAAATATTAAAATATTTATAACATTTATTTAAAAGTGCTTGAATCTGGGTTAATGGCTCTCCGCTAAGACGCTTACCAGGGATTCTCCGGTGACAGTCTTTAGCTGCAGAGATCTCGGATCTCCCAGGCAGTTCGTTGGAGACCCAAAAGTGCTCCTTTGGTATAAGGAGCCCAGAGGGGGCTCATCGGAAGTCCACAATCTGGACTTGATCCAGAATTCATATCGGATCCTCGATTGACTGAGCAATCCAGAAGGACTGAAGAGCAAGCCACGATCCCGCAGCGGACTGGCTTTGTCCTTCAGGAGCGCCACCAATTTTAATTATTTTTTCTCTTTTCTTTTTTTCCAATTATTTTTAATTGGATTTGTATTGACAAGGAGCAGATACAGAAGGATTGGAAATCAACCTAAAAGGTAATAACATCAAGTTGATCCTTTAATCTATACTGGAACAAATATGATGAAACAATAAACTAAGGAACGGAGCTGGGTTAATCCAGCACTTAATTAATATACTTTTGAACTCTGATGGCATAATCTTGTTAATCCAGAGGATCTGAGAAAAGCCCGCAATTAATATTGATGGATCAAAGCTGCTTTTGATTTTGAAGATTGATGATGAAAGTGGAGGAAATATTATATGGAATTTAGTTAAGAAGCGCCAGCTTAATAATAGTAACTCTTTTTTTTTCTTCTATTTTCTTTTTGATGGACTGCTCAGAAATTTTGTTTTGCTTGGAGAAAGTGTTGGACTAATATTGGTTTAAGGTTTGTTTCATTTTGTATATGAACTTTAAGATGCGACTTTCTGTTGTTGAAGGAATTATTTTGGTAATACACATTCAAGTAGCATCTGACCTTGACTGACTGGTAAGAGGAACTGATATGAAAGACTAATTTGGAACAGATACTCTATCAGTGTACTTGAAGCTTTTTAGACACATTAGGAATAAGACTTAATCAATTATTCTCAATAAGTTATCAAGAGTGTGACTCTAATATCATTTTGATAATATCGGACAATTCATAAACCGGAAAAGATGACAACAAGAGCCCAGGCACAGAAAATAAGTACACTTTCACTTTCTCAAAGACGCCTCTCATCAGAAAAGCTCAAAAATCCCGATAGGAATCCTGATATCAGTCACCTCATCTTGGAAAAAATTGATTCAATGTCTACTAACTTCACACAACAACTTTCGGACTGTAAAGAAGAGGTGAAACAGGAAATTCAACCGGACCTTCAGGAACTGAATCAAAAGGTGGACAGATTGCTTTCTGAAGTTGGTGATAAAAAAGAAAGTTGATGTCCTTGAATTCAGAAATGATAAAACGGAACTGCATGTAACAAAACTTGAAAATAAAAGAGAAGAAGATTTGGACGAATTGGCCATATTGGAACAAAGAATTCAGAAAAAGGCTGTTAAAATAAGGGGACTGGTTGAAGAGAAGAATGAAAGTTTATTTGATAAATTAGTTCCTAGAATTGCAGACTTTATGGGAAAAGACTGAGACTTAATGCAAAATGAGATAAACACATTGTATTGGGTCAACTCTGCAATTGCAAGACAAAGAAGACTCCCCAGTGATGTGATTATACAATTTGTTAAAAGACAGACCCGTGATTCTTTTTTGATTAAACATAACCAGGAACCTTTCTATATTGAGGGTCAGAATCTTAAAGTATTGAAAGATATACCAGTTCGAATTTTGAAGAAACGACAATCTTATGTTGCATTGACATCATTTCTTAGAAAAGAAAAGGTGCAATACAGATGGGAGGTCCTAGAGGGTCTGACATATTGGTCGAATAAAAAGAGGATCAGGATCACTACCCCTGAACAGGCCTCTAATTTTATGAGACAATACATGGGCAGATGGAAGATGCATGCAAAAAATAAGACAGAGGATGAACAAAATGATGAGGAGAATAATGAACAGAAGGATGATAACTTAGGTGCATGTGCGGGGGAATTATTCAGTAAAGGAAATAGGGGATGAGGAAGAAGAGGAAGAAGAGGAAGAAGAGGTCTCAGAAAATGATGATTTAGAAGGAAAGGAATCAGAAAGGGAAGAACTTAGGATTGGTGATGATAGTGAAGACAGAGATGATAACTATGTAGTGAATTTACACTCCCCACTAAGGCTTGGTGTTGAGGAGTATTATGATAATTGATAATTTACTTGTTTGAATTTCAACCTGAGTAATTTCTTTCCTTCGTTTTCCTTTTTTTTAAAAAAAAAAAAGTATGAATACAAAGCCCAATACTTAAAAGAATGGAAATGGGTCAATTCAAGCAAATTAAATTACTCTCATTAAATGTACAGGGTTTAAATACCCCTCAAAAGCGTAATTTTTTTTTCACTACTTGCAAAAAAAGTTGGATATATATTGTTTGCAAGAATGCAGAACTGGAAAAAAAGATGTTAAATACTTGAGGTGTCCCAAATTGGGTATGGAATTTTAATTGGCTTCTCCTTTTTAAAAAAGGGGTGTCATTTTCTATATAAATACAAAATATGAACCACTCTTAATATTGGATGGTCCAGAGGGCTATTACCTTGTAATAGAAATTCAGTTAGAAGGTAAAAAAATATTTATTAATTGGTATTTATGGACCCCTGGAAAACAAGAACTCTTTTTATAAAAATCTGAAAGAACGGATGTTAGACTTAAATTATGAGAATATATTAATGCTTGGGGACTTGAACGGAATTGTTGATCCAGAGATTGACCATAAAACATCTAAATTTAAATCTATTAAAAAGAAACAAGGTCAGCTACCAAAAGAATTCTTTAATTTGATGGAAATTTTAAATTTAAAGGATGGACATAAGATTAAAAATGGGAATGAAAAGGACTTTACATTTTACTCTAATAGACATCAAGAATTGATATGATCTGGCTTTCAGATCATTTGACATCTAAAATAGGTAAATTTAAAATGTTGCCAAAAGTGTGGTCGGACCACAATCCTATAATGATTGAACTTAAATTTGGCCAGGTGGTAGCTAATTGGAGACTGAATTCAAATATATTGAAAGATAAGAAGATATGTGAGGAAATTAGAAAACAAATAATATATTATTTTGATGAAAATTTAAATCAAGTTACTCCAATATACACAGCATAGGATGCCCATAAAGCAGTGATTAGAGGGGTTATTATTCAAAAAACAATTGAATGGAGAAGAAAAACAAAACAAAAAGAAAGCACATTAAATAAAAAATTGGAGAAATTAGAGACTTTGGGGGGTTGCAGACTGCCAGAAATAGTGCAAATTCAG
>CM034708.1:132103935-132132071 GCA_020142125.1 Phrynosoma platyrhinos | reverse complement strand
GGGAAGGGGTGACAGCCACGGCGAGTGACAGCCGTGGCAAGTGACAGCTGCGGCAAGCATAGTGTGCATGTGCTAGAAGTTCATTTCTAGCACATGTATGGGATTTTCTCACTTGTGTGTGAACATTCAATGCGATTTCAGGGGGAGCTTTCCTTAATTGTGCAATTAACGTAATTATGTGTTAAAACCATTTGTGGAATCAAGGTTTATTTTCGGTTTATTTTTGGAATTTGTCATTTCCAGTTTATTATTGCTTTGTGGCCCACGTGTGATAACGTCCATAGAAAAATTCCTTCCTGCCCCCCAAAGGACTTATCCCAGGAAAAAACAGTCACAACTTGAGGATTCTCAAGGGAGTATAATGGTACCAAAGATGGGTGGGTGGGTTGCACTGCTGGTCCAGTTGAAAATGACCAACCCAGGAACCTGCAGTGCTATGTTCACACCTGCCAGAAACCACCAGAGATCTCACAAGATTTGAAGTCTCGTGAGACTTTGCATGAGATCAGGAACATGATTAGTTTAGTCATTGAGAAAGTTTGTCCCAGGCCTATGCTGAGCAGCATCTTAAATAGGACTGGAAGCAATGGTGCCAACCCAGGGGATCAGTGCAACATACTGCCCTCTGTGAAAGCATTCAGGGTAAACCATTCTGCTTAGCTTCAGAAATCAGACTCTTTTTGATTTATTCAGAGTGGTATGGTGGTTGAGCGTGGTATGGTGGAATGTTCTCAAGGATGTCCCTTTGTTTCCCTTCCCTTTTTCATTCTATTCTTGAAGAGCCATGGGCTAAACTTATAATGTCACTCCTGGCCATTTTGTTGCTTATACTTCATAGGATATAATTTCAGATAACAAAGGGAATGGATAACAGAGCTGAATGCAATTCTAGTATCAAATGTGCAAGTGATGTGCTGGGTTAACACATGTAATATTCTGTGTGACATTCAGGCTGCTATTTTTACCTGGAAGTAGAACTGCTGTCCAAACATCCCACATAAAGTAATGTGAAGCCTCAAAGCAAATCATACACAAATACTAAAGGTACATTTGATTGTGTTATTTGGCAGATTAGTTCATGTGTCCAGAATGAACTCCAGGGTGAATCTCTGTGCTTCAAATTTATATGTACATATTCAAAAACAAATATTTGGAGAGAAAATAGGTTGGACGTGGAAGCTATTTTTCACAAAAGTCAAAAGGAAAAATAGTGAGCATATCTGCTCCAGTTTCTGCTTTCATTTCCATAGGTATGGTTCAAAACACTGATTAAAACTACAATCCTATGCCCACATCCTAGACAGTAGTCCTGTTGAACTTGAAGGTATTTATCTCTGAGCAGACATGCACATGACTATGCTGTTGAGGCATTCTTGCCCCCTTTTAATGATATTGTTATTGCTTCTATTTTAAGTGACAGATCCTTGATTAATGGCTATATCTTAATGAATAAACAATTAATATTTTCAGGGCTCTCTGAAGTAAATGAAAAAAATCATAATCATCTCTGCTAACTAAACCCCTATATTGCACAGATCTTATGTAATACATTTCTTTCTGTAATATTGGTAATAAATACCATGAAAAACCTATCACAAATCTAATTACAGCAGTGTTATCACAATAACCTTTCTAGTTGGTAACATGTTATGGTACTACCAGATGCTACTGCTTATCAAAAGTGAAATAAAGAGTGGCTTTTCATTTTCAAAATAACTTATTTTCCAAATCCCAATGTTCCTCTGAAAATTTTTCAGGAATCACATCACCAGAGCATTTGCTTTGTTCTGCACTTAGAAACAATATGGCCCAAACAGGTGTTAGTAAATCACCAGGGTAAGCTCTTTATACCATACAACTTGGTGACACAAACTACTTCAAGCAGTATAATTTTGTACAACAGAGAAAGGTAGAATCTGAGGTCCAAATAGTGAAACAGGAGGACTCACTGAATATTTACTAAAGGTATGGGCTCCTAGGCCTGGGGGGAATCCATCCCATTTCCCCTTTCCTCCCCTTACTTTCTCATCTGCCACCACCATCATCCTCTTCCTTTTTTCTCCATTTCTCTCTCACAAGAGGTTGAAAATCAGCAGGGCTATCCTGTTCTGCCTAGAGCACCTATAAACAATGATATTATATAGCATCCAAACCATCCTATAAGGGTTTACAGCCAAGATGGTGTTCTCCTAAGCAAGGGAAGGCTACTAGTAAAAGTAAGCAAACAAACAAACAAACAAACAAGATATTCTCAAACCAGCAAGTGCTACCACTATTGTGTTTCCCATTTAAAACTACCCACAATATTTCAAAGTCCCTGATAGAGCATCACTCCAGAGTAGAGCATTCCATTAGATCCAGAAGTATTGCTGGTGGAATTAAAATGGTGGGCATGTCAGTTGTGCTTGCTGGCATGAAATTTGATTGTTATTGGCAACCTATGATAATTCTGATTATTTAAAGGAAATGGGAAGAGTTTAGAGAATTTGTCAATCTTCTTCACAGCTTGGAAACAGGGACAATGTTTCTAGTTCCACTCCTGCACTAGCTTTACTGTTACTCAGCTGTTAGGTAGACTCAGCAGTAGCAACACCTGCTGTTGTAAAATGGATAAATTTGCTGCTTATAAGTAAGAAGAAGTGCTGGGAGATTATTAGAGTTACTGCCAACATGTCCTCCACTGACTGGAGGGGTGGGGAGCAGAAAGCTTTGCTGTCTTTATGGCTTCATTCAGTAGGAGAGGCATTTGTCAATTTCATTACCACTGAAGATCCTGTCCTAGGAAAAAACTCTAGACCCTGGAGTTTATCACACAGGGGGAAATCAGGGGTTTAAAGAGTCATTATCTCAAGAAAGTTGCACAATTGTGGTGAAGATTTTCACACACATTGCAATTGAAGAGGACCTATCACAGAAATAACCAGAGAATAACCAGTAACAAATCATTCATGGGATTCCCCCATGTATGATTTATTGTTGGTTATTCCCTGGTTATTCCTGGGATAAGTCCTCTTTATTATTTATTTATTTATTTATTTGGAGTATTTATACCCTGCTCATCAGCCAAAAGGCTATCAGAGTGGTTTACAAATGGTTAATTAGACATTTCCCTGCCCTCAGGCTTACAATCTAAAAAGACAAGACACAATAGGAGAACGGAATGGTGGTGGGGAAGGGGAATATGTCCAGGAGATCTTCTCTTCCTCTAAAGCCCAAACCAAGGCAGATAGACTGGAGGGAGGGCCTTCTTCTTACTGTGGCTAGGCCCGATGGAGCTGGCCTGCCTTTCTCTCCCTCTTGATGATGGTGGTTGGAGAGAGGGTCTTCTTCTTACTGTGGCTAGGCCCGATTGAGCTGGCCTGCCTTCCTCTCCCTCTTTAATCTCAATGTCTCATGAAAATCTTCTCCACAATCGTGTGACTTTCCTGGGATAATGACTCTTTAAACCCCCAATTTTCCCTGATTTTCCCCATGGGATAAAGTCACCTATCCAAGCCCTTGCCAGCCCTGAGTGCAGAAAAACTGTGTAAAATGCATGACACTTGCAAAAAACATGATGCCATTTTATTTCTTTTTTTGCTTCATTTGGAGAAATGTCTTCATCTAATCCTGTAGTGAATCACTTGACTTCATGTCATGGAAGAAGTATTATTAACTTTTTACTTTCATTTGGGTTATAGAGGTCTGTAATGATTTGCATAAATTCTGATAGCTTTGAATACTATGCTAATCAGAGCTTTCTGATATATTCTAATTAGAGCTGTGATATTCTAACAAACATATTTCTAATTTCTTATTGAATGTGGTATCTTCCTGAATAGTTGGAAAACATCCTTGTTATATAATTTATTGAATTATTGAACATATCTCAATAATGTAGATTGCTGAAGTATTCATATATGAGTCTAGTTTATGCTACATTGATTTTATCTCTCTAACCAAAAATTAGGTTCCAGTATAGAATTAAAATTAGGCTTTTTATTGCCATTCAGAAATGTCCTTTATTTCATATCAGACACATGATGTAAGCAAAGAAAAAGTTTGCAACATCAAGTTTCAGGCTGAAAAGCCTGATTCTGCTGAGACAAATTTAAAGGCTTTCTGGTGTGATTGGGATTCACATTCAAATCTTGATTTGGAAATCCAGATATTCATACTTCCATTGACTACTATCGGAAAGCAAGAAATGGTTAAAACATATTTAAGATTTGTCATGACTGGATTAAATCTATAGGCATACTAAACTTTTTGGTTGGGATGTAATTCTTTGCTAATTTCATTTTTGAATGAAGTAGAATGCAGTTTTAGCAATTTTCTTCATGCTGTAATTCTTCAAAAATTACACATTTTTCAAAGTCTAGTCCAAGATTTTATGCAAAAATAATTCATGGGATTTTTGTGCAAACAACAGTATTTTCTGCATAGGAAATAGCTTTTCCTGAGCAGAAAAAAATAGAAAATGCTGTTTCCTGCACATAAATTTTTTTCCTAGCAAAAACAAAACAAAAAACCATCATGGAATTTATTTTATTTTATTTTATTTTATTTGGTGCAAAATAGCTTCTGAACTACAACGATAAGAAGTCCAGGGTTCTCCTCTTCAGGATTTTCCAACACTCATGAAACATCCTTTCAACACATTTTTCAAATATTATTTCCATCCTTACAGTTTGACTGATATTTGCCATGCAAATCCCTTGCAGTTTTTGCATGGCAAATATCAGTCAAACAGAAATAGGGGGTTGTGCTACATCTTTTCAATCTTATGTAATAGCTGTTTTATTTCTTAACATAATTCAGTAAAATCTACAGGCTAAATTGTGACTACAGTGAGGATCAAAGCTGCAAGTTTTCAACAACAACAAGTTGTTCAACAACACCAACAAAATAGCCATTTGGTACCCCCAAAAGCAAGGTGGCCTTAGCCAAAAATTAAAATAATATAAAATAAAATAATTAAAAAATCCTGCAAAAATCTCTAGCTCAGTGCAAGGATTTCGTGAAGGGGTATGCTTACATATGTTTTAAAGGGGATATTATTTGGTTTGTTTTCCCTTTTTGTTCCTTTATGGAAATTTCTATGAATGTGGAATTTGCCATAGAGGTGTCTGTTGACAAGGTACATGCAACCTCAGAATACACACATTTAGTAGGATAGATGCAGGGATTAGGATAATGATGATGAAAGAAAAGCAATCCAGTGTGCTTTTTTTCTGGTTCAATTATCACCAAAGTCACAGAACGTTCAACAAATGGAAGAAGTGGAGCATCCAGTGGCTTGATATCCCAAAAAGCAGCTATGCTACACCCTTGCAGATCCTTAACACTCCACCTTCTGGGAAGGAGAACAATGGAAAGTTCCTCCACACTGAAATCACTGTCATTGTGCTCAGCACAGAGGATCAGGTCCAGGGTTCATCCTGTAACATGAGTTGCACCAGAAACTACCTGGGACAGACTCACAGTTGTCATGGTGGACATGAAGTCCTGAGCTGCTTCTGACAGTCATCTCCACATGGATGCTGAAGTCCTCCAGCACCACTAGTCAAGGGGTCTCCAACATCACTGTTGAGATTAACTCAGCCAGCTTTGGAAGTGAGACTGTCAAGCAGCAGGGTAGATAGCACACAAGGAGAATCGCTATTCTGTCCCAACCACCCCCACACATTCAGACCCAGTAGTAGACTGTGGGACAGAGTACCTGGTCAGGGAGATGGAATCCCAGTATAGACTAATGCAACTGTACCTCTCCACCCCTGAGGCTTTGCCTAGTGCTCCATGGAGAACCACAGTAAGAGGTCTCGATAATACAAGCCAGGTTGGCATGCTCTTTAAAAAATCACATCCTGGATCAAGGGTGTTTTTCTACTTACTGACCTGTCATCCAGCCAAAGCATTTTCAGCCCAGAGGACTGAAAGCTCTGGTGGAGCCATTCACTGTCATTAGGAGATGAAGCTGTCAGTCACAAAGCAACACCACTTCCTCTGTCTCCCTTTTCTTATCACTCCATTTTCCCTATATAGAAATCTTGATGATAAATGTATTCCTTTTCAGACATGCATGGTTTACTGTCTTTGGTGTGATACTGGCAATTATTATGCAAAATTGTGCATCATTTTCTGTCTGCATCCAATTTGATAATAAATATCCAGGAGTGTTCAGATTAAAATTCTGTCTAATTCAGAAGAGTTCCACCTGAATCTGTCCAAATCAACACAACTTAATTTTATTATTTATTGATTGATTTGATTTATATCCTGCTTTTCTTCTGAATGGGATTTGCTTGAATCCAGAACACACCTCTAATAGAAATGGAATGGAACATGTTTATAAAGTTCTGTTTCACTGATTTTTATCTTTTTTAAATCTTTTAATGGTTTTGTTCGTAAGGGTTTTAATTCTGTGTATAGTTCTACTATATTTTAATAATAACATTTTGTACATTTTACTAATCTCTTTGTACATGTTTTCAACTGTATATGTTTTAATTTTTGTAAATCTTCTTAAGTCCCAGTATTGAGGAAAAGGTGAGAAATACATAAATGCCTAAAGTAATATGTTGTTATGGGAATGCACTAGAAGAGAGGATGATGTGGCTACTATTTTATAGCAATGCTGATGTGCAGCAGCATCACATGGTAATTTCTGGTAATAAATATACAGTGTTGTTTTAGCATTGGTATGACTTTGGGCATTAAGCTGTTAGCATGAAATGAAGGAATTTAAAGCAAACAATATTATTAGATCATTTTCAATAATCTTAATGTAAGATACAATTGACTGTCTCCTTTTCCTCTTACGCTTAAGGTGCATTTAATCATTACATTTTTTTTCAACATTATAGCTTTATTCTTCCTCTATCCCTTTCCCCCTCCCCACAGACTCAACATTGTCATTAATTTTAGTCATAGCAATTACATTTATCTCCAATTTTTCCTGCAGAAGCCTCCCTATTTGCCTTTTGTGGTGCTGTAAGTATCTTTATGCCTCTAATTTGTTGAGATGTGATACGTTAGAACTGCTGCAGTGGGTTCTCTGGGGAGTTGAACTTTGCCATATAAATCCCTTGTGAGCTAATTGTTGTTTGCCTATTAGCCTTGTTCCTTGTCACAAGCTTGAATGCTCCCCTGCCTACGGTGGGGGAAAGAATGACTCTAACACAAAATATTTTTTTTAATAGCAGTTTTGCTGCATCATCAGGGAACACAAAGTGCCCTTAGTAGAGTATGTGCGTACTCAGGTCTTATTTTAATCATGATTATTTAACTTATAAATAAGTCTAACATCATTATTACACAGTAGTTTGAATGCCCCCCATCTCTTTTTGCATGAATATTTATGTTATACTATTCAAGTAAAGCCAATGGGAAATAAATCTACAAAGGCACATGAATTTCACAAATATTCAGTCATTACTTTCCTGAGTATAAGTTGGGACTTCATTGAATCTGCTCTAATCTGAATTTTCATCTTGAAAGTAGCACATTTTGTGTAGCTGAATTGGTTCCAAAATTTGATCACTTCAATAACCATTACGTTTGTTTCAATATTGTTTAGGGATAAAGAGAGGCTTCATCAGACCTGATAGCATTGACAAAATAGCATTTTTGTGCCTCCTGAAACATGTTGGAAGAAAATACACACCTTGCCTTAAGCATCCAAACATTTTTGAGGCTTACAGTATGGTTCCATGAGATCACGTTAACAGGAAACAATGTGCATATTTTAAAATGTAAAAGCTAAAATGTGTAGAATTAAAATGAATGTACAGAGACACCAATGACTCAGTGGGAAAACATAGCATCTATTTGCTAAATTGCACAAGATATAAATTAGGGAAAATGTGTAAAAATGTGTACAGATTTCAGTGCAGGAAGAGACCATTCTTGCTACACAACACAGTATAAAATGTGGGTAGGAAAGAAATGCAGGTGGGATTGATAGGAATTCATGGTGTTGAAAACTGGAAATGTAGATATCTTTTTTTCCCCCTGCCTAAGTACTTATTTTTTCTCAGTATCTTTTTTATTGAATATTTTTACCCTCATTGTCCTTGGCTTTGTTCGCCCACTATACCATTTAATCTGAATGACTTTAAAAAATAGTTTAGGATTTCAGAATGTCATGAAATCAGATGCAGCAGTGCCATCAACAAAATCAAAGTCAATTGGATTAAACATCTGTGAGGGCAAATGAGGGACAGAACTTTAAGATCAAACAAAGGGGGAAGGATGTGACACTGAAAAGAATAGCATCAGAATAATTTTAATATATTCACAATGGTCTGCATTGGGAAGTTATTCTGTTGTGAATTTAAGTTACTTTTTTCACACCTTTCCACAAGAGTTGATTTCTGTTAATTTCATCTCTAGGCACTCCTCCCCTCAATATCCGATGTCCTTCCTGTAGATTTCTAACTTGAAGATTATTAGAATTGCTGAAGCAAGGAAAGAAATCTATGTTCCTCAGCTATTTTGTTTATGTAAAAGCACTTAAATAATAGAGAATGGGTAGCAAAAATTCCTGAAAATGAGAAAAAAATATATAATGGCTGACACCTGGCATGAGAAAGATATAGAATGGGTGATGCATGGTCCATGTGAAAGGGGTCCAGGAGTCATAGTAGACCACAAGATAAACATGAGTCAACAGTGTGATGCATCAGCTAAAAACAAACAAACAAACAATATGATCCTAGGCTGCATCAATAGGAGTATAGTGTATTGATGGAGGGAATTAATTGTGACAGTTTACTCTGCTTTGGAAAGACTTCACCTGGAATACTGTGTACAGTTCTGAGCACCATAATTCAAGAAGTATATTAACAAGCTAGAACAGTGATGCACCGGTGGGGCATCACACTTGTGAATACATGACTGATCAATGGGGTGACCATGCAATGGGATAGCAGCTGGGTGGTCATGGGAGGTACTTGGACATTGCAGGTGGTGTGTTTGTGCAATGGTGTACACACATGATGGGAAGACATCCCCAATATAATTACCCAATAGCACAGCTTAATTCTGCACCATGTGGTCTACCTGTGGGGTATTTGGTTCACCTTGGGAGTGGGCCATGCAGACAGTGGGGTTTTGACATGCTTTTGAAAAAAAGTAGGATTAAGCCACTTTTTCCTGCCCATCTTCTCCAACTTCTAGTCTCCCCACTCAATACAAAAAAAGCCAGTGATTAAGAGAATTAGCATATGCAAGATTTTTTGGTACAGGTACCTGTTACCTTTAGACGTACTTCTGCGCCTCAGTTAGGCAAAATGCCAGAGGCTCAAGGAGGAATTCATCAATTTCATTCTGTGCAATGATAGATAGTACTTTTGTCACAGTTCCATTTTACTCTTCATGATAAAATCACTTTTCATTTAAATGTAAAAGCATTTATAAAATTTAATGAGGAAGCATAACCTTAAATAGTTTCTAAATGCTGATGTAAAAAACACAAAAGCTTTGAAGGTTAAATTCCCTTGAGTAGTGGGAAAGTGAAATGAAACTTTTAGATGTTTCTTTTTCAAATTATAATCTGGGAATATTTCCTCTTTTGACTGCTATAAAAATTGCAATTCAAATTTAGAATAACAAGCAAACATATCTAAAAAGGGATCCTTCCCTTCATTCCATATTTTTATCCTATCCTACCATACCTGTGAACATTATTACCAATGAAATTTTCTTCCATTGACTGGAATCCTTTGAGCTGCATGCCATATTTCAGGCCTGCTTCATGTCTTCATGGTAACAAGCCTAACAAGCCATTTCAGAAGATCAGAAAAGTGTATGAAGCAACCTTCCATAACAGATTCAATTTACCCCAGTCAGAACTGCCAATGTTTAGGGAAGATGGGAATTTGCACCCAAAACATCTAAAAGATTGCAGAGGACCTGTACAAACCAGCCACAAGGGCTGGCCTGGGTGTGGAGTTGGAGTGGGGTGACCACACGCTGGCCACTCTGACTCCCAACTCTGCCATCACGCCACACGCAGCATCAGGCCACTCCTTTGGCACAGTGTGTAGACACATTGCACTAAAAGGTCACAGAAAATCATGAAGTGGCAAAGAGATGGATTGGGGCCACAGCGTGTGGCTGTCACAGCCCCGATCAGGTGCTCCCAGGGGCGGCATGGAACCACCCCTTAGAGGCCGTCTGTACGGCCCCAGCAACGCCTTTTTTATTTTTCCATCCTAAATATCCTGAATGTCAATGCTCTAGAAAGGAGAATTTTCATGTTCATGAGTCCATTTTGAAAATACTGTTGTTCATAAACTAGTAGTGCAGGTGACTAGAAGATAGATATTAGGGATGTAATTTTCTTCTTGAAGGAAGCAACAAATAAATTTCACATTTTTTCTTCGCATTATGATAAAGCTTTCAAAACTTCATTTTTCAAAGATTATTTACAGTAATCCACACACAAAAAAAAGTTGTTTGTTGAGCATTTGCACAGCCATGTACTAATTTTGCATAGAATGTGTCCCAAATTGCAAAGATTCTCATCAGGCTATGATTCTTCTCATTAACTCATTTACATTTCTATATTGCTTCATACTGAACTAAGCAATCTCTAAGTGGTTTACCACATGTAAGCCAATTTCCCCCAACAAGCTGGATACTCATTTTACCACCCTATGAAAGGATGGAAGGCTGAGTTGACCTTGGAGCCCCTCAGAACTGAACACAACAACATTGTGGCTGCAGTACAGGCATTTAAACATTGTGCCACAGTGCTTCTTTTAAAATTATTCAACACTCAAGAAACACATTTTTAACTATTGTTTGGATACTTTCAAATGTTCAATCCATTCCCAGGATGGTAACTGACAAAATGGCAAATAATTTTCATCCCCTCAGATAAAGAGATAGGTATGGGAACCACATCTATTTCAGTTGCACTCTTGTTATTGGGTGCAGGAAGTAATTATAAATAACTACTTATCTGGACATGTCAGGGAGATGTAGCCACTCCTTGATTTCTAATTAAAATGTAGTCACTTCTTAATTTCTAATTAAAAGATAGCCACTTCTTTATTTCTAATTAAAATGTAAACTGTCTATGAGTCTTCTCTGTTAATTTCATTCATATAGGATATTTTAGGTACACACTTAGCTGCAGGCTTAGGCTGCAATCTTGTGGAAGTAAGTCTTAATAAATTCATTGGGACACTTCTCATGAGTAGATATGCATAAGATTATATTGCTGATGTGACATGCCATCTTTGGATCCTAGTAATGAGGATAAGTGTGTGTGTGTGTGTGTGTGTGTGTACATAACTATATCTGCAATTGTGTACATAACAGTGTGTGTGTATGTGTGTGTAACTCAAAATACAAGAAAATATGTTATTTCTATATTGCACAATATCAGAATTAAAGCTCAAGGGTATGTTTTTTTAAAAAAATAATTTGCGCTATTGTTTCACTTTAGCTCAAGCAGAAAAGAACCTCACAATGACAACTAAGGCAATACAAATGCACCAGTTCTTATTGCAGTTAATAATATCCACTAATAATGTTTTGGTTTAAATTGCAGTTGACACAGAAGTAATTGATGTTTTTCCTACTGAGGGTGTATTTCTCTTCTATTTTTTTCTTCTTCTTCATTTCAAGGCATAAACATAAAGAATGATATACTTGTATTATATTGGCTGTGATTAATTGATACACAAACATAATAGATATCCAAACACTTCCTTTGTTTTGCTATATTATTTCAAATTATGAAAGGAAATGTTGCATTTCTCATCTACCTCCCAGAGATATAATGTAGAGAGGAAAGTGACCTACCCTTGTGCATATCTAGATTGTCCATACTTACTTCAGGCTGAAATTGCCCTGCAGTTAGTTATTGTCAATAGGATACTTGGTAAAATTATATATAAGTAAATAATTATGATTTATAGTGCAATCCTGTACTTGTTGATGAGGACCAACTCTTCCAGTAGGTAGATTGAAGTGATCACCTGAAATAGCAGATTTTGGATGTCATGACAGGGCATTAACCTGTTGGTTATTGAATTTGTTATTATTGTATATTTTGCAACTGCAAAGAACAGAGAGAGCTGACAGTGATGTTTTCTTTCTTATGTCTGAAAAATAATTTAGCTGGCCTTAGGTACATTAACTGAAATGTGTGTTGACCATATCTTGCACCACCTGAGGCAACAAAATGCCTTGGGCTGCTCCCTGTTTTCTACTCAGATGTTAAGCTTCATTATGTTCATTTCGGTTTATTGTTGTTGTTGTTGTTATGTGCCTTTTAGTTGTTTCCAATTTATGGTGACCCTAAAGCAAACCTATCATAGGGTTTTCTTGGCAAGATTTGATCAGAGAACATTTGCCATTGCCTTCTTTTGGGGCTGAGAGCATGTGATCTGCCCAAGGTCAACCAGTGGGTTTCATGGTCAAGCCAGGAATTGAACCCTGGTCTCCAGAGTTTCAGTCCAACACTCAAACCACTACGCCATGCGGGCTTTCCCAGGTAAATTATAGGACTTTCAGCATTATGCAGTGTTGAATATTATACCAAACCTGGGAACAATGTTTCCAGAATAATAACCCACTTCATTCTGTGTCTGAGACCAATTTACAAAAAGTTATAAACTCTCCCTGTTATTTTTTCCAAATATTTTTCCTTTTAAAAAGAGAAATAGCACAAAATAAATTAACTCCACAGTTTCCCAGAACCATGCAGCATTTCAGTATTCCAGTGACAGAAAAACTAAGAGGAACAAGCATATTGCAACTAAATAAAAGGATACAATAAAGGAAATTCAAATATTATTATCAAATAAGTCACATTTAGAAACAGCAGAGGCATTTTCTGATATTAAGTCTGGACTGGGAAGAAACAACAATGGTGAGTCAGAAAAGAATAGTAAGGACATCACTTATGGAGGAAAACAATGAGCCATTTCAAGGTTCATGTGGTCATTGTTCTAACTAAATGTTTACCACTGTCAATGATCTGATGTGCAGGTACACAAATTTGCCTAGAATACTATTAAAAATCACAAAAGGTTTCCAAGGGCAGGCATGGAAGAAAAATTCAAGGATGCTTTTCAGCCAGCTTCAAACAAGAAACAAGCTTTTCAAGCCTGAAAATTTCCTTCTCTCTGGACTAAACTCAAAGGGAAAAGAGAATTGCTGGCTCAGTTTCCCTCCTTTGGAGGCTCCACTGCATCCAAAAATTAAAACCTTGAGAAGAGAAACAAGGGGGGGATGTCATTCCACAAGATGAGGGGTGAGTTTCTTGCCACCATCCTTAAATTTTGCAAGTTCTTTTACCAATCTCTGTTTTAACAAATAGCGCTGTTCATTTCCTCAGGGGCAAATAAAGAGAAATGCCTTCAATAAATAAGAAGAAAAAGAAGAAACAATAACAACACTGGGGTGCTCCATTAAGAGGCCCTTTCCTTGTGACTCTGGAAGTATAGAAGGGTATAAGGATTCTCTGAGGGACTACAATGCATGTCACAATTTCACTGCTGCTTCACTTTTACTGTCATTCATTCTGGCACAAACTGTTGCAATAGCAGCCTCTAATAATTATGGATGCATCTGCACAGCAGAAATAGTGCAGTTTGACACCACTTTAACTGTGATGACTCAATGCTATGGAATTATGGGATTTGTAGTTTTGTAAGCTATTTAGCCTTCTTTGTCAAAGAGCTCTGATGCCATTACAAACTACAAATCCCAGGATTCCATTGTATTGAGTCATGATAGTTACAACCATGTCAAACAGAATTAATTCTGCAGTGCAGATTCAGCTTCTTTTATCCCGCTAGTGTTTTGGACATTTCTGCTTTGAATTAAAATCTAAATAATTGCTTTCTAACATGTCATTTTCTTCTTGTTGTTTTTTAAAAAAAATTCGTCTGCTTTTTAAATATATCAACGTCCCATTCATGAATTGTTTGTATCTTATTCATACTTAATGTACTTCTACCTGACACCAATGTCTTAGGAACAGGTTACTAGGCAATATTGGGTAATGTGGTACAGTGACTCCTTACACAGATGGAAAATAGATTGATTTTATACCTCATTACTGCCTTCTAAGTTTCACGTTCATAGGACTGTACTGCCAATTATTCAAAATTACCCAAGGCCAGAAAGGGAATTATTCTTTTCTTTTTTTATTTTAAAGACCACTATAATCTATTTTATACAGCCTATGGACGTTATCACACAGGGCAAATCTGCTGGTTAATCCACACAAATCCCAAACAAAAACTGGATTTGTGCCTCCCGTTTTCACACAACGTCACACAGAAACTGGACAGAAAGTGGACAGAAACTGGTGCTATCCGAGATCTTTTGAAATTCGGTTGTTTGGAGGAAATCAAATGCGAAATTAAGGTAATTTCGCATTTACCATAATGTGAAAAGCAAATGCGCATTTGGGAGCATTTCCCTGCTTTTCCCATAGTTCCAGCGAGCATTCCTCTATCTGCGCATGTGCAAGAAGCTCATTTCTAGTATATTGACGGGCTTTTCTCAGTTGTGTGTGAATGTTAAATGCGCTTACTTTAATTTCGCAATTAAGGTAATTACGTGTGAAAGCCATTTGCGGAATCAAGGTTTAGTTTCAGTTTATTTTTGGAATGCCTCATTTCCACTTTATTATCACTTTCTGGCCCACGTGTGATAACATCCTATATTGAAATATTTTTTTTTTATTATTTTCAGGATTTCTTCAAAGAAGAAAAATGAAACAAATACCTGAAGACTTTGGACCGAGATAAATATTTCATAGTAGATTGGGAAAAGATAATGCAAAACAGTGTGGGAATAAAAACAGGCTGAAATAATACATTCCTTGCCACAGTGAAATCATGGGTGGAGTAATATAATAAAAATATATTAATACTATTTTCCAATGGTTTTTCACCCTTTGGATAAGAGGGCAAGAGTATCCTGTGGAGAGAAGCAGGTTAGAGCCAGCTCTGGTCACAACCAATCAGGACTGAGCTGGTGACAGCCAATATAATGCTGGGCTGTAAGAAGAAAATTCTTTTAGGGATAGTTGAAAGTCAGTTAGGGTTTGGATTCCAAACAGTGAGGGTCTGGTGGTGAAGGCTAAGGTCCAGAAGAGAGGGGCCTAGTACCTCTACTAAACTCCAAGTGAGGGAGTTAATAAAGATAATATCCTGAGGGGTACTGATAGCCTTAGAGGATGGTTAAGAAATAGTGGTAAAGGTACCCAAAGAATGGCTAAGAGTGTCCTGAGGAGGTAATTGAAAGTGTTCCAAGGAAAGGAGTGAGTTTAACCAATCGTAACATGCAGCAAGACCAAATGAAATGATGTCTTTTCATCATGGATACCCTATACATCTGAGTAATGCATGAATCAGGCTACCATATGTGGTCAACACTGTTTTTGGAGTTTATCACATGGGAGGCAAAGCGTCCAAATCCCATAGATAAACAGGGTTTGAATCCTGTAAATATCCCTCAAAAGTGGGATAGTTTTCAGACACATTGAGCTAATTCAGTGTTATCCCAATATTAACCTGTGAATAAAGCAGCAAAATTGTGCCGCTTTTTACTTTCAGAAAAATCCCAAAAGTAAAAAGCGGAATGATTTTGCCACTTTATTCATGGGTCAATTTCAAAATAATGCTGGATTAGCCCAATGCTGACTGAAAACAATTCCACTTTTGCTGGTAAACCCCATATATCCATGGAGTTTGGGTGCTTAGCCTCCCTGTGATAATCGTTTGCCTCATTTGAAAATAATTTTCCAACTAGAACTAAGTAGAGATTGGCAAGTAATGCCAAATATTGAGGATAGTGGAAGATAGATGGTGTATTTTGTTCCTTTCACCCCATTTTGCCTAGATAATTTGTGTCACTATATATCAGTTGATTTATAGGTAGAATATGAAAAAGATAATGGGGCTAACTGCTGAGAGACTAGGGCTTTGTTTTTCTTTACTTCGGATTAGTAGGGATTAAATTATTTGCAAATTTTGTTCTTGAAGGAAGCAACAAATAATTTTAGCAATTTTCTTTGTACTGCAAGAAAGTCTATGAAATTATTCAGTTTCAAAGTCTATTTGCAGATTAGGATATATTCTGTGCAAAATTTGTACATAGTATGTTTACACTGAAAATAGCATTTCTGTAAAAAAAAATGCCATTTTTGTACAAATTTCCATCTGCAAATTTTATTTAGAATAAATCTCAAATTAGAGATTTCTAATAGTTTCCTTATCAGGTCTCTCAATGCTTAAGAAGCATGTTTTTTCAACCATTTTCAAAACATTTGTAAATATTCTTTCCAAAAACTGAGTAGTAAGAACTAAATAATATAAAAAGCCCTAATTACCATCTGACTGAGGTAACAAAACAAGTGATGCCAATAAGGAGACACTGAACAATATATACATCCAAAGACCTATCAAAGAGAGTTAGCACTGAGGCATGGCCACTTTAATTGTCAGAGCAGCCAATATTTAAAATATTAGGTAAATGAAAAGCAAAATGCATATTATTTTCAAAGAACCCATCCAAGTAGTTCCACATGACCAAGAGAAGTTCAGACTTTATTTATGTATATATTTACAGCAGCACCCTATTTGGTGTGCCAAATTACTTTTGAAAGCAAAGGGATATTCAGAAGCACTAAAATATATGTTAGTAGTCAGTAGTCAAAAGAGGGAAACTAACATGCAATAGTAGTTTAAGCATTGGACTATGAATCTGGAGCCCAAGATCTGAATCCCATGAAAACCCATTGAGTGACCTTAGGCCAGGGGTAGGAAACCTAAGGCCTGGGGGCTGGATGCGGCCCCCGAGGCCTTTGGACTGGCCGCCACCGCCACCCCCTGCCACTGCCCACCATGATGATATTGATTATTGTTGTTATTACTTGTTCTTGGGGTTTTCTTAGCAAAATCTCCACAGGGGTTTTGCCATTGCTTTTCTGGGGCTGAGAGAGTGTGCATGCATATTTTTTAAAAAAATTAAATTTATTTAAAATTGTTATTTTTATATTCATTCATTCATTCATTGTGCCAATTGTCTGAGGGACAGCAACCCGGCCCCCAGCTCAAAAAGGTTGCCTACCCCTGCCTTAGGCAAATCACCATCTCTCAGACTCAGAGGAAGCAAAGGCAAACCCTCTCTGAACAAATCTTACCAAGAAAAAAAACTCCATGATAGGGTCATTTTAGGGTCACCATAAGTCAGAAATGACTTAAAAAGCACACAATAGCAAGAAGTTAAAAGGAAAGGTCATATTTAAAAAGTAGTTCCAGAAGTATCTAAATTTATTATTTGTGTGTAACACTGGAGTTCAAAAGACATAGGAGTGGACTTCCATTCATGGACAATGATTCTCTTCTATTTTTCCCTTCTAAATCCACACAGTTTCTCAACTCTCTGGAGGACATTTGAGAGATGGAGAGAGATTCCCTTTTGCCACTAGCATCCACTCTGTTGGTAGACAAGAACAACTATAAACAACCATTAATGCAACAGTGTACTGTAGTCTGGTAATTGTACTGTTCAGGGGTCATTGATAGGTCTGAGGTCAGTGTTACAGTGCATCTCCTCTGGGTTTTAGTGTGAACTTTAAAGAAGATATTCAGGTCACTGAACCTTACCATTTTTTAAAAAAAATATCAAAACCTTGGATAACTCCTTTAAAGTTCAGACTAACACTTGATATGAATTCACCATTGTCCTGTTCTAGTGCCTCACCAGCAAGGATGATGTAGCAGTCCATATCAAGCACAGTCAAGCAAGCAATCCAAATGACAGTCCAAAAGGTTGCTTCAAAAGTATAGATTGCAATGGAGCAAGAGCTGAAGTTACCAGGCAATACGAATCAGGAATACCAGGAAAATGAGTCAGGAAGGTTGTGTCCACTAAGAAAGGTTGGTTGTGAGCAATCAGTTTTCTGAGGGTGGTTTTGGAATTTATGGTCAGTTGTCTGTATGCATCTGTTACCTGATTAATGACTGTCTGACATTTAGAGACTCCAACCTATGCTAGCCCTCTCTCTGCATCCAAAAATGTGCTATGGTAAGTACTGTGAGCTCTGTGTCTTGCTGTTCAGAAACTGCCATGCCTCACTGGGAGAGCCCACTGTCTCATTCTCAGGACTCTCTTCCTCATCTTGCCCCTCTGTCTCACTGTCTGAATCTGATTCCTGAGAGTACAGCATGACAACCATCCCACCTACGTTGGAGCCACCATCCATAACTAGTACAGCCAGAGTAGTAAGCTGCAAAAGGATGGGGGTATTTAATTTTTTGTTCTACTCTTTCTGAACCATTACAATAAATATATGAAAGTCTTCACAATTTTTTTGAATGATATCATATTTTAACTGGGGGATTTATCATCACAACTGCATTGGAAAGGACCACCAGGGCTAGCCAATCCAACCTCCAGCCATGCAGGAATGCACAGTCAAAGCACTCCCAACAGATGGCCATTGAGCTTCTGTTTAAAAACCTCCAAAGAAGGAGAGTCCACCATATTCTGAGGCAGTATATTCCACTGTTGAACAGCTCTCACTATCAGGAAGTTCTGAGCAAGGGTAGAAAGAATCACTTTTCCTGTAGAAAAAGAGTTGAAACTATTTCTACTGTATGCCAAAATTAAGTAGCCTTTTGCTGTTGCATGAGTCAAATCTTTCATGTTTTAGATCCATACAGTAGGGAAAGACACAACATTTCTAGAGATGTGGAGCTGATTCAGAAGTGCTGTCATTGTGTTCAGTTGAAATGTATCTTTCTCTGCCAAGTTCAGCCATTGGGATGGGAGTGCAATGATTCTGTTGGTTTGTTGCAGAAACTAGCTGTAGATTGTGCTCATTAGATTTGTCCTCTCACCAATGCAATTTCTAAAAGGTTTCATTAAAAAAATAACAAAGAGAAGAATAAACATTTAAACCTACAAATTGTTTTTTTTTTTAAAAAATAAAAATAAATAATTACACAAAAAGAGACTGGAGAAAGAGAAAGCAAGCAGCATTTCTAGAGAGAGGGGAAAGACCATCATATAGCTCACTGCAGGGTTCAGAAAGTTACTTTGAAGAAAAAAGAAATACCATGAAATGCTGAAGTCAACCATAAATGATTCATATTGGAATCATGAGTGTCATCCTACCCTTGCTCAGTTATGGATGGCTTCAGTGTATCATATTCATTTATCATCAAAGTAACTCTGAACTGTGGTCACTGCCATGCTAAACTGTCTTTTGTGAAGCAGCAAAGATGCTGGACTCTTAAGTGACCCACTGTAAATTCTTTTTGACTATATTCTTTTCCCTTAATTTCTTTCCTTTTTGTTGGATGTGCAAGTATAGAATTTCATATAGTATTGTATTCCCCTGTGTCCCCTGAAAGTTTACATATGAATTCCTCTAATAGGACTGGGGTGTATTGTTTGGTTTTCTTTTAGTGGAGGTCAAGAGCTTTGAACACATTATCCTTAGAAACTCTTGACTTCAGAGGGGCAAAGATTGCTGTTGAACTGTGAATCTGTATAAAGCTTCCTCTTATCTCTCTCTGTTGAAACCTGGCTTTCACCAAGAACTGGGGGGGGGGGAGTAGTGGATTTAGTGTTTTTACTTGACATAAACACTCCTTGCTGGTGCTGGTCTTGCATCTTCTCTTAAAATGGAGAACACTGTTCACACTATATTTGGAATGCACCTAGTCAAGCTCCTCTTGTTACTTTTTTAAAAAATATCCCCCCCAACATGCCCCAGCCTTTTGAATCCATTTGCCATGCTTTAATATTTCAGCAAGTACTCCCACCATGACATGTTGATTTACTCTGAATTAGAAGCTCATACAAATTTCATGACCTCTTGTCTTGTGAAAACTTTTTATCAACAATTACAAAAGTCCTCCACAGTGAGAAGTCATTGCCAAACATGTATTTCATAAAGATTTTTCTCTGTGTATGATGGGGGAATGGTTGTAAATTGCATTCTGAGTATTTCAGCTGTTATCTTGCATAGAAGACATTATGCTGGACATGATGATTATCTCCTAATTAACCTCAAGACAGAAACATTTCAAAGTGCTGAAAGCACTTTTCAGGTGAATAACAATAAAATATGCAGAGTGAGTGCACCTTGACCCAGAAAACCTTTGCTCTCATTTCAGTGGAGAAAGCAATTCTAATAGGGATGTGAATAGCCCACACTCAGCTTCATGGCATTTCTCCAAATGCTACATGCCTTCACATTCCATCTTTTATTGCTATCAAATGGTGAGGCTTTGATTTGTTTATCCATTATGGTAATACATTGAGCTCCCCCATATCTAGGGAACATGCATCCATGGATTCAACCAGCCATAGTTAGAAAATATGCACATAAACAAATTTCCAAAAAGTAAACCTTATTTTGTCATTTTATATAAGGGACACCAATTTACTATATCATTGTGTATAATGGGACTTGAATATCCAGAGATTTTGGTATCCATGGAGGGTCCTGGAACCAAACCCCAGCAAATACCCAGGGCCCACTGTAATTTTTAAAAAATCATATACACATTTTATATTTTTTCTTATTAATTAAAGCCTATTTATGTGCATTGTAACCAGTCCTATTTTTAATATATATACACTTTTGGGAATATCATCCATATTTGTGTATACTTTTCCGATTGATTAAAGCACCTTTGTTTGCATTTTTCAACTGTATATGTTTTAGCCAAACCAATTTTTAAAACATATCTGTGCTTTTAGGTATATTTTGTCAGAAACATATCATTATAAATTTGTGAATTTCCAAGGTAAGGTGCACTTTGTCTTGTGATAAGTCTTGGGAATCCCCTAGTCTGTCCATAAATTCATTAAGCATTATGATTTATTTGCCTCTCCTGGCATACTGTAAGACATTTAGTGTGCCTATATGAGAGCCCACTAACTAGATCGGGTCAGCAAGATATAACAACTGGCTTTGCATTTTGACCTCATAAGCCAAATAGTTGGAAAAATTTTGATCTTTACCATCTATGAAGTAAATAAAATGATAAAACACAAATGTGTTTAGAAACTATCCAGAGCAGTGGTATTATGGTTCAACATATTCTACACAACAGATTGGCTCCCTATTTGTGACAGTGAGTATGAAGAAGAAAGCAGCATGTAGGAGGAGACTGAAAATCCACATACACACACAAAAACCCAACATGTTAAATATTGAACTGAGGGGAAATTATCCTGTGGTGTGTACAATGAAAAAAAGCAATGAGAAATTGACAAATATTTTCTATTAAAAGACACTGAAAGGAAAATGAAACCAATTTCTTCTGTTTTCTGTATGCAGTACAATTAGGGATGGTTACCAGTGTGCATATGCCAACAGATTTATTCAAAAGAAAAACGATTTGCTGAGTTTAAATATTTGAAAGGATGTCATATTGAGGAGGGAACAAGCTTGTTTTCTGCTGCTCCAGAGACTAGGACCCGAAACAATGGATGCAAGCTGCAAGAAAAGAGATTCCACCTCACCATTAGGAGGAACTTCCTGACAGTAAGGGCGGTTCGACAGTGGAACACACTCCCTCAGAGAGTAGTGGAGTCTCCTTTCTTGGAGGTCTTTAAGCAGAGGCTGGATGGCCATCTGTCGGGGATGCTTTGATTGGGAGTTCCTGCATGGCAGGGGGTTGGACTGGATGGCCCTTGTGGTCTCTTCCAACTCTATGATTCTATGAGTTTTCCACAAAATTAATTCCTCAGAACAAATGGAGCACACATTCTTCAAATGAATCCTACCTCTAGCAGTGATCCCTACTTTTGTATTTGCATCTCCAAGCACAGATATTATGACTGTACAATGCTAGGGGAAAACATACTCCTTGAATCTAAAATGTGGGGTCTATACAGATTTCTAATGATAGGTGACAGTTAATGTATTTTAGTATGCACTTGGGCAGTCAAAGCCTGACTGGCAGGAATGGGATAGAGGAAGATACAGCTATAAGAAAATGGATACTCAAAAATGAGACTTGCCATTAGCAGTGGTAGCAACTTCTTTCTTCATCCTAGGATGGCAATGGCAATGATAGGTTGTGTCATTACAGATTTCATCAGCAACAGTCTGGTGATCATTCCTCATCCTTCATATTGTCCCAGATATAGCGTTCATCCGGGGCATTGTGAGGTAAAAATGGTGGCCACCATCAAATATTTGGAGAAAAATGTAGCTGGCAACTTGTTGGTGGCATATGTAGATGGAAGTCAAACTTTCTATAGTCATTGCAGGGGCAGAGTATTCACCACATCCCTTGTGCAATGATCCCCTAACAATGACATCACTCCTGCTAAGGGGTGGTACATAGATATTTAGGCCAACAAAGAGTGGCCCCATTTATGAACCAGGAAAAGGCAATGGATAGCCACACAGCATCTGGTTATGGCTAGGTGAACAATGACATTCACTGGAATCCCAGGTGATGAAATGGTTTGTGTTCAACATAACTGGATGATGTGTGGCTGTCCCCTGCCTTTTCCTGGCCAGTAAACAGGGCCACTCTGGCAGGAGATGTTGAGTTCTTTAGGAAGGACCTTATATTCCACAAGTTGATGCAGGATCTCACCTTCTGCAAAAGCACAGATTCTGACTGGCTTTCTTTTTCCCAAGGGAAAAGAAGCAGCAAAGACCCAGGTTCTCCCATCAACTTTTTTTTTTTTTTTTGCTTTTCTTTTTTTGGCAGAGAACCATTTGCAGAAGTTTCTACAAGAAAGAGTGTTCCTCTCTATGATAGGAATGTATGCCCTGTTATTTTTTTATTCTAAACATAAAAATGTTGATGGTACATATGTCCCTGTTTGTAAGTGATTATATTACCTCAGGTTTCATTTGATATTTTTTTAAAAAAAAAAAAGTTGTCATTCATGACCATTCTTTTCATGCATGATCAAGATGTCCTGTGTATTATTCTGTGGTAATCACCAGGAAAAAAAAGAACAAAAGATAGCATAAATTTTTCATATACTAATTTATATGCATAGGAACAAATATTGAAAACATCATTACTATTTAAGTATCAACATCTTTCCTCATAATGGAAGTGACTGTGATCAAGAAATCTCTGTGACTACTCAGGGTGCATTTACACTGGCCACTTAATCAGATGCCAGTCAGAAGCTTTGTGTCCCAGATGAGACCCAGACTGACCATGATTGTGACCACATGCATGAGACTGAATCCATGCTCATGCCATATCATTATTCATAACTAAATTGTACATAGCTATGAACCACTTGTGATAGGTTCATCTTAGGGCCACCATACATCAGAAATCCTGAAGGTAGACAATAGCAACAAGAGTAAATCAATATTGACTTGGGGTCTGTCAACATATATATGTTGTTGTTGTGTGTTTTCAAGACTTCTCTGACTCATGGTGACCCTAAGGCAAACCTATCGTAGGATTTTCTTGACAAGTTTCTACAGAGGGGGTTCGCCATTGCCATCCTCTGAAGCAGAGAGAGTATGGCTTGTCCAAGGTCACCCAGTGAGTTTTAGACCAGGGATTAGAACCCTGGTCTCCAGTGCTATAGTCCAACATTCAAATCACTACTCCATATTGGCTCTACAATATTTATATAAATTTGATTGATTTAATAGATCTATCTAGTTAAGATTAATCATTGGTTTCATAACTTCAAACCAAATTTGGACTGGCCAGCTATTCAAATACAGGACAATCTCAAATTGAGGGCTGTCTTCTTATAAAGCAAGATACTTTACACAACTGCTGGATACACAACTACTGGATAAGGGAAGACTTGCTGAATTGTTCTTTCCATTAAAAAGTATCATCCTTTCCTTTGCACAAGATAAAATTGGACTCAGGCATTCCATGAAAGGAATCATTGAAGACCATTATTATATCTTTCCATTCCAGTACAATATATCAGAAGTGTATGGCATGTATTAAGAAGGAAGGAATGTGTCCGGGGGTGGTGGTGGTGTTAAACAGAAATGTGATTATTTGAAACAAGAGTGAGGGGAGGATTGATTAAGCATGACTTCACATTTTATAGGCTTGCTTCTCCACTGGCCAAAGAAACATACCTTTCTGATATCTTCTCTGCTGTTCTTGTATTGTGTTCTTCACTTCCTTATATTCCCAGACCCTCCCAATACATACATGCACCAGTTTTTCTCTAAGATCATACCACCAAAACAAAATGGAGGGGGAGAGCTCCATTAATAACATTACAGAGAGTTGGCCAGAGTTGTGCTTAAAGGAAGATTTTCAATTTTCAAAGATATGCACAAGATTAGAAATGTATTTATTTTTCATTTTATGAGAACCCTCTGGATAAAATAATCAATATCATGCAGGGTTTCTCCTGAAAAACATAAGCAGAGGCATCCAACTGAAATTCTCTGGTCCCATCAATATGGAATACTGTTATCAAGAATTCAATCAGTAGTCTTTTTTTCTTTTTTTATTTCTTCATTTCAGATCAGTAGAGCCAGTGAATAAATTTGAGTGAGAAAATCTAAGACCATGGCAAAACAACCAAGAAAGCAGAGAATTGCAAGGGTGCATCAAAAAGCAGCATATGATATCACTTTTACATACATGTTTGTTGTTAGCAGGTGTGGAAATGGAAATGGTGACATAGTTGTTTCCATGAGTTTTGTTTGTCCTCAATCAATTATTTAAAACTTAATTAAAATGCATGTCAGTTGGTCTTTGAGGGCACATCCACAGTTTCATTCAAGAAAGAACAACAGGGGTTAATAGAATCTACCAAAGATCAGCATTGTTTTCATAATGAAAGGCTATAATCATGTTAAGTTGATTAAGTTACCTCTAGCTGCTTTGATATTATTCAAAATACTTTCAAAAGATGTTAAGCTGCACATTTTCTAATCTATTTAGCATGAGTTATTCCAGCTTTCCTCATTCCTCTCCTTTTAGATTGGTTAACTTATATAACTGTAGAGCTTGGAAAAATGCCTTTTAAATTAAAGCTCCAGGCAACATGGTCACTTTGTACTGGTATATCTATGCATAGGTTTGCATAAATGTTAACCACCAGACAGCCTAAGCATTTTTATTGTAATTATACTAAGCTGTCAGAGTCCCATCCTCAGATGAAGATAATGACTCACCAGTGCAGCAACTGATGGCTTTTAATCAAGGCAGAGAGAGTCTACAAAATACTCCAATTTGTTTTTGCAACATGAGTGGACAGGCTGAGTCTTCATGATAATCAAATTTTTAAATGCATCTGAGGAAGTTGACCTAAGTCTACAAAAGTTCATGCAGCCAACTTCTTTCTTTCAGTTAGTGTCAAAAATGCTACAAGATCTCTCTACATACTGATTCTACAGACTAACACAGCTATATCTTTGAATTCTACCAAATTTTTAAACTATTACAGGCTCTCTTTTACTCCTTGAATGAGACCTGGAAGGGCATCATAATTACTGTGATTCTAACTTTATAATATGCATGTTCTGTGACATAGCTGTGACATGCTTCGAATACAGTATGTGCACTTGTATGCATATAATTAGCTATCCAGACAGTAAAGAAACCATCGTCATATGTATCTAGGCTTGGCATACTGTAAACATGCAACATAAAAAATCTACCAAGATGTAAATTCTGCCAACCCTCAATGTATGTGGTTCATTAAGTATATAGAGGAGCCCAGTAAAATGTGGACAGAGCTTTAGATTCTACTAGCAATACCTGGATTCTTATAATTGGGTGGAAATTAGCAATGAATATATTATACTGTCAGTATGGAAATTTAATATTGCTAATGAAGGTACAGAAGAATTTTTCTCTTGGGTTCCTTTTAATAAAAGCATATTTGGTTAACCTCTTAAAAGAAGAGATGGACTGTAAAACAGAAAGGGTAATTTGTGCCATCGGTGCAATGATAATCCAAAACAAAAATACAGTTTAGTAAATTATAGGAAAAAGGGGGTAGTAATCTATGTAACAGAAAAGATGAAACCCAAATAAATAAAGAGCGCTATTATGTAGGAGTAGAAATAGAATAGTGAAAAGAGAAAATACTAATTGTAGGGATTTACTGCCCCCAAGAAAGCAAAGATAAATTCTATAAAAAAAAACCTACATAGCAAATTAATAGAATTAGATTATGAGAACCTAATGATTATGGGAGATTTCAATGGGGTAATAGAACCCAAATCATATAGGAAATGGGGGGGGGGAAATTACCATAAACCAAAGAAAATTACCTCAATCTTTCTTTAACATGGTTGAAGAAATAGGAATGTATGATGGATGAAGACAATTATATGAAAAAAAGATGTTATTACACATTTTATTCCTGAAGACACCATTCTCTCTCTAGAATTGATATGTTATTTTTTACTAAATCAATGGTTAAGGAAATTCAGAAAATGGAGGTGTTACCCAGAACAATATCTGATCCCTTAATCCTCACCTTAAAAGAAGTTAATGAGCCATATATTTGGAAATTAAATGAGGAACTGTTACATGATCAAGACATTATTACAAAGACAAAAATTATTATTAATCTCTCAAAGAAATCATGTCTGATGAGGTGAAGATGACAATAATATGGGACCCAAATAAATCAGCATTGAGAGGACTTTTTGTGCAACAAAATATAGAATTGAAAAAGAGGAAAAAAGAAAAGATTATGAAACTTATGAAGACTTTAGAAGAAAAAAAAGAAAGAGTTAAAAAAGAAACCATCCAATAAACAGATAATTGAAGATATTAAAATAATACAAAAACAGACCACATTGGAAAATGTAATAGAAATAGGAGGAGGGGGAACCCTGAAGAGGATAAATCAAACAAGATTTGAACATTGGCCCAAAAATTAAGAGAAAAGAAAGGGAAAATATCCATAACAAAAATTTAATTGAACAGTGAAATTAATACTCATCAAGAAAAAAATAAAAGAAAATTTTCAAGAATTTTATTTAAGATTATATAAGGAACAACCAATAAAGACAGAAGTATTTAAAAAATACTTGGAAGAAACAAATTACTGAAAATGTGGTTAATTAATCAATAGTGGGCTGCATGAAGAGGTGACTGTTTACCAATTATTGACTAAAATTAACTGTATTAAGTACTTAACTGAAAAACTACTCCATATATTTCAAAGAAACACAAAGCATTATACAATTCACTTGGATAGCAGAATGATAATAGATAATTGGATTGATTATTGGTGTGAAAGGCGCAAATAGATGACATAAAACATGTGTTAATTTGGTTACTCAAAATAAGAATTACTTTATGTGAGCCTAAACTGTGACATTGCATAATCATGCAGCAGAAAAAGCTCTGTATAGCAGATTCTTTGTTTAGTCTTTAAATTTGGAGAAGATTTAATGGGAGATTTTTTTTCCCTGGAAATTGTGAAACATAAGATAATTTTGTTTTTATATCTTTCACTACTCTTTAATTCTAAACTGCCAAATAACTCTGTTTGAGAACTGTGTAATAATTAACTGAGACTATTTTGTCTGCCCAGTTAAAACAAGAGTGAGAGAAGAAATTATGGCTACCTATAACAAATCACAACAAACAAAAGCACAAACAAACACAGCAAACAGAAAATGGACCCTCTGCAAATTTTCATTTAAGATAGAAATTAGACAGGAATTACAAGACAATCAGAAAGAAATAAATGACAATATTAGCAAAGGACTTGAAAAATTTGAAAAGAAATTAGACTCAATCACTAGTGAAATTACATTTCTGAAAGGAGAAGTGACAACATTAAAAACTAAGATGTCAAAGTTAGAGGAAAGGGCAAAGACAACTTTAGACAGACAAAAATTGGAAGAGAATATTGCTTTAATGCAAAAATTAAGATACTGAGGAAAATGCCTCAAGTTCAGTGGAATTCCAGATGCAACACACAAAAATCTATATAAAAGTGTAATTTCACATTTTGCAAGGTATGCTGAGATTCCTGAGAAAGTACTAAATAATGATGTTGACAAAATCTTCAGAATAAACTCCCCATTGGCTAAAGAGAGAGAACTTGTAAGGGACATAATAATTTGTCTAACAAAAACAGAATCAGAGAAGAAATTCTTCAGAAAAGATATAAAGATAAATTCATAATCTACAGAAATACAATAAGCATTTTTAAAG
>CM034708.1:131994953-132007004 GCA_020142125.1 Phrynosoma platyrhinos | reverse complement strand
CATCAGCATACTGAAGACACCACGCTCCATGCCTCCGAATGATCTCACTCAGTGGCTTAATGTAGATGTTGAATAACATCAGAGACAGGATGGTGCCCTGAGGGATGCCACAATTGAGCTCAATTTTAGATGAGCAACTGTCCTCGAGCTTCTCCCTCTGGGATCTGCCCAAGAGGAAGGAACAGAACCACTGCAAAGCAGTGCCTCCAATTCCTAACTCTCTCAGGCAATCCAAGAGGATGGCATGATCTGTAATGTCATAAGCTGCTGAGAGATCCAAGAGCACCAGCAGGGTCACACTACCCCTGTTGATGCCCAGGTGGAGGTCATCGGTCAGAGAAACCATGGCAGTCTCCACTCCATATCCTGTCCATATCCCGTTTACAGGACCTTCTGTGCAGAGAGGCAGGGCAAAGGAGCGCAGTCCAGCCCAGCCCAGCCCAGTGAGAGAGGAAGGGAGAAACATATCACCTCGTCCTGCTTCCTCCTCCTCTTCTCTAAGGCCAAGCCAGCAATGCCTCTGCCTCCTGCTCCTCCCTGATCTTCCTGAGGGTGTGGCCCAGCCTGGTGAGTTGAGAGGGAGGAGGAGGGAGACAAAATGGCCATCACACTGAGGAGGGAGACAAAATGGCTGCCAGGTGAGCAGAATCTTTCTCTTATCGGCATATAAGACGATTCCCGATTTCGGGAAGATTTTCTGGGGTTAAAAAGTCATCTTTTACCAGGGGTAGGCAACCTTTCCCCTTTAAGGGCCGAGGGACTTCAGCTCCCAGAAACCTCAGCCATGTTGGCCAATAGTCCCATGTTGGCCAATAGCTCCTGGGATTCTGGGAGCTGAAGTCCCTCGGCCCTTAAAGGGTAAAGGTTGCCTAGTCCTGTCTTATACGCTGGAAAATACAGTAATTGCTAGTACTGTGATAGCTTTAAATGTGAAAAAAAATCAATAAAATTAATCAAGTGAGCAAAAATGGCCCATTCAGATATCCATAAAGTAATGTATTAATAAAAATAATAATAATAGTAATAGTAATAATAATAATAATTTATATCTCGCCTCTCTGTACAACACAACTGGTGTGTCGTACACAATAAAGTACACAATCCCATATCTCAATAACCCTCCCTAAAATACAATTAAACAGGATACAGATTAAAACATATCTCAAAATAATAACAAATCAACAATGGCTGTCGCAGATATCAGGGAATAACAGGTTCAACTTATTTGGTGGCTGGTTATCTATTCAGGAAAGGCCTGCTGGAAGAGATCCATCTTAACAGCTTTTTTAAAGCTGTTTAAGGTGGTAATGTGATGGACCTCATCCAGCAGGCCATTCCATAATCTGGGAGCGGATGTAGAAAAGGTCCTCTGGGCAGTTGCAGACAATCTAGTTGTTATGAGTTGCAACAAATTCTTCCCAGAGGACCTGAGTGAGTGGGGTGGATTATATGGAAGGAGACAGTCCTGAAGATAGGTTGGACCCAAGTCATTTAGGCCTTTAAAGGTGATAACCAACACCTTGTACTGTGCCCGAAAACTAATGGGCAACCAGTGGAGTGATCTTAAGTTCAGCGTAATATGGTCCTCCTGGTTTTACCTGAGACCATCCTGGTTGCCATTTATTAAAGCAGCATGAAAGAAATATTACTCACAAGCAACACCACCACAAGTGAACTGAGGCTATTGTACTTTGGACATATCATGAGATTACATGACTCATTGTAAAATACAAAAATGCTTAGTAAAGTGTAAGGTACAGGAAAAGAGGAAGAACATGTTAGAAAGGAAGCCATGGCCACAAGTCTCACAAACTTTGCAAGACCTGAATAGGACTGCTGATGACCAGTACTTTTGGAGAATTCTCATTCATAGGGTCACCATAGGTCAAAGCTAACTTGATGGCAAATAACAATAAGAAACGTATCATCATTATAATGATTAAAACAGTGAAAATTAAGCTTAACATCTATTGTTAGTCTAAATTAGGACAAACCCACTGAATCAATGGTAACTTGGTAACCCTTAATGTAATGTAAATTTCATTGACCTAGGTGGGACTAGCAATAGGATTTGGAACCGTGAATAATTGTTGTTGTTGTTGTTTAAAAAAATTACAAATAATGAATTACACTTTAACAAATTACTTCCATCATGCATCTGGCTGCAATAATTTGTTTATAGGTTTGTTCTCCATGGATCCCATTTTGAAAGCTTTTTAAACTACTTTATTACTACATATTAATAGAATTATTTGATAAACTAACATGCACAGGGATATTTTTCCTAAATATCATCTCTACCTAACTATCTAACAACCATGATAAGTTAATAGCAAAGTCATTCCCAAGTGCAAATCCTTATGTAGAAATGTTTTCCCCCAGTTTGCTACAAAAATGTGTGGGTGGGTGGGTGGATAGTCTAATCTGCACTGCAGAGTGTTGTTTGACACTGCTTTGTCTGACATGGAATCCTGAGATTGTAATTTGTTGTAGCACCAGAGCTCTATGAGAGAGAAAGCTAAATATATTACAAAACCAGAAATCACAGAATTCCATAGCATTGAGCCATGGAAGTTAAAGTGGTGTCAAACTGCATTACTTCTGCAGTGCAGATTAGACCTGTGTGTGTGTGTGTGTGTCTTGTTTAATCAGTAAAAGTCAAAGATAGATCAAAATTTGAGAAAAGCTTTTAATCCATGTTTAATTTCATTTATAATTCCCCAAAGTATTCTGTTGCCATTATAATTACAATACTGTCACATGTCTCAAAAGCTACTCATTTGCAAAAAAGGCTGTCGCAAGCCTCTGCCTTGTAAGCCAATACATACTTCTCCTGTCCACCTCTTCACCCACAACAGAGCAGAAGGAAGCATAAGAAGGCACAGCACAAGCCATCTCTTAAACTGTACAAGAATCTTCAGGCACTATTTAGTGATACCACTTCCCTATAATGATAAAAGTAATTAGAAGTTACAGATACACAACAAAAGATGTAAAGTTATCCCTTGTCACCTTATAGTCAGTATGTAACAGAGTTATAACGTATACACTAGGAAAAGAAATTAATTTCACCAGTAACTAGTTAGTTTCTAGGTAGTTACTTCCATGTTCTGAATGCAACTGCATTTGACATTAATTGTGTGAATGCAGTCTTCCTACCTATCTATTTATTACTTTGTTCTTTGCATCAGAAGGAAAATCATCTAGGGAGGTTTTTCTTCAGATGGAAAAAGCAGCTTCAAATAAACCTAATGTTGATTAAAGTGCTATTCAAGTAGCCCTGCAGCTATTTATTTGCATTGTGCAATCCATTCATCTGAATTTAGCCTATAATTGGCCTACCATCTTAGGGGGAGACTGGCTGGCAACCATTTCAAAAGTCAAAATCGAAGGGTCCCTGAGAACTGAGAATTAGTTGAATGATTGTTTAGATCCTGGTGTTAATTAGAGTGACCACATATTTCCTGCATTATATGAGACAGCCCTTTATAAGAACTGTGCAATCAGCTCTTTAAAGATTCACATAAACACACACACACACACAGAAACTCAGGGAAAGTGAGATAGAGACATTCAGTGTCCTTGGAGTCAGCCATTAGACATCAGACTGGGTATGGGCATCAAAAGGAGGGGGGATTGAAACCACACCAAGAGACACCTTAAGGATGTCTGCCTTTTGACAGAAAAAGGCTGTGGCATTCACATGCATCAAGAGATGGTGTGAGTGAGGCAAGGCTCAGTGGGAAGAGAAAGAAGAGGTCCCAGGGTTGGTTTGTTTTTTAAAAAAAATAATGTTTTTTTTTAATTTTTAAAATGTTTTAAATGTTTTTAAAAAATTTAACATCAATTTTTATTTTTTTATTCCTTTGAAATTTCATTTAAAAATATCACATCTTATAAAATTTTCACTTTTAACCACATGAAACAATGTACATGTGAACAGATTTAGGCTGTGCATATGATATTGCAATTTATAGGTAAAATTTTAATTTTGTTAGTTCATAAAATCATAGAATTATAGAGTTAGAAGAGACCACAAGGGCCATCCAGTCCAGTTGTTTATATCACAACTATTGCCATTACATTCAGTGACACATGGTTGTTGAGTACAAAAAAATAAATTACTAAGGATTCTGTATGGTGTGATATGGGAGGAGGTCAAGGGGGGTGACACTGTGAGTAACAAGGCTGGGTGGCACCAACCCTAGTGATGCCTCTGAGACTGAGCAAGAAAGCAGATATCCTATCTTCCCCATTATAATGAGATATATTGTATTTTTGTTTAAATAACTAGTTCTAATTGTAACTCTATACATAAAAATTAGCATATGCATTTTTCTCTGTTCTCTGCCTTTTTTGGTGGGGGTAATGCATTTGTCTCATGTCTGATGATGCATTAATAATTACTCAGTAGTACTGTCCCATAGTGTCCAAAGGTTTTAAAAAATATATATAATTTGAGAAATGAAACTATGAACTACTTGTTACTTAGGGGGGATGCAGACCAGGGCGTCTGGGACGCCCTGGGACGGTGCGCTGCGGGACCGCAGCATCCGCATCGCGGCGCACCAACGGCGTCCCTGAAAGGAGCGCAAAAATAGCGCTCCTTTCAGAAGTCAGGGAAAGTGCGCCCTAAACGCGTAGGGCACACTTTCCCTGGCTTTTCCGCCACAGCGTGTGAGGACGCTGCGGCGGGAGGTTGCCCTGAGAGCACCGGCTGTGCGGAGGGCCAGCAGCTACGAGGACCGGCTCGTGCGGCTGCCCCTCCTCTTCCTTGCCTCGGAGATGACTTTATTAGTCATCTGCCGAGGCTCTTAATTACAAGAGATAAGTTCTTCCTTCTGTGTGTCCTTTTCAAGTTTTATAGGTTCCCTTTCTTTTTCTAGGCAATTTCCCCCCAAGATGTCTTTAGTACATAAGACATATTAACTCACTCTTTAAAAATAAGAATCTGCTTGTAACCAAGTACTTAAAGAAATTAATGAGCTGCAGCTACAATGAATGATTATGTCATTCTGAATATGCTGTACATTAATGCGTTTGACAAAGGCAAAGAAGGAAGATCATTAAACTGGGCCTTTATGGCCCCTGAGGGTGAACAGAGTGGATCTAATCGAGATGAAGTAGCACAAGTGGTCTAACAATAAATGATTAAACATGACTTCACAGTGGCAAAAGTCTGAGATTCTGGATTTGTTCATTCCACATCATATCTAGAGATGATCAACTTAAAAGAAACAGCATAGGGACATTAAGAGGATAAGATCTCCTTCTGAGTCATTCGTGCACCTACGAATGCTTGTGTAAGACTTGCCTATGATATCTGAAACGTCATACTGTCGGCAACATATATTTGGTTGCCATAAATCAGGCATGGGAAATGTTTGCCCTTCCAGACACTGTTGGACTACAATACCCATCCTTCCTAGGCATTGACTATATCAGCAGAGGTGTCACTAGGGAAGTGCAGGGGTACAGGCTACACCAGGTGACACCCTAAGGCGGGTGACAGCACTGCTCCCCAAACATCTGTATTTTGGCAAAAATGGATTGTGGTGTTCACCTATACACTTTTAAAATGTTGAAGATATGGTGTAAGTGGGGCAAGGTTCAGTGGGAAGAGAAAAGAGAGGTCCAATGTTTTTTTTTTAAATAATTTTAATTTTTTTAAAAAAAAAATTAAAAAGCAATTTAAAAATGTATTTTTAAATTTTCTTTAAAAAAATCACATCACACCAAATTTTCAATTTAACCACACGAAACAATGTACATGCAAACACACTTGGGCTGTGCATATGAGATTGTAAGTTAAAGGTATAATTTTATTTTTATAGTTGCTTATGTCACAAGCTATTGCTATTACATTCAGTGAGAGATGGGAATTATGATTCATGAGCAACATTAGTATAAAAAACATTGCTAAGGACTCTGTATGATGTAGTACGGGAGGAGATCAATGGGAAGATGACACCATGAGTTACCATACTGGGTGATGCCAACCCTAGTGATACCACTGTATATTAACTCTAGTGATGTCACTGGACAAACAGTTCTTAAAAGTTGTTTCTGTGGTCCTCAATGACTCCAGAGTATCTGGATCACACACACCATCTCTTTTTGCACATTTAGAGCACTTTAAGTGTATCTTAATTGCCATGGCACTTAGTGAGGGTCTTGGAATTTCCTAGTGTTGTATCTCTGGATTTGGAAACTAGTTAAAACTAGTGCACCAGCTATGCCTGTTCCTTAAGAAGTGAGATACAGCTACAGTGTCACACACCTTGATTGCATCCCATTTGGATTATTGTAATGCACTCTGTGTGGGGCTGCCTTTGGAAATTGTTCATAAAGTTTTGCAGGTTCAAAATGCTGTGGCCATGTTGTTAACCAGGATTGAATACAGGGACCATACAACCAACCCATTGAAACAACTGAGCACAATTTAAAGTACAGGGTTTGATCTTTAAAGCCTGTACATCTTGGGTCCAGACTATCTGAACAAGCCAGTACCAACTTTCAGATCTGCAGGAGAGAGCTTTCTCTCAATCCCACTACCTTCTCTGACATGGTTGGTGATAACATAAGACAAAGCCTTCTCTGAGGCTACTCCCAGGCTGTGGAACACTCTTCCATGGGACATCCAGTTTGCCCCCTCCCTGCCCTTTACCACTAACAGGTAGAGAACTTTTTTTTTTAATTAGGCAGGCCTTTGAGTTTTAAAATTTATAGGACATGTGCTTGTATGTCTGTGTCTTGAGTGCTGTATTTTATTTTAATCTGTTATTAGAAATTATATTTTAAATGTTTTCACTATATATTTTAATGTATTGTTATTTATTGTTTAAAATTTTTTGTAAAATAGGATGTTAATTTCATCTTGTTTTAAACTTCTGGAAGCTACCTTGGATCCCATCCCAAGGTGGGATATAAATTCAAAAAAACAAACAAACATTGTCAGAAAGTTCTAAGATATTATTGAAAATATAAATCCCAGGATTCCACATGATGGACTCATGGCACTTGTATGTTATAGACACATCCTGGAAATTTAGCTTTTAAATATCTTACATAATCCCACACTCCACTATTTAATAGAAATAGTTCCTTTTCAAAACAGAGGTAGACATCCAGCCATGTTAAGTTTAGAAGATTTTTATTTTTATTGTTTTGTCTTTCCCCCCCCAGGCTATGCTTCCTCCAGAGTGGCCTAAGGCAGAAAATTCACCCCAACCCACTGCAGTTGCCCACTTCTGGGCTACACTAATTTGGACCAATGAGTGTGCAGGTCAACAATGGCCGGAGTGCCACAAGTTTCTCATCCCTGCTTTGTAGTTGTTGTTGTTGCATGCCTTCAAATTGTTTTGGCTTATAGCAAGCCTATGGCAACCCTATCATGGGGTTTTCTTGGCAAGTTTCTTCAGCCATCCTCTGAGGCTGAGAGAATGTGACTTGTATCCAGTGCTTATAAATGGCTGAGCTGGGATTTGAACCCTGGTCTCCAGAGTCATAGTCCAACATCCAAACCATCACACTGCCTCCTTCATTCCTGCCACATATCTAATTATTAGCTTCTATAAGTTTCTTAATATTTTATTATATTTTTGTAAAACACCAACTCATGGGAATTGTATTTTTTTCTGAGACATTGAGCCTCTTCTGTCGGAGAGCTCTGGTGCCACAATAAATTACAGTTCCCATGATTCCCTAGCACTGAGCCAGGGCAGTGCCTCAATTTAATGTGCACTATTTCTGGCAGTCTGCAAAGGCCCATAGTCTCCTATGTAGTTGATGATGGTGCCTCCCTACTGTAAGGGGCAAATGCCAGAACACAGACACAGGATATGCTAGAAATAGTTATGCCCCATACCCATACCACTTGCATACAGATCAGGAATGGGGGGGTGGGGTGTCATATTTACAGCTACTGTCTGAGCAGACTTTAGGTCAACCACTGTCTTTATTAAAGTGCTTCATTATCATCCTTACAGCTATTAGTCGTTTAGGTCACACCCAGTGAGAGTTAATAGGCACTTCAGACAGCATTCCATCTCAATTAAAACATAAACAAAAAAAACCTTTAATTTCATCTGATGTTTTGGATTACATATTAAACCACCAGGAAGGAGAGAAGCATTAAATCTTTATCTTTCACATGAGGGAAAGAAGTTGACTGAAAGCCAGCCTTACCAATTGGCAGAGAAAGGGATGTATCTCAACCAACAACAGCTGAGAGCTGAGTAGGGAGGTCAACATGTTGGAGGTTTGCAGACAGCTGGCAGCTTCCAATATCAGTGGAGCAAAGCAGCTTCATTTCATTTCTTTTTTTTTCTTTTTTTTTGGAGTGGTGAGTATGTTCAGGGTTTTAGTCCAAAATTTAAAGGAAGTCTCTAAAATGTAGAACTTATCCCCAAAATAGATTGAGTGCTTTGAACAGCCCTTTTAATTTTCTGATGCACAGAGCTGATTCACACCCCATGAAGAGGATCAGAATCCACCACTTTGGAGAACAGAACTCTGTGTGCCATGTGAACTAAGCTATACCAGCATTTGCTTTCAAGTCTTTTAGAGGATACTATACTATTGCCAATAGTTGCCAGTTCAGTCAGCTTCTGTATGTTATAGCTTGGATAGGTGGATTTTGTCCTCAAAACAAAATTTTCTTTTCTCAGAAAACAAAATTCCTTGAGACAGTCCCATAAAATGAGAACCGAGTCAATCCTTGAAAATTATCATGAATGTGAACAGTAACTCTAGGAAGCAGAATCAGTTGTGAAGATTTTCTTAGAGCTCTCTTAGGATTAATTATTTATTTATTCTTTATTGGTTATTTATGTGGCATTCTTATTTACTTTGTTCTATATATATTTAGAGATAGAGAGGGAGGAAGCAGACGGCTTAAAGAGCCATTTTGGGGGCAGGGAAGGGGAGGGGCAGCCGCACGGTGGGCGCCCCAACTCCTTCCCCAGGTCGTCCTCAGAGCAGCTGGCCCTCTGCACAGCCGGCGCTCCGAAGAGAACCTCCCGCTGCAGCATCCATACACGCTGCAGTGGAAGAGTCGCTGAAAGTGCGCTGCCAGCCTTTTGTGGTGCACCTCCGCCGACTTGTGAAAGGAGCGCCAATTTAGCACTCCTTCCAGGGCGCGGTGAAGCTGAGCCGTGGGGCTGAGGTGTGGGGATACATCAGTCCTGTGGCACAGCTTCCCGGGGCAGCCCATGGCCTCCCGTCTGCTTCCCCCCAGAGATTCATAATTCTATTCAAATGGAAGTTGGAAATTATTTTTAAGATTTATTTATAAAGCACTGTAAGTTCACACAGCACTGTACATGCAATTAGTTGAGTTAAAATAAATAAAATAAAGATCTGCCAGTGGAATACATTCAATGAGAAGCAATTAGAAATTAATACATATATTAAAATTGGAAGCAATAAAATATAACAACACAGGCTAAAATAAGTATAGGCTAATAATCGCATAGTATCTTGGAATGGTTCCTTAAACAGAGTTGCCTTCAGCTCAGTTTTGGATGCCAGGTCAGTGAATGGTAAAACAGCTGCCATTCAGGACCTGATCCTGGATGAACAAACTGACCTGGCCTGTGTTACAGAGACCTGGTTGGATGAAGCTGGGGAGGGGTAATCTCTCTCAAGCTTTGTTCACCAGGACTCTCTGTGCAGCAGCAAGCAAGACCTGGGGGGTGGGGAACCAGAGTTGCAGTGGTCTATCGAGATACTATTCCCCTGACCAGGTGTCTTATTCCTCAGTCTGCAGGTTCTGAGTGTGTTTATTTAAAGGTGGACAGTTGGGACAGATTAGGGATTCTGTTGGTGTACCGTCCACCCCACTGCTTAACAGTCTCTCTGCCTGAGCTAGCCAGGGTGGTTTCGGGGGTGGTGTTGGAGTCTCTTAAGCTTATATTGCTGGGACACTTCAACATCCATGCTGAGGCTACCCTGTCAGGAGTGACCCAGGACTTCATTGTCACCATGACAACATTGGGCTGTCCCAAGTGGTATCTGGCCCCGCTCATGCTGTTGGGTACACTCTAGGCTTTGTGTTCTGTAAGGGGGGGAGATGATGTGGGAATGGAGGAGCTTTCTACTGTTCCATTGTCATGTACAGATCACTTTCTGGTTAGGTTTAGACTTGCTGGAACTGAGAACCTCTGCAGGGGTGGATGACCCATTAAGATGGTCTGCCCCAGGAGACTTATGGATCCAGATGGATTCCTGATGGCTCTTGGGGAGTTCCCTGCTACCTTGGCAGGTGGTCCTGTCGAAGCCCTGGTTGGTCTCTGGAATGGAGAAACTATCAGGGTAGTTGACATGATTGCTCCTAAGTATCTCATCTCACAGAGTGGAGCTAAACCAGCCCCTTGGTTTTCTAAGGAGCTGGCAACAATGAAACAAATGAGACAGAGACTAGTTAAATAACAGTGGCAGAAAATTCAGAGTGAATCCAACCAAAAACATATGGTGATGCAATAAAGACAGCAAAAAAGTATTTTTAACATGGTCCAAAGCACACTGCAGCAATAATCCACCTTGAGAGTGTTTTAACTGCCCTGGCTCAATGCTCAGGAATTCTGGAAATTGTAGTTTTGTTAGGCATTGAGCCTTCTGCATCAGAGAGCCACAATAAACTACAGTTCCCAGGATTCGCTAGCACTTAGCCAGGGTAGTTAAAATGGTCTCAGTGGATTATTTCTGCAGTATGTTTTAGACCTAAAAGTATTGGAGCTGAGCTGTTTTAAGTGGTCAGGGATCTGTTACTATCTGGCCCTGAGGAGAATGTAAGCCAATCAACAGCTCACTGTGAAGAATTTGCCCACTATTTTGTTGATAAAATCACTTAGATTCTCTCTGATTTAGGGCCTCTGCAGACGGGCCCTTTGCAGCATGTTGGAGGCAGGGAAGGGGAGGGAAGCCACCCACCGGCCACCCTAACCCCTCCCCAAAGATGTCCTGATGCCATGTGCCCTTACACACATTGCGTGGCATCAGGACATTCTTCTGGCATAGCGTCCTCACGTGCTACGCCAGAAGAGGCAGAAAAGAGCCACGCACCAGCTCTTGGGGCAGCCTTTTTCTGCTTCTAATAAAAGCGGCATTTTGATGCTCTTTTAAGACACAGCAAATGGGAGAATCGGGGCCGCTGTGTATGGTAGCAGTGGCCCTGATCCTCTGCTTCCCAGGGCAGCCGAGGGCCGCCCATCTGCCTCCTCCCTTAGATGCCAGAGTTGATACAGGTTTGGTGGATGTAACCTTGGCTCCTGCTTGTCCAGCATTGATGGATAAGGTCATCCAGAGTTTTGGAATAGGGTTTCACTTGTATGCTGATGATACCCAGCTCTATCACTCCTTGCCACATAATTCCAAGAAAGCTGTTTCTGTCCTGGTGTCTGGCCGCAGTAATGGACTGGATGAGGGCAAACAAATTGAAGCTTAATTCAGACAAGACAGAGGTGCTCTTGGTCAGTCGAAAGACAGTTCTGGGAATAGAGATTCAGCTTGTGTTAGATGGGGTTACACTCCCCATGAAAACTCATGTTCGTAGTTTGGGTATACTTCTGGATTCAGCACTGAGCCTGGAAGTCCAGGTATCAGCAGTGACTACAAGTGGGGCCGCCTTTGAAAAGTGCTCAGAAACTTCAGCTGGTCCAAAGAGCTGCAGCCAGATTGTTAACTGGAGCTGGCTACAGGGACCATACAACTCCCTTGGTGAAACAGCTCCATTGTCAGCCAGTCCATTTCCAGGCACAATTCAAAGTGCTGGTTTTGACTTATAAAACCCTATACAGCTTGGGTCTAGACTATTTGAAGGACAGTATTTCCCTATATGAGCCCTTAGAGTACTGAGATAATTGGGAGGGTCCCTTGCATTGGCACAAAGGACTCGTACGCATTGTTATGGGTAAAACACTGTAGGCCACAACTTTATTCGTACAGGGTCGTAACAAATTAACTATTTTCATTTTAAGAATATTAGTAAACATCTTTATCAACTATTATTTGGCGCATGCGTACCAGCGATTAAGCTACTCGCTATTATTT
>CM034708.1:131950039-131962282 GCA_020142125.1 Phrynosoma platyrhinos | reverse complement strand
CCCCCCCCCCCAAGGAAATAGTACTTCACTCTCCCCGCTCCTAGCAGCCAATTTCCCAACATGGAGGGAAAGAGAAAAATGAAGGTGTCTCTGTGTATGAATGTTTCCCACCCATGGAAATAGTCCTCCACCCTCACTACTCCTAGCAGCCAATTTCCCAACATGGAGGAAAAGTGGAGGAGGATGAGGAGTGTGTGCATCTTACACACACACACACACATAGACACACATACACATACAAAGGCCCATGGACATAGTGATAACTGATGTGTGCAGGCACACCTCCAAGTGCTTGCATCATAGGAAATATGACCATGCACATCATATGATTGACATTTAAAAAAAAAAGTCCTGGGATAGGTAGATTGCTTCCAATATTGAGAATGCATTTTGAAGTGGAGCAAATTAAGTGTGAACGAGATGCATGTTTAAATAGACATGAATGCATTCAGTAATGGAACAATTTACTTCCAATACTGTGAACTTTGCTTCAGATCAAATCAATTCTGCGGATGCGAATCTATGTGGTTTAGAAACCAATTTAAATGTCAGTGGGAATGAGCCTTTAGAAGGGATAGGAATAGCTTGGGTCCATATATATTTTACATCATGGATACATCTTATTGTATACCTATAAACATAGCTCCTCTGATTGAGATCTTTCTTCAGAAAAGCTGATGGGGAGCAGCAAAAAGATTGGGTGAAGGAGAAGGCAAATTATGCCCAGGGACAGAACCACAATGTGAGCAGAAATTTAGGCCAGAGTAAGTGAAGCCTATGTAATTTCACACATTCCTTTGCTGGGAAGATTTTGGATTCAACACTGCTTCAGCTGAAATAGTATTGGCTCAGTTAGCCCTCAGCCATCTTTGCTACTTAGAATTATGCTTAATATGTGTAATTTAAGTGCTATACTTCAATTGCAGTCCTAATTCAGCTGTTCCTTCACCATATCCTCTCCCTCTCTCTTCCCCTTTTTTCTTCGGCTGGCAAATCTTAGCTAGCAGAACAGTTCTGCCTACAGATTGTTCTGTCAACAGATTCCTCGAGGTCAACTAGGAACAGAAGTTTATGCATAATCCTGACCCCCTACAGCAGGTACGTGTTACGTTAGGTTTCAACTGCCCACTTATCACTTAGCAGATTCTAAGAATTTAGAAACTGGAAACACTAATTCTGCACTAATTTTTCAGGACCTCCTGGACTCCTTAAAAATGCAAGCATTATACTTAAAGAAAAGTGAGAAGGAGTAGAAAGAAAGCATGACACGTAACATTCAGAACTTTCCCTCCTCAGGCACAATATAGATAAACATCTTCAAATTTGGTGAAAATGAACAAGCTTCCATTTATTTCTGAGATTTATTCTCTGACCTAGTTCTGAAGTGAGTACATTTCCTAAAGAAGGGTTTCCCCTAAAGTCTCCACAATGCCTTCTTCCAATTATATTTTTCTCCATTTAAAACTCTTTTAGCACCACATTAAGGCACAGCTGGGCATTCAATAATAGGGCAATAATCTACACATTGTGCATTTTACAGCACTGTATACAGCTACACACCTAACAATGCACAAGGTGTGAATTATGACTTCATAAGTCACACTCTGTTATTTCCCATTACTTAAGCTTCACATTGAAATCTAAAGAAATATGCAGGGCTTTAAATATTTGTGTCCCATTAAAATTCACCCTGGAGATCTCTGTTCTATCTGTCATCCAGATAACAGATTATTTAAAAAGGATGAATATACAATAGAATGCAATGCTCTGAAAGAAAAAAGTGTGACCTTATCCAAACCCTTACATAGTCATTTACTTCAATAATGTTAAAATATTGTTTCTATAAATTAAGTGTGCAAGGCCACCAAGCTAAATAATTCTGAATTCCACTGATTACAATGGGAAAGAAAAAAAAATTGTAGGAGAAAAGAATTAAGAATTAAACCCATTAAATAGTGGAATTTAAAAAGACTTAACTTGGCACATGTGCATTTATCCTTGGCTAGATCCAGAGGCTTCAGGATACTCAGTCACACAAATTTGTTGTGTACAGACAAATTCAAGCAGATGCAGACCTGTTTCAATTAATGAAGGGACCTTCAGGTTCAGATCAAGGAACAGAAGTGCTGATTCATAAATACTGTCATAGATCTTTGTCAACCATTCCTTTCCCAGGAAGAATTCAAAGATATAGCCATGTTAGGGGGGAAGCAGACGGGAGCTTCCCGTGCACCGCGGGTCGGAGCGCCGGCGGAGCTCAGCCTCCGCACCGCGGCGCACCTCCGGTGAATCTAAAAGGAGCTCCAAATTGGCGCTCCTTTTAGATTTCAGGGAAAGTGTGCCCTAAAAGCGGCGGGTGCACTTTCCCTGACTCAAACGCCGCAGCGCGTGTGGTCGCCGCAGCGTGAGGTCATCCCTGGAGCACCAGCCGTGCGGAGGGCCGGCAACTCCGAGGGCGACCTCAGGAAGAGGAAGGGGCGCCGCTCGTGCGGCTGCCCCTCCTCTTCTGGGCCCGGAAGACGGCTCTATTAGCTGTCTGCCGAGGCCCTTAGTCTGTAGAACCAGTATGTAGAAAGATCTTGTAGCACCATTGAGACTAACTGAAAGAAAGAAGTTGGCAGCATGAGCTTTCATAGACTTCCTCAGATGCATTCCACTGATTATTCATCAGTAAGGTAAATATAATTTTCTGAGCTTTAGGGAGCATTTGAAAGGAAAATCTGCTCAGGGTTTTGTCAAGGGGTAAATGTGTGTATGGGGCTCTGAAGATGGAGCAAAGCACTGTCTTGGAGCCAGGGAAGGGGAGGGGCAGCCTCCAACCCCTTCCTGAGGGCATCATCATAGCACCCACTGTTGCACACGGTAAACGCTCCGATGACATCCTCCAAGCTGAGCCTCTGCAGGGGCTGAGCTGGAAGAGATGCAGAAGAGATGCATGACGACTCTTCTGTTGCCCTTTTTGGTCACCGAAAGGGTGGATGGGGCCGAGGCATGGGGCAGCCTCGGCCCCAATCTTCGGCTTCTCGGGGTGGCCCATGGCCTCCCATCTGTAGAGGCCCTATGTTTGAAAAACTTTAACTTTTTCAAGTTCTGGAAAAACAGCAGATTAGAAAAGACTTAAACAAACCTGCATATTTTGGCTTCTCCCAGTTTCTCATTTTTCCATTCATTCAATTGTACCATCACATTCCCATAGCAGTTCACAGAACTTTTCATTGGTTTTGAACTCAGTCTGAAAAAGCTGTTTGTGCTTCTCCATATATATATATATATATATATATATATATATATATATACTTCCACAGATTTTTGCTCAGTAAGCACCTATTATTTTTGCAAACTACTTTCTCTAACACACTGCATTTTTGTATGTTCCTTTCATGAATATATGCATTTGTTCCTTGTATAGTTTTTTTTTTAAAAAAAAACAACCTTTTTTGATGTTTGAAGTTCCTACAAATTTTGAGAACTGCAAATACCGCATTTTAGATTTCATATTGGTATAGGGTATGAGAGTTAAATCAGTTCACTTTTAAATGCAGGCCAAAGGAATTTCTCATCCATTTTAAATTGGAAGGAGAGAAAGACTAAGAATTTTCAGCTACTTATAAGCATTTGGGTAATGTAAGACATCTCTGCAGGTCCAATGTGAGAAACTAAGGGGCAAAACAGACAGGCAGGAAAAGTGGCTTGAAGCTGCCTTTTCTGAAGATACATTGAAACCTCACAACCACACCACCAGTTCCCAAGGGTTCAAGCCACACCGGTGGGTACCTTTTTATTAATTTTTTATTTTCTTCTTCGTGGTCTTTGCGAATCACACAAATGAGTTTTGTCTGCGCATGTGCAGCTAGTTCGGAACCTTCTGGAATCACTAAGCAGAAGTTGGATTGCAACTTTTTGGCAGTAGCTCCGCCCACCTCTATATAGGCTCTGTGTTCCCGCTCGCTCCTCAGTTCCTTTCATCCGCCACTTTTGCAGCTTGCAAGGAACCTCGTCACTAGTGCAGTTACTCGTCTTTTGACCAAACTTTGTTTTACTGTTGTTCTGATTGCGACTTTCTGATAAACTGACCTCGGACTGTTTCTACAACTTTGCCTCTGATTATCCTCAAAACTTGGTGTTCCTGATTATAATCTGACCTGACTTCCTCGACTTTGTGCTTGCTTCACCCTCAAACTCAACAACTTGGCTTCATTCAAACATTGTGTGTCTTGCAACTCTAAGTTGCCGACTTCTGATCAGCATGATGAATACATCTTCTGCCTGGGAGAGACCCACAATCCTACTTCCTGCAAAATGTGCAGGAAAATGACTCTGCAAGCCTTGAAAAACTGCATGGTAAAACTCAAGGCAGCTCTTTGGGAAAAGGCCCTACAAGCCGACTCCCCAGCTTCTGCTTTGGCCTCCGTAGCCATAAGAAAACCTTCCTCGGACCCCCCTCAGAGGGGCAGATCCAGGGAGAGATCCAAGAGGTCTCCAGAAATTCGGAGAGAATGAGTCCTAAGGGCTTGGAAGGGTGGACACTATTGATGAGGCCCCTTCATCTTCCAAAAAAGCCCGTTCCCCAACATTCCACCGATGGAGAACAACCCAGGACCTCTAGGAGCAAGTCTCGATCTGGGGAAAACCTCAGAACCCCGATGATCTCACGCTCCATGCCTCTACCAACTGCTTTGTCCGTTCCAACTCCTATGGGGCCGCCGGGTTCGAAACCGGCCTCTCCGATGGTGTGCCTCGACACCGAATCTGAGGCAGAAATTCAGCCTCCACCTACGACACCACGTCCAGCTACACCTCCTACCACCTCTCCATCCTCGGCCCGTAATATTGGATTCGAAGGAAACCCAGCATCTTCACTGGTTCCAGCCCAGATGCGACAACAAGCTTCGGCTTATTCTGCTGCAGATCCATGGCTCTCCAGGTTTCCACAGCTGGTCTACAATGAGGCCTCCAACAGCTATATGCTTCCGGTTCAACCCAAGCAGTTGCTCCTCATGGAAGAGGAGAGATGCCAGATCCAATCCTTTCCTGCTATTCAGCAGCCCTTCCCGGTCCCAGCCCAGAAGCCTTACTCGAGCCCTGCTACACAGCAGCCCCTTCCTTCCCCAATACCGTCGTCTCACCGCCTTCCTCCAGGGCAGCAACCTCCTCCTTCTCCGGTTCCAACGCATCATTCTTCCCCATCTCCAAGGGGTAATGTTCAATGTCTGTTCGGGGATGCCATTTCTTCCTCCTCAGCCAGAGATCACCCTCACCACAGATGCATCAAGGGAAGGTTGGGGAGCACACTCCAGAGGACTGACAGTGAGAGGTTTGTGGTCCAGAGTTGAACAACTTCTACACATCAACGCCTTGGAGATGCTGGCTGTAGAGAAGGCACTCAAGGCTTTCCAATTACACTTGTCCAACAAGGTTGTTTTGCTCATGATGGACAACAACACCGTCATGTACTACCTGAACAAACAAGGCGGGACCAAATCTATGACCTTGCTCAGCATCACGCTCTGCATATGGGACTGGTGCATCGATCACAACATTCTCCTCCAATCCATTCATCTCCCCGGACAGGAGAACGAACTTGCCAACAGTCTCAGCTAATCATCCAACCCGTGTCACGAGTGGCGCCTCCACCCTGAGACAGTCTCTCATCTCTTCTCTCTCTGGGGGACCAGAGACGTCGATCTGTTTGCCACAGAGGACAACACTCATTGCGAAGAGTTTTGTTCAAGGACACTGACCCGAGCTTTGACCAGAAGGTCCTATTCCTACAAATGGAGCAAGTTCAAGGACGTCCTCTTATCCAAAGGACTTTATTCATCCTGGGTCTGGGTACAGACGGTACTTCAGTTTCTTCTCTCCCTCTCTGAATCAGGACATTGCCTTGCTTCTATTAAGTGCTACCTCTCTGCTATTTGCTCTCATTACCAACTGGAGGGCAGATCATCTTTTTTCTCTGACCCTTTGGTCAAGAGGTTTCTTAAAGGACTCAATAACCCACACCCGCCATCCTTGGTACCGACGCCAGCTTGGAATCTAGACTTGGTACTGTCTTTCCTCTCCACGAGGCCCTTTGAGCCCATGGCTACTAATGACATTAGACTCTTGACGTGGAAAACAGCGTTCCTCGTAGCCTTGACTTCGGCTCACTGGGCTGGTGAGCTATGTGCTCTGAGGATGGACCAGCCATAGCTTCAGTTTCATAAAGACAAGGTGGTGCTCCATACCAACACAGTGGTGTTAGAACAGAATTGACTTTAGATATGCTGGTTCCAAGTTTGAGGATCAAATTGTCAATCCTCTTGATTGCTATGGAACATAGGCATCTGTATGAGCAGTCCATTTTTTACAGTCCATTTTTCTCCAGCATGTCTTGTCACTGAACTCCTAAACCATTTTTTTAAAAAAATAGTTATATGTCAGCTATGATAACTGTATATTAGAGATGCTATGGATACACAAGCATAACTGTGATTGCCCTGAAAATGGCCCATGCAGGTAAACCTACACAAAGCCCTCAAGAGTGCTTGAAAAGCTTCTTCTCTACAGCCACTACATGTGAATTGCAACTTATAGAGTAAATGGGAAAGCACCAGAGCTTGGAAATAACACATTTAAGCAACCTGTAACAAGTAGCCATATGGCATTCTGCCATTCATAATTTTGATAAGCTCTTCCATAACCTGCATTTTCTTCCTGTTTTTCTGTTTTTTCACCAAAATATATTAGTATATTTTTGTGTGCACTTCCAATATTGCACTTATACTTGCATATTTTAAGTGAAATTTCCCATTGATCAATAACATACATTTTAGCCATTCTCACTGTTAAATAGGCACACTGTTACATCTGGATTTTAAGGATTTTGAGGAAGAGGAGTTGGGTAAGAGGTTGATGGGCTAGGAAGGGGTCTAAAACCAGGATGAGGCATGGTGATGTGAAGCTGGGAAAGTAAGTGATGAGCTGGTGGTGTTAAAAGGACAGGAGATTGAGAGGAGGAGGATTTGGTGGAAGAATAATGTTGTGCAAAGATCAATGGGCAAGGAATGGGTTTAAAATCTGGATAAAGCAATAGTGGAGGCAAGCTGGAAAAAGAATTCATGGGACAGGAAATGGAGAGGAGAGAGAAAAGAAGAAAGAGAAGATCCAGCTATTTACGCAGCAGCTACAAACCCATGAATAATCAAATCTGCTAAATATAAACCTGCGAATGTAGAGGCCCAACTGTACTAGAACGTCCTGGAATTATTTCCTTTTAAACAAATGCTCAGCCTCAGGCTCTTTTTGACTCTGATCTGTTGCTTGATGTGTACATGATAGCACCGTCTTTTCCTTCTACAGTGTCTAATAAGTATGAATGGCCCGTGTTTATCTTTAGAATTGAATTCCCATCCTTTCCCCCTCCCCTCCTGCAACCCAGGAGAGTAATTCAAACTGCCTTGATTGAGACTCTCACGATTAAAATGAATGTCTGAAGCACTATTAATTTTATCACTTAAGCCAAAAAAATAGTTCCTGAATATCATGTTTCTTGCTGAAGTGCCAGCTCCCTTACTTCTTTCACAATTGAGGTTTTTGCAAATTCTCACAACTTGGTCAAACAGGTGAAAAAATTTCAGAGCTCATAAATACTTGACCCAAGCATCAAGAAAACCAAAAATTTCATATGTTTAAGGAACAACAATGAACTTTCATCACATCCTTAGTCATAACCCTGATTTACAATACCATAAATTCTGGAGTTTACACTCAAAACCACCTGAGAAGCCAGGTAGTGTCACTAACACATGGATTTATGAGGCACTGGGGAGGAAGACAATGAATGAAGAAGTATACGTACCTCTTCTGAAAGCAAGGCACTTTCTGGCAAGCAGTTGTGACAGAACTTCACAGTGGTCTCTGAGGCTGCTTGTTGGAAAGCACATCACTGCTAGGAGAGTGCTGAACAGAGTATATGGTATCATTGTGATGTATCTTTCAATGATACACAACAATGTATTATTTTGAATAAGGTTTATTCTTCACTCACCACCTCACTCACCAGCACCTCATGAATCTCATAAATTGTTGTTGACACTGCCTGGTTTCTAAGGTGGAATTTTGAGGAGACATGGCTACCATGATGAACTTCCATTGCTGTTATCATAGCAACATCTCCTGATGCAGGATCTCAGCCCACCTCTTGAATTACCTTCAAAACTGTTAAAAACTATATGGAAGTTTTGGTGAAGAGACTATACTACCATATTTTATTGTTTCTACAATTTGTGATATTAAAATTCATGCTAAAGCAAAATTATCCCATGCAAGAAAGAAGTGGGGAACAGTAATTTCCTCCAAATGATATATTTCTTGTTTCTGAACACACAAGGATTTCTGAATTATTTACTTGACAACAAATACAGTGAGCTATTTGGTAACTTATTGCTCAAATCAACCTGTCAAACTAACCATGTTATGGTTTAATGATAACACATTACTGTGTTCTAATGATGAATTTGTACAAGTGTTGCAACTGGTCTCAGGGGGTTAATGATTGATGAACCAATATTTTGTAACGGGCTGCTTTGTAAGTATGTGTGTGTATATTCAAGAATGCAAATGTGTCTCCTTGGTTTTTGTTTTATTTTGTTTGTTTTTTATGCTTGGCTTTCACAAAATAATTAAGTTTGTCAGATTTGGAAATAAATCTGAAGACTAAAAAATATATCTAACATCAGCATATTAATGAAATGCATATAAGATAATGAACTCAGTCAAAAAGAGAGTTAAGACATTGGCTTAGATGTCATTTGGAATTTGGCTAATCCATACACTATATGTAATCTAAAAATAGGAATATCCTACTAAAACATTCAACTCTACTGTTATACTTCCCCCCCCCCCTTTTCATTTCTAAGCATAGTAATGACATCTAATATGGTCACCCTGGAGAAAAAAGTGTCTCTCAAAACTACAGCATATTGTTTAAATTAATTCTAGAATTGTATTTCTTCTTACCAGATTGAACATAAACCTATCTAACCTATTGTTCAATGACATAGGACCCTCTGTTCATCAGAAAAATGAAAGTAGAATAATGTAAGTACAGAATATGTAGTATTAACAGTGCAAGAATTTTATACTGATGTATGTTAACAGAAATAACTGAACATAAAGTGCATTATTTCAAAAGGCACTAAAAGAAGTGAAATGAGGACAAAAAAGAATGCAAAAATGCATGTATTCTTATAATGCATTACTAACTTGTAGAGGTCCCCTTTCACTACAGTTTGGTCAATCTGCTGCCCTTTGGATATTCTACACTACTATTCCTATATAGGATTAAAGAACTGGGAGGGGGTAGGGACACTGGGATAACTTTGGCAAATCATACAAAGAACTCTGGGAAGTCACACTCATTCCCCACAAACTGCATTTTGTCTACTCCTGCTTTGTAATTCAGATATGTGTCTACAGAGAACACCTGGAGCCCTTTCACAGAACACAGTGCTACGATTCCACTTAAACTATCATATCTGTTTTCCTGGATTCTTTTTAATTGTAGTTTGGTAATCCAGAATCTTTGGATGGAAATTCTAAAGATGCTTTCTTAAACTGCAAAGCTTATGATTCCATAGGATGTTGCCATGGCAATTAAAATGGAATCATAGCAGTATAGCTGCATGGTATGAAAGGGACCTTGGTAACATGGCCATGGAAGGTGATGCCACAAATTTCCATCTGTATCAAAAGGCTTAAGCACTTCATTTGCATATTGCTTTCTGTGTACATTATGTTCAAAGCCAGTGCACCTTCTAAATTCTATGATATTGGGCAGAATACTACAATACAGATGAACAACTGTATCAAAATCTCCTTCTACTTTACTCCTGTGCATGTATCTCCACTGTTACTTCATGATACAATATTTAAGGTCATTATTTTATTTTGGAGTGGCGAATTTGCACTGCAGAAATAATTCAGTTTGACACTACTTTAACTGCTATGGCTCAATGCTATGGAATTGGGGGATGTTTGTTTACTGTGGCACCAGAGCTCTCTGACAAAGAAGGCTAAATGTCTCCCAAAACTATAGTGTCCAGAATTCCATAGCACTGAGCCATGGCAGTTAAAGTGGTGTCAAACTGGATTATTTTTGCAATACATTATTTGTATAATTCCTGACATCTTTTCACTTGTTTTACCTAGGGGAAAATCTCAACCATAGGTTTTACAATGTGCTCAACACCAAACTTTTTTATCAGCCTTTCAAGGTGTGTTTGGAAGCAAGAAATTATTAAGGAGGACATAAAGAACATTTCTAAAAGCATTCTAGAGGACACTTTAACTTTTTCTTTCTTTCTTTCTTTCTTTCTTTCTTCCTTTCTTTCTTTCTTTCTTTCTTTCTTTCTTTCTGTGATAGATAGATCCCAAGGGTATCCAATTTGCTGACATAAAGAACCATTTTTAGCAAGAACATCTTACAAGGCCTAGTAAGCCATTCCCTGTTTTATCATTCTTTTGTAAGAAGTAATTTCCTAGAGAAGAAGGAAAAGAATTATACTCCTTTGCCTTTAATTGCCTGAACTGGTACTTTGGGCTGTTAGGTGACCTTTCTTTTTATTTGATCAGACAAGTGTCTGAGGTGCTCTGAGGTTTGAATTAAAAGCCTCTTCATTTCGGATTGTGCTTTCCCTCCAACATACCATTCCAGAGTAGAACTAGAGCCAAAGTGAAGCACAGCTGAGGTCAAAAGTGGATAGGCTAAGGGCCAAGAGTGAGATTTCCAGTGGTACACAGCACATTCTTTCTTTATCCCTCTCTCTGTTCCTGTCAAAACTCTCTGTCTTTTTCTTTCTCTCTCCTCTTTCTCTGCAAGCCAATTTCACTCTTACGAGTCAATTTATACTACATAATAACCTATTTATACTACATTGTTACTGCAGTTAGATACCACTTGAACTGCTGAAGCTCCATCCTCCAGTTTTTGCAGGTACATAGACTTCTTTGCTAGAGTATCATAGGGGAATGCCAGTTTTTTAGACTATAAAGCATAACATCTTTGTTTAGAGCTAGGGGAAATGTACTCCCTCTACTGATTTACAGCCTACATTCTCACAAAACCTGAACTGATACAAAGTGAAAGTAGCATGAAAATTGTTCAGCATTCCTTGAAGGCAAAAGAAACTCACTTCTCTTTCTTCCCAGCACATTACAAATTATGGTAGTGATTGTGGTGATGCTATTAATGATGATGATGATAATTCACACTGATACACAATGAAAACATAAAATGCCAGACATAACTGTGGTTGACAAAAAGAAATCTTAGATTATAGCTGTGACAATCCTGGGAAGCAGAAGAATTGAAGACAAAGAGAGAGAAAAGACTATGGAATATGAGGATTTACAAAGTGAGCCTCAGCACCTTTGTGAAAAGAAAACAACTATGGTTCCAATGTTGATAGGTGCTCTTTCAGCATTCCCAAATGGAGTGACAAAGTCTCTGAATGAAGCTGCCATAGCTAGGATCATAAGAGCAGAATTACAAAAAATGGAACTTTGAACATGCTGTGTTATTGAATGATATCTCACTGATTCCTAGGTTCTTTGGTAGACCAAAACTCACTTATGGTCCAAAACTCCCATCAGTAACACCTGGTAGACTGAGAAAGCAAGATAAAGCAAACAGGGTTATTATCTTTGAGGAATTTGGTTTCAGATAGTGACCTAGAAATGAATCAACAGACAAACCAAGGACACTGCTGAGACACTCAGTTAAAGAGAAATAGAGATAAGAGTTCATATTCATGAGAACCATATCACGAGATGGAAGATTCTACATCTTGCTGATTACAAAAATAATTCTGTAGGTTATAACAAAATTTAACCACTACATCTATTTTTATCATCATTTTCCTATGGTGGATAAAGAGAGAGGAATTTGTGAGCCGTGAGCTACAAGGAAAGTCATCAGAAGGGGCAAAGATAAGGCAGTATTTCTCCATTAACAAAACAAGCAAACAAATATGAGTTCTCTCATGAAGATAGATTTCAGAGAGTCTGGAATATCAATATGCAAAGGGATCTTCCTTTTCATCCCTTCTGATGAAGAGTATTTTCTACTCAAAATACACTGGATTACACTTAGTTCATTGCTGTCAACAGCTTTCTTACAAAGTTTCTGGTATAGTTTTTTTTGTGGGTTTTTTTGGGCTGTGTGGACATGTTCTAGAAGAGTTTCTTTCTGACATTTCGCCA
>CM034708.1:131934103-131949939 GCA_020142125.1 Phrynosoma platyrhinos | reverse complement strand
TTATGCCCAGGATGGTTTATGATGTGTTCTGCTACTGCTGATTTTCTGATTTCTGGAATAGTGTTTTTATTTTTATTTTTTACTACCTGGTGATAGCCAACATTAGAGATTTACCCAGTTTGTCCTATGGAGTCAATCTCATGTTGTAGCTGATGACAAGCCCATAGTAAGCTTGATTGGGCCTACCCTAAAGCAGAGTAAAGACAACTGCTTCAGGAAGCAGATGATGGAGGAAAACAGTGGTGACCTTCAACTATTCCTTTTGAGTTCCCTAGCCATTCCTTGTCAATGGAGAAAAAAAGATGTCTATGTTATACATCTGTCCTGCTCTCCTAAACTAGCCTGCTGAAGCTGGAGGGGAGTAAAAAGCAGTGACCCAGGGTCAGTGCTGAAAGTGTAACTGCTAATAACATTTTGCTCCTGCATATGTGATGGGGAACAGGCTTTTTCTTTTCCTTGCCTCAGGAAGCAAACTGTCTTGGTCTAACCCTGATAGTAGGTATTATGTAAATGATAACATTGGCCATCTTTATAGTGCATGCATGAGAAATAAAATCAACTCATTTGAAATGTGGTGCTGGAGAAGAGTTCTACAGATACTGTGGACTGCTAAAAAGACCAATAAATGGTCCTAGAGCAAATGAAGCTTGGACTCTCTTTAGAAGCCAAGATGACTAAACTGAGAATGATGTATTTTGGTCATATCATGAGAAGACATGACTCACAATAAAAGACAATAATGCATGGTCAGGTAAAAGGCAGTATGGAAAAGTGGAAGACTGCATTCCAAATGGATAGACCATAATCAAGGAAGCTACAGCTTTGAGTCTGCGAGACCTGAATGGGGCTGTTGATGATAGGGTGACTTATTCTTTTTTATTCATAGGGTCACCATAAGTCAAAATCAACTTGACATTGGTTAACAACAACAACAACAACAACAAGTCAAAATTAAATATGTTACAATGGAGCCATGTAAAGGCACAAAAATCTCTCAATAGGTGTTGGTATGTCAAAGGATGCTAATGATCTATTTGAGAGCAACCTTTTAGCCTAACCTGTCTTTGTCCATAACAGGAGGCAGATTTTAACAGTTCTGTTGCCTTTCTGAAGCAAAATTAATTTAAGCAGACTCAGCTTGAGTCTCAATTTTTGGTGCAACAGCTCAAGCATATTTTATTAAAATGGGACTGCTGGAGACATCATTATTAACAAGCTGAAATGGGTGTAATATTATTTATAAGTTTCTTCCACATTGTTTAGTCATTTCATCGGTCATTTCAACATTTCATTCATTCATTCATTATGTATTGCTGAGAAGTAATAACATATTATGTTCCATTAGCATTATAGGATTTTGCTTTGAGACAATTTGGATTTGTAGCATGAATGTACAAAACCACTTTTCCATCAAACAATCCTTCCCAATAATTTGCTGGATTCATTGTCTCACAGTTATGTAATCTCTCCTCTTTGCCAACTGTAATTTGTTAACCAGATTGATTTTGACCAATAATTTATTGTAAGTTCTTTCTCCCTTTATGACAGGCATTTTTAAAAACTGTCTTCCCATTTTCCCTTTATGAGATACATTTTATTTGATTTTTTAAAAAAATTATCTTCCTAGTCTTTGCAGAAATAGAAATAGCTAATATATCATACAGCCCAATCTTTGTCCTATGCAGTGTTAGCACAGAGGTAACAAAAAACAGATCTCTTGCATAAGATTTAAAGCTGATTTCAGCTTAGCAGCAGCTCCTCAGGATATTATTTCCTTTAAGAAAACAATGGAGACCGAAAAGATTACTACATGTGGCTTTAAAACCAGGATTATAGCCAGGAAAAAAAAGTGGTTTTGGTGATAATTATCATATGACACTGCTTCCATCCTGTCACTACTGTGTTCCCAAAATGTGGCTGTGTATGTGTTTCTTGTGTACTTCAAGTCATTTACAACTTGTGGTGCTCCTAAGGTTTTATTGGGGTTTTCTTGGCTAAATTTGTTCAGAAGAAGTTTGCTATTGCTTTCCCCTGAGGCTGAGAGCATGTGACTTGCCCAAGGTCACTCAGTGGGTATCATGGCCAAGCTGGGAATCAAACCCTGGTCTCTATAATCATAGTCCAGCACCGAAACCACTAGCCATGCTGGCTCCATAGTGTGGTTAGGGCATCCCTTTTCACTGAAGGGGAAACCCATCAATGGCCTCCCAGTCATGCTAGTCCCCATATGCAAAATGTCACTGCTGATGCAGTTGTGGTATTAGCAGATATGTGTTGTCAGTGTGCCCTCCTTTTCCCCTCTCCTATCTCTCTCACTATTCCCAAGCAGGCTAATTCTCTTTGCATTTCTTCTTCTTCTTCTCTTTTAAAGAGCTGTGGTACCACAACAACTACAAAGCCCCGGATTTCATAGGATGGAACCATGGCAGTTAGAGCAATGTCAAACTGCATTAATTCTGCAGTTTTACAGTAGATTATGTTTAAAGGCATACAGGAAGCCCTATACTGTGCAAACACTCCCATTGCTCTAATAACAAAAGGAGTCAAGGCTGTAAAGAGAACGCTGAAAGCAGTGCTTCAAACAACTATAACTTTCTTAACCCTGCAAGGTGGCTGAGATTTTTACCTTTTGTCTTGCTTTTTACATGTATTTTAAGCCCTCCCTCATTTTCAGTAGCATTTCCTGAAATGCCTTCAAAAGAAGGGAATGTCACATTACTCACAGGACATTCCAAGTAGTGGCACTGGTAGGAAGGCAAGGAGAAAACCTGGTGCTGTTGTGGCTGCTATAGAATTTTAAGTTTTTTAAACAAGTGGGAAATACAGGAAACATCTGCCTGCTCTGTATGTGAAGAGATTTTTGTAGCACCTTTGAGACTATGCAAAACACACTGTAGCATAAGATTTTGTACACTTGGTCTGCTTCCTCAGGCCCCTTTGCATACTGATATTCCGCACTAACATGGCTATGGGACTGAACAGACTGCTCCTAAGGAATGGTGGCAAGCTGCCTCTTTCCTTGCCACATGCCATGGCCCTGATCTAGTGCTTTGCCACTCTAAAAAGAGCTGACAAAATGCCACTCATTTTTAGAGTGGCAAAAAGCCACCCTTGATGTGGTGGTGGCTTTTCTGCACTCCTTTGGTGCAGCATATGTGGATGCTGCACCAAGGGAGTGCTCTGACACTTCCTGCCATGCATTGGGCTGTGCAGTGTGAAGCTGGCATGAGCGCAGAGTTGGGGCAGCTGGTATGCGGTCACCACACCCCCACTCCAGCCCCAGGCCGGCCTAAAGTGCAGGTCTGTTCAGCTCCTGAATCTCCAAATCTACCGTGTCTGTAAATCTAAAATAAGATATGGGCCATTCCAGACTCAATGTGATGAAGAAATTTATCATTTCCCCTGTACCCAATTGGGCAGCGACAAGCCTGATTAATCCTCTGGAGTCTCACTTTTCAGCTGTTGGTTGTTGTTTGGGTTTTTTTTTTAAAATGTCACAGTTTCTTTCTCTTCCTCCTCCCACTTTCCCCATTTTGCCCTCAACTACTACAATTTCTAGAAATTGAATGTAAAGTGTAAAGGTGTTTGCACTTAATTAACTCAACAAGGAAGAAAAGGAGAGGAGAGGTGTAATCTTTCCATTCCCAGTAGGTTTAGGCAAAAGCAAACTGCTGCAAGCATCTCCTAGCTTGTGTGTTCCTCCTCATGGATAACTTTTGCTATCTTGATCGCAGTCTGATGCTTGGCTATTTGTATCCCAGTTCTCATCTGTTAACTGTTGGACGGTATGTCCCCCCACCATTTATTGGGTGAGGTCCTTTTTTGCCTCCCACAGGAAAGGAAAAAATGTTGTTTGGCTCAATTGTAGTAAATAACCTGACTTGGAATCAATCTACTCCCTTAAGTTGTCAGATAAGACCTGGCTCTCTGTTCCTCCATTAGTAAAGATTACATGGCTGTCAATAGAAGAAAACAATATTTCAAACATGGCATCCCCTTCTGTAGAATGACTTCTCCAGGAAAGCTTACAAGGATGCAACTAAGGGTGAGGGCAGAATGAAGACATTGCTCTCAAAATAAGAATTCTGTCCTCTCAAATGAAATCCTTCTCCAGTCCCTAAATTTCTAGCATAGCAAAGAGTAAGACATTGAAAATTATACACTGAGAACTCTTATATTTCTTGTGTTCAGATTCCCTCATCACTTTGCTTGCTCCTTTTCCATGGATACCTAAACCGTGTTTCTAAATGATCAACTGAAGTTTAAAGTTACTGTGATTCTAGAAATTTGATGACAGAAGTAAAATCTAGTGTGATCAGAATTCTTATTTAGAGGACAACACTGCCCCCCCAGCTACTACACCCCTGATTCTGCATGAAAATGCACATGGGTTGTTAGGCTTTGGTTTTCTTTAGTTTTACATAGAAAATGGCAGATTTCTGCACAGAAAACACCATTTTCTGCGCAGAAAAGAACATTATGGTACAAAAATTCCATTTTATGCACAAAAATAACCTTTCTGAGAAAAAAAGGAGGGAGGACACATTTTGTATAGAAGATGTCCTGAACTATGTAAGGTCTTTAAAAATTGCAGTTTTGACAACTCTCCCACAGTGAGGATTAAAATGATAAAAATTAGCATTGGATTATGACTCTGCAGACCAGGGCTTGAATTCTGGCTCAGCCATGGAAACTCACTGGGTGACTGTGGGTAAGTCACACTCACTCTCTCAGACTCTGGGGCTGGCAATGGCAAAACACCTCTGAAGAAACTTGCCAAGAAAACCTCATGATTGGCTTGCCTTAAATTGGAAAAGATTTGAAGGCACACATCAACAACAGCTGTCACATCCACAGACAGAGTGACTGACACAACAATTCTCTGGCTGAGTAGGGTTTGAATTTGTCTAGCTATTTCAGTTTCATTTCTGTCCTGAGCCCTAGCTCAGGTATAAGCAGGGTATAAATAAGTAGAATGATATCAAGTGATTCATTCATTTCTATTATATATACAGTCATCCTGATTCACGGGGGATCTGTTCTGGAACACCACCACCCCCAGCAAATCAGAAAAATCACAAAAATTGGGTCTGCAAAGAATCAAAACTGCAGAATCCAAGTCCGTGAATGGTAAGGACGATTGTAGTTCTTTTATCATCAGTCAATAGCACTTTTAACAACACTTCAAATTCTAACTAATTTTGTGATTAGGAAAATAATGAGGAATCATGTTATGTCTTTTCTTCTATGTATGTAGTCATATAAGATTGAAGATTTTGTCCTGGATAATTTGGTTTTGGATTTACAGCATAATCTTATAGAGTTCTACTCAGAAATGAGTCTCACTGAGTTGGGTGGTGCTAACTTCCAGGTAAATGGTCACTGAACTGTAGCTGCAGCTTGTGTCATAGATAATACTTATTGTATTTAATTTGATGTCAATTCTTCTTACTTTAGTCAACTCCTAAATTAAAAGACACCCCCCCCCCCCGTATAATGCTTAAATTATTACCTCTTGACTAATGTTCATTATCAGTATTATCCAGGGGATTGTCTTTGCTTGAAAGATCCACTGGCATGCAATTGTCTTAGCTATAACCTTGTTAGCTTGACAGTTTTGGAAATCACATTTTATCATGGCCATAAGCAGGCACACAAATATAATCTACTGGGGAAAAAAAGACTTGCTTCATTTCACTTTACTTTAAAACATTTAGTTCTGAACATTTGTTAAGCAAGGATCAATTAACCCACACTGGTGGAAAGGAGTTTCTTTACAAGAAAGCAGTAGGTTTTCATTCTCCCATGATCATTCAGTGTTAAAAGAAAGCAGTCAGAATGGCTAGATTTTTTGTGACAAAGAACTGCATCTTTACACAATTTTCGAATGCAACCTCAATGTGAAAAGCAGTTTGTTTAATTCATTCATAAATGGATTGTTTTGCTCATCATAAAATAATGATAAATATTTTTCACTGAGTGAATAAATAAGGGCTGTATCTTCACTGCTGAACTAATCCAGGTTGATTGAGTGCCATGGCTGAATGCTATGGAATTCTGGGAACTGTAGTTTTGTGAAACATTTAGCCTTCTTTGTCAGTGAGTTCTGGTGCCACAACAAACTACAATTCCCAGAATTCCATAGCATTGAGCCTTGGCAGTTAAAGTGATGTCAACCTGGATTATTTCTGCAGTGCAGATGCAACAAAGAGGTGTATTTGGAAAGAGATTATTTAAAAATGGCTTCTGAGGAACCATCTTATAGTGAGGATATGAGATAAGAAGTACAACCTCATGAAATACTAATTCTCACCTCCCAGTGGCAGCCCTTTCTCCCTAACTGCCATCTGACAGGCTTCTAAGAGGTTGTATGAATTGGCTAAATGGCCTGGGTTCCCCTAGCCTCACATCTTCTAATATGAATGATGCTGGCCAAAAACCCCAGGGATGGATCAGGCCTGATCCTGCCTGTTCATATGCAGATCTGAAGGATCTGGCCTGACCCTGGGGTAATTTAGCCCTGGTTTTCCACTGAATTTCTAGGAAACCCCAGGAAATGTCTAGAGAACTCCATGGCAAAACCAGACTGAGTACACAGCCTCCTCACTCCTAACCTTTTTGCAGTTGATCCAACTGAGAAACCTCTCAGTCACACTATCTGATGTAGAAATGGGAAGCCTGGCCAGGTGGGTGCAGCCAGATGACCCATTTTTGTATCAGACAGGATGACTGGGGGCTCTTCAGCTGGATCAGTCACCAGAAATGTAAGGAGTGCTGTGCCGGTTCCAAGTCCTGGATTGGTGAGGGGACAGGTGGGTGAACAACAGCCGATCCCTACACCAACCCAGGGACTGACTCAGGTGAGCACTGGGGCCAGGATAGTACAGGCTCAGCCCATGATATCCTGGCCCATTTGCTCAGGCCCTGAGAAACCATATTCCCTAAGAGAATTCATAAACAGAAAGCAAAAGAAGAAAAACAACAGCAGGAAAAAAAGATGACTGAAAAACTAATTATAAATTTAGAAGTCTACTGCCTTGTTTAAAAATAAAAAGAGAGAAAACTCTATTGTTGATTGTATTTGTCATCTCTGTGCTCAATTGTTTTGAGTCCTAAAAGAGATTTTGTGACACTGTCTGAAACATTACACATGATTGCCATTTCTCTGAGGTAAAGAAGAATGTTTTTATTTTTCTGTCACCCATACAGTATGTTACCATTAAATTAGAACACTGTGACTAACCATTGTGTACATTTGAGTGCTATTATGCAGAGTCCAGGAATAACAAGATAATAGGGCTGCTCATGATTTATTTTTATTTTTTTTAAAAAAAAGTGTTTGTGTAGAAACCCTCAAGCCTTTGTGAACATTTTCATAGAAAGCATTTAATTACCCAGTAAGTTGTCACATGCTTTTTTCCCAAATGAAAATGTCCCCTGGTGCAACCAGATAAATAAGAAAGAGAAGAAGGCTGCATTGTACCAATGGGGCAATTTCCATTCCAATCTTCATTTTCATCATGGTGGTGGGGTGTGTGTGTGAGGAGAAAGCATACCATCTCTGCATGCTCCATTCCTGATCTGGCTTGTTCCCTCTGCCTGCAGTTGAAATAAGACACAGTTGAATCACATGCCTGATAGCTGTTCAATGTTGCTTGAAGCGGTGTTTCAGGTAATGTTCTGGTGGCCATTTCATGCTGTACTGAGTTGTGGTATAATAGAACTGTGTCCGCGCACTGGACCAAGCTTCAAGCAAGCCTGTTGCATTGCAGGTGAATATGGGAATTGCTTGCATGAGTCAACATGGGGTAACTCTTTGTGCAAGGACATAAAAAGTACAACTGCCAGCATAACCCAAAGCATATCAATATAATTTTGCAAAATGATTTTCACCAGTTTAGTAAGTCAGGATTATAAGTATACAACCATTCCAATGCTGCTTCCAGCAGTCTTCTTCACTATAGAGTAATGGATCTTACAGTCCATCAATAACTGGAAAGTTGCACAATCCCCATAGCTGTATAAAGTGTATATCCACTAACACTTTTACTAAATGGTCTCAAGGATTCTTAGTTCTATCTATTACATGTAATAGATAGAACTATTACATGACATTGTAATAGTTCTATCTATTACAATGTCAATGTGTGCTGTTAAAGATGCAATATTTTACATGGAAAGCAAAGGTTCTTATCTAACCTCCTGAAAACAAAAAGTGTCAACTTAAAGAGGGATGGTTAACTTAATTCCAACTGAAGGCAACCTATGCACAAACAAGATAATTCTTCAGATACCTCCAGCCCAAAAAAGGCAAGGGAGATAAATGTAGACATTCTGTTAGTGATACATGGCAATGTGCATATTTTAAAATATGAATTTGTGTAACTGAAAAAAGTATATGCACAAACACAATCAAGAAGTGTTAAATGAACTAGATATATATCATGAAGAGATAAGCATATTAAGAAATAATGTGCACAAATTTCAGTATAGAGAGAAAATGCAACTTTAAAACACAGTACAAAACATGGACAGGAAGAAAATGCAGATCCAATTTGGAGGAACTCATTGAGATGAAACAGATATTTTAATATTGTTATGAGAGCCTTGCCATGCTCAGGAGCTGCCCAATACATAGAAGAGTCTGTCTACACTATAGAAATAATGTAGTTTCACATCACTCTAACTGCCATGGCTCCATCTTACAGAATTCTGGGATTTGCAATTTTGTGAGGCATCAGTAAACTTTGGCAGAGAAGGTTAAAGACCTTGTACAACTACAAATCCCAGGATTCCATGGGATGAAGTTACACCACTTAAAGTGGTGTCAATTTGCATTATTTCTACAGTGTAGATGCCCTTGAAGATCAAGACAGAGATCCCAAGCAAAGTGAAACGAAGTCAGTAGAAGAGTTGATCATATGCACAGGGCATCTGAGAGAGATTTGTGGAACAAGACTGCTTTTGGGGTCCTGTCAAAATTGCAAATTTAAGGTACAAATGCTATATATGTTATATAGCATTCCTTGTAGTATTACTCTTTTAGCATTCTAAGACACTGACAATTAGTTTTTGTCACTTTACACCAGGTGTTCAACCTTCTGGTGATGCTAGTGCAGACTTTGAAGCTGAAGTAGTAATGGTGTGCCTGAAAAGTTGACAAGGCAAACAAGATAGCACTTCTTTATTTTGGCTCCAAACAAGCCAGACTCTCTTCTGTAATTCCCCATCAGTGCCCCAAAATTTATAGGCATTTTCTGGAAAAGCTTGATTGTTTATGTCCTTTGGGAATGTTTTAGGTAGATGGATGTGGCTACTGGTAACATATTTTTCTCTTTCTACTTGAGAATGAAATTTATTTGTAATACATCCAATATCAAGGCTAATAACTGACTTAACATTCCTTCTGCCAGAACAATCAAATTGTAGCTCTTCTTCAACCTTGCTTATGTTGGGAAAAAGGAAATCCATTTTTTACATCAACAGCTTGGGTATTTCCTCCATTTAAGTTTGTGTTTTTATTTTCTATTGGCATGTATATGTCAGATTCACTTGTGATTACATCAGTTCCTTCTTCTTTTAGAGGATTATACACTGGGCTTTCAACAATTTCTTCTGATTCTTCCAAAACAGAGAAGCTTGGGGACTCTTCTGCAGGAAGAGTATTAGGCACTGTTAGTCCTATCTGGAAGAGTGTCTACTATCTCCCCCCCCCCTTTTTTTTTTGGCCTTGCCTTTCTTCTTGTCCTTTCCTGTCATTTCTGCCATTCTAATTTGTGTGGATACATTCTGAATGAGTGGTTTTAAAAAAGAATTTGTTGAATGTAGACCTTAAAAACATAGTAAATATATGTTATATAATGAGATAGTGACCTTCCTGGTTACAATGTCAATGTGTGCTATGATCAACAATGAGCATTCAGTATAAGTGAATACACCCTGTTTCATGGGGTGAAATGATTCGTTCATTTCAAAGGAAAAATAGACAGGTACTAATAAAAAGCCAAGAAAATACCTGAAGATCTACATGTCTGCTAGCCTGTGTAAAATAAGGCAAAGGAAGGGGGCTGTAAGAGGTTTTTTTTAAAGGGAGGGGACCATTAGAAATTCACAAGCGCCTCCCTCCTTGGCTCTCCAGGCCCCAAATCAATTTACTGGCTTAACCCCCCTCTTATAGATCCTGCATATGTCCACAGAAGAAGGATTAACAAAAATAACTCTAATTAGCTATTACTGCAAATAATAATAATAATAATAATAATAATAATAATAATAATAATAATTTTATTTCTACCCCACGTTTTATCATAGCAATCAAGGTGGCTTACAGCTAAAAACAGATACAATCCTGACAATTAACAATAATACTCCCCTATTAAAATATATATTAAATATAGTCTCTGTTAAAACCAATTTAAAACAAAAAACAAATTTAAACAAAGACAAACAACAAATTGGGTCAATTAAAACTATCAGCACTCCGGGGCAGTCAGGAATGGAGAAGAGGAGAGCATCTTTATTTAAAGGTAATTCTATTCTGGATAGGCCTGCCGGAAGAGGTCCATCTTGATGGCTTTTTAAAAGCCATCTAAGGGCCTTTGCAGACTGCCAGAAATAGTGCAAATTGAGTCTACTTTAACTGCTCTGAATCTGCAGAACAAGCTGGTTGCTGTGATCCACAGCCACTTTGTAATTCTTACCGTCAATCAACGGGCTCAGCTTCCCTTCTTCAGGATCCTGTCTTCCTCAGTCAAGAAGACACATTGTAAAGTCCAAAAGCATAGTTTATTAATGCATATAAAAGAAAATAAGATAGCTAAGTAAAATCCATTGTGATGAACTTGTCCAGTTCAGCCATGAAAGATTACATCTTTAACAATCCCAAAAGCTTAGGATCTCAACTTGTTGCAGTTGAAACCACTGCTGCCAACCACACACTCACATCTTGAACAATAAACATAGACATAACTAGACAAAAGCTTCTCTAGGCCCTTCCCATACTCCACCTTCTAGGTGTTAACCTTATGATAACTAGATAATGCCTGTATGATGTATATTAACCCAGCCTCTTGCTGTCCATCATCCACCATGTGACTATTTTTTCAAGACCTAACGATGTTTTGGATACTGTTATCAAGTCTTTCTCATAACAAAGTCTGTGTCCATGAGTTGTACCTTTTAGAAAGTACATGTTTATGTCTTCTTGGCCATCTGGTATTAGATTCACTTTGTTTCCCTAGATGCTGTTCTCATGAGGAAAATTCCACACACGCATCTCTACATTTCACCTTTGACTGTATAACCCATCTATATTCTAACATTTCTATCAGTCTGCAAAGGCCCTAAGTTAGTTATCTGATGGATCTCTTCCAGAAAGACGTTCCAGAGTCTGGGAGTGGTAGCAGAAAATGTCCTCTGGGAGGTTGCCTTCAATCTAGTTCTTGTCGGTTGAAGAAGCTTCCTCCCAGAGGACCTGAGGGCATGGGGCGGATTATATGGGAGAAGGCGATCCTTTAGATAACTTGGGCTCAGGCCATGTAGGGCTTTAAAGATCATCACCAACAACTTATACTGTGCTCAGAAACTAATGGGCAGCCAGTGAAGAGATCGTAAAATTGGTGTAATATGATCACTCCTAGATGTGATGAGCCTGGCTGCCATATTTTGTACTAATTGCAGTTTCTGAGTTAGGTATAAGGGTAGCCCCATGTAGAATGCATTACAGAAGTCGAGTCGTGAGGTTACCAGTGCATGTACTACAGTTTCTAGATCCCTTACTTCCAGGAATGGGCGCAGCTGGCATATCAGCCAAAGTTGATATCAGGTGCTCCTAACTGTTGTATTCACCTGATCTGTCATGTGAAGCAACAAGTCTAGGAGTACCCCCAGACTGAGGACACAGTCCTTAATAGAGAGCATGACCCCATCCAAGACTGGAGGTCACAACTCAATACCTGGTTTGAGGCCCTCTACTGTAAGTACCTCCATTTTGTCCAGATTCAGCTTGAGTCGGTTTTTCCTCATCCAGTCCATTACCGGTTCAAGACATTGATTGAGGGGAGAACTGCCATCTGCCATCATGGCAACTGACCGAGACAGGGAGCAAAATATTTGGGTGTCATCAGCATATTGATGACACCCTGCTCCATGTCTCCTGCTGATCTCTCCCAGCGGCTTCATATAGATGTTAAACAACATCGGGGACAGGATGGCATGCTGTGGAATGCCACATTTTAGCTCCATTTTTGAGGAGCAGCTGTCCCTGAGTGCTACCCTCTGGAACCTGCCCAAGAGAAACAAGCAGAACCACTGAAGAACAGTGCCTCCCACTCCCAGCTCCCTCAGGCAAACCAGAAGGATGCCCTGATCTATTGTATCAAAAGCACTGAGAGGTCTAAAAGCACCAACTGAGTCATGCTTCCTGTCAGTGCTAAGATGTAGGTCATCTACCAGAGTGACCATGACCACTTCCACCCCATATCCAGGTCTGAAGCCGTTTTGAAATGGATCTACAAAATTGGTTTCATCCAAGATTGCTTGGAGTTGAAAGGCAACAGCTCGCTCAATTACCTTGCTCAAGAATGGTAGATGTGAGACTGGTCTGTTATTTTTCAAATCCAGGGGGTCCAGGGAAGGTTTCTTCATGAGCAGTCTAACGACTGCCTCCTTTAGACCTGATGGAACAGTTCCTTCCCTAAGGGATGCATTGATGACCCTCTTAAGAAAGACCATCAAGGCATCAACCCCCTGGATGACCAGCCAAGATGGGGAGGGATTGAGGGAACACAACGTCTTCTTCACTTTTCCCAGGATCTTGTCACATCATCAGTACTCACCAACTCAAACCGATCCAGTCTAATCTCGCAAATGGGTTCACTGGACACCTCATCAATCACTTCTGTTATAATCCCGGCGTCTAAGTCAGCTCTTATCTGAGAGATTTTGTCTGCAAAATAGTTGTTAAAAATGTCACAGCAGGCTATTGACGGGTTAAGTAAAGGGTTCTGCACAGGTGGAGCCTGTGTCAGTTCCCCCAGCACCCTAAACAGTTCTGCTGGATGAGATTCCGCAGACGCAATACGTGCAGAGGAGAAAGACTTCTTCGCTGCCTGTATTGCCTCTCGATAGGAACAAAAAAGTTCCTATGATGAGTCTTATCAGATAAGAATCGAGTTTTCCGCCAGGTGCACTCTAGTCGTTGTCCAACCCACTTCATTTTCCTAAGTTCTTCCATGAACCTAGGTTGATGGTTCAGAGTGGGTTTGAAAGGAAGCTTGGGAGGATGCAAAGGTTCCTCCCAAGGTTCTGTGAATCACGGGCTGAATATACCCAGTGAAACTGTCATGTTCCCACTAATCCTCTAGTTGAGAAACAACACTGAATGCCTCTGTGTTGATTAGATTTTTAATGAGACCAGCAGGTTTCATCTCTTGTTGTCCATTTTGTTTGTTCTTCACACTTTTTTGCATTTCTAAAGAAGATATGTCTGGGCTCAGCACATCTTTTCCCTTTGGGAAACCCCCCGGGGGGGAACCCCTATCTCCATTGTTCATTGTTGTAACATTTGCTGAAGTTCTTGCATTCTTACAATTTTGATGATCCTGCTCCCTTAGCATTCCCCACCACTGGTTTAACTGATATCATTTTAAAATCACCTGCTAAACTAGCACTACTTGCTTAGCTCAATCAAAGGATGAAACTCACTTCAAGCAGTGGAACCTCGAAATAAGGCAGATAACCTAATTGCCTGTCCTGGCTTCCAGGACCCACCTAGCAGAGAATTCAATAAAAGTCTTCCCTTTTTGTACCAGCTGGTTTTCTGAAAAGATCCATTCCTCACTCCTGCAAATCCACCATAGGCCATCCAGCTGCTCCCAGCATGACCCAAAATGATGGTTTCAGAAATTGGTTGACATATGGCTGATTTTTGCAGATTTGGGGGAAGATTGGGGATAATGGGTGATGGTAAAGGAAGCATCCCAATTGCCATGATTTTGTAATGGCATTTTTCACCTTTTTTAATGGAGAGGATTTGGAGGATGTCAGGTTCTCTTCAGGGGGCTTCAGGGGCTAATCCACAGGTCCTCAGGGACATGGAAGTTGCAGGCTTCACTGTCCCCACTTCTACTTTAAGCAGTGGGAAAAATCACTGGAAGGATTTCTCCTTCTCAGGCTAACATCAAAGGACTATGGCCAGTAAAAAGATGGTAACTTATTTTTAGATCAGTTTTACAAGCCAGTCTGTTGTTGTTGTTGTTGTTGTTATACTAAGTAGCTTATCCAGAGGCCATTCTTGCTTTAATGTGACAGCAAGTTAACTTCCAGTTCCACAAATGCACACCACTCCCCCCCATCTCATTAGGGCTACATAAATCACTCTGCAAACTAAACTGCACCTGTATTTGTATAAAAGTTAAAAGGAAATCCATACTGCTCTGCCTTTTTCATTAACCAGCTAGCTATCAGACAAGTTTCCTAAATTGTTCTTCCCTCTCGCTTTAGAAAGCTTTGTTAAAGTGAGTGAATGAACAGATGGAAAAGATGAAGTGTGATGACAGCTGCCTTCCATTTTTAATAAGTCTCCTATAATGTATTTGCAAATGCAGCATAACAAATGCATAACTTCTTCCATCAGTTTCCATTTCAATTACATTTGTTTAATGCTTTAAGAAGAACTATACAAAATCAAAACAAGAAGTGATACAGAAGAGTAGCAAACATATTTCCACATAAACAGCCACTCCAGAAGGAAAATAGCATTGCTGGAAAACACAATAGAGGAGATGAAGAAATTAGATAGAGGTGGTTTTAGGATTACTATATTGGGCAGGTAACTACAAAGTAACATGCCTGATTTATACACCAGGTTGAGCAACCATAGAGAGGGTGAGGACAATTCGTCCCATGCCTCCTTCATAGGTGGTATGATTTATCTTGATGTGATTGAAAATAACATGATGTGCTGTCACAACTGGATCTAGGAATTTTCTGAAACAGTTAATTTCCATGTGGGAGGTTGAAGAGTCCTAATTCAGCACCATAAAGATGGTTGAACACACAGTGATCCAAAACTGGACTCTGAAGATCTGAACAATTACAGCTATCTGCCTGGGTGTGTAAATCTCTTAGTTTAACTTTCTCCCATATTAAAGTTAAACTAACATATTTTCCCATCCAGGCAGAAGGCTTTAAGTGTTTAGATCTTCGAATTTTGGTTTTGGATCACTCTGTGTTCAACCACCTTATGTTGCTAAATTAGGACTGGAACATTTTTTTTTTCTGATAGCTCCTCATACTTGGTTGAAAGGAGTCCTCAAACCCAAGGCACACTGGAAGAGAAATCTTAGATTTTACTTTGTGGCAGGTAATTGTTCAAGCCACCTCTCCCAGAGTTTCTTGGCTCTGAGTGAGTGCAACCTCTCCCCCCCCCCCCGAGTCAAAGATTGACAAAATATGTGTTATAGAGATGCTTGCCTATTTCTATTGTTCCTTCAGTGTTGCCATTGCTGCCACTTTCCATAAGCATGAAAAATGTCAGACTACTCACATAAATGGGGCCACCCGACTTACCAGGCTGGGCCAGTTAGTGTGGCAGGAATCAGGAGCTGCTCAGTTTTCTCTGGGCCTTGGACTGCTCCCAGAAGGTGCTGGGGGGCAACTCAGCAGCCCCTGATTGGCTGCCATGGCCTTGGGAAGGAGGGACTGGCAAATGTAATCTCAGAGTCACTGGCAATAATCTTTGAGAACTCCTGGAGAAGAGGAGAAGTCTCAGCAGACTGGAGCAGGGAAAACATTGCCCCCATCTTCAAAAAGGGAAAAAAGAGGATCCCAACAAC
>CM034708.1:131916307-131932317 GCA_020142125.1 Phrynosoma platyrhinos | reverse complement strand
GCCAGAACTCTTATATCTCTGGTAGACAATTGGATAAGATCTCAGAAGCGAAGTTAGGTGCTTCCCTCTCACCTTTGAGCTAATTATAAATTCCCCAAAATTAGGTCTTAATTTTCCAACAGGAGGCTGGAAGAGATGGGAGCTTCCGGGACTCCCCTGTCCCGATTGGCCTATATAAGCCCATGTGGTGTGGTGCGCTAGTGCCATTCCAGCTTGACTCTCACACCTGTGTGCCCTTCTGCTTTGCTCCTACTCCTTAGCCGAGGGCTTCACCAAAGATTTCAGAATCCCGACTGCAGGCCTGCAACTCTGATGCTTGGAACCTGAAATCTGCCAGGGACTGCTGCAGGTCCTCAGGAATAAAATCACAAAAGAGTGTGAGGTAGGCAGGGTGGCCCTTCATCTCTCCACAATGCCTGACCTTCATGTATGCCCCCTTGGGGTGGTCCTCAAAAAGGCTCGAGACAATTCCACCTCATCCACCCCCTTCCTACACCCTGGGGTCATCCATCAATGATGCAATTCCCCCCCCCCCCCCGAGCTATGCTCAGTGTGTTATACTTCCTTTGACCATGCAGTGTGGCTTGTCCGGGCATACGGTCGGGGAGCCCTATTGGCCAATTATGACATCCAGTTGGCATTCTGATTGCTGCCTATCTACCCTGATGATTTCTGCCTCTTGGGTTTCAAATATGAGGGATGGACTTTTCTGTGAGGGGATTAACACTACAGGATACCATTGCTATACTGTCCTTTACCTGCTCTGACCTATATTTCCAATCCTAGGCTTACATTTGTAGGGTTATTGATGTCACCTCCTCCTTCCATTTCACCTCTATGGATTTCATTCTTCCCTTATTCTCACAAGGTTGGAGGAAATATTTTCACCTTTTTCCTTGTTTATTCCCCCCCGCCCGGGAAAAAAAACACAATGGAAAAGAAGGCAAAAGGATTTTGTGCATTTTCATAGAAATGTTTGTAAAGGAATTTTTGTGAATTGTGCAGATTTTTAAATGTCAATTATGTAAATTATTCTTAATGCTGCTTTGCTATGTGATTATGATTTTTATAGATATACACATATAAATTTTAGTACTGAATGTGTTTCCCTTGAGTTTAATATCACTATCAGGGTTATGAATTGCAAAATCATTCACCATTATTGGAAGGCAGAGCTTCCTATGACCCAGAGTGTACCGTGTACCTTCTAAAATAGTCTGTCACTTTGAGATACTAGAGTTGAAATAAAAACCAACAACCTTCATTTCTAAATTGGGAATGGGTGTGGATTATTAGTATAAATGCCCCATCTTAAGTTGGATTTCAGAACCTAGTTAGTACTTGAATGGGAGACTGCTAGATAATACCAAGAAGAATGTCTAGGAAACAGTCTTGCTTAAAAGCCAGAAGAATCATTGCCAGTCAGAGGTGACAATATTAACCTGGATGGACCAGCATTTCAAATTACTATAAGGCAACTCCCTTTGTTTGTCCCTCCTTGACCTTGGCCAGCAAGGTGCCCAACTTTGCTGTTTAGAAATTCCAGTGAACAAACTAGACAGCAGAACGTGCCCTAGGTATGATGCCAGTGCCATCAAGCCATCCAGCAACTTACTCACTTGCTGAATTTTTGAACTAAGGGCTTGTAAAATAGAGCAAAATACCCTTTTCAGCTATGTCTCTAGCAACAGATGATATGGGGAAGGTGATGAGAATGGTGTTAGACTGAAGAGAGAAAGGGAAGAAGAAGCAAAGAAAGGCATGACATGAAAGAAAATCCTACAGAGGGAAGTGAGTATTACTGAAAAGAGAAGACAGAGAAGAATGACAGAGCAAAGGTTTAATCTGGTAGAGAACTCCATTGAGATGTGATTTTGCTTTTGCCATTTGTCATTCTATGAAAAAAGAGAGAGGATCCAGAGAAGGTGGGCAGAGAGAATACAGACTGCCAGAAATAGTGCACATTAAATTGAGGCACTGCCCTGGCTCAGTGCTAGGGAATCATGGGAACTGTAATTTATTGTGGCACCAGAGCTCTCTGACAGAGAAGGCTCAATGTCTCAGAAAAAAATACAATTCTCATGATAGCACTGAGCCAGGGCAGTGCCTCAGTTTAATGTGCACTATTTCTAGCAGTCTGCTTACGACCTAAGTTTTCTGCATAAAAGAAAAAATATGGTTGCTAACACAAAAGATGGTTTTCAACAGCAAAAATTGCTGTTTCCTACCAGTCAGACATCAAAGGAAAGATATTTTCAAAAACCACTCTAGGAGGATTAATAATGTAGATTAATAATGTTCAACAGCTAGGTCAACAAATTAATTTTGAATGAAGCTGAAAGCACGGTACTGACATTCTAGAAAAAGGACAGTAATTCTCAAACATGATCCATAAGGATGTTTGTGAGGAACAGCAAGGAAGGCATGCTATCCAGGTTCCATGAATTAATCAAAGAAATGTAACTCTCAGCTGTCCTTTATAAGAAACATTCTGTAGTTGCTTTTAAATGGAATAATGTTTGCCCATCCTCTTAATGCCTTTAAAGTGTCAGCAACTCCTGCCTTTCTGGTAGGGATATAATTCTTCCAGAATTTCATTCTTGAAGGAAGCAATGATGAATCTTGAAGGAACTTTAAGAATTTTTTTTCAACTGCAAAAAAGTATGCAAAAGTTACACATTTTTGAAAGATTATTCATTATCCAGTTTGAGACTTACTATATGTATTTGGATATAAGTCGACCTCATGTTTAAGTCAAAGACAGGTTTTGGAACCAAAATTATGGATTTTGATACGACCTGTGGATAAGTCAAGGGTAAAAATTAGGAGCATATAACAAAGGATGTAAAGGATGAAGCAAAGAAAAACAATACCAAAGAACTTGTGTGCCTTCAAGTTGTATCTGACTTATGATGACTCTAAGGTGAACCTATCATGGGGTTTCCTTGACAGGATTTGTTCAGAGGACGTTTGTCATTGCCTTCCCCTGAGGCTGAGAGCATGTGACTTGCCCAAGGTCATCCAGTGGGTTACATGGATAAACTGGGAGCGAACCCTGGTCTCCAGAGTCATAGTCCAACACTCAAACCACTATACCACACTGGCTCTCTTCTCTAGAGCAGTGTTAGTCAAAGTGGTGATCAGGACAGGGGCATACATGAAGGTCATGTATGCCCAAGGGGGCATACATGAAGGTCAGGCATTGTGGAGAGATGACAGGTTCCTGAGCCATCAGCTGTTGCCCTCTGGCAAGTTTCAGGGGGGAAATAGATATCATCAATGGGCACAAATCTGGTACCAGTCCAGGCACATCAGAAAAACAAACTTCTCAGATAGCCTGAGAACTATTCCACTAGGCTACAGGAGAAACAGCACCAAAAAAGCCCACAACCTGGTTCCGATACGTGGGACACTTTCACCATTTGGAGCCATGAAGAAGAAGATCTGGCTGGGTTCCTGAATCACCTGAACAACATCCACCCTAACATCCAATTCACTATGGAAAAAGAAAAGGAAGGAACACTGCCATTCCTAGATGTCCTAGTCATCCGCAAACCAAACTAATGTCTGGGACACACAATATACAGAAAACCCACACATACAGACATATACCTGCACAAGAACTCTAAACATCACCCAGGACAAAAAAGAAGCACAATAAAAACACTGGTAGACCGGGCAAAATGCATCTGTGAACCCCACTTCTTGGAAGAGGAATTGAAGCACCTAGACCGGACTCTACAGGCAAATGGTTATTCCAGCTCAGACATCAGAAGGGCTGCCAGACCCAGAAAACCCAGAGGACTGAAGACAAACAGCCACCCAAAGGGAAAGTATTTTTACTATACATCAAAGGAGTCACAGACAAAATAGGGAAAGTGGTGAGGAAACACAACCTCGAAATGGTTTACAAACTGACCAAGAAAATCCAACAAATGCTGTGCTCAGTGAAGGACAGGAGAGACCCTCTTACAGGCGCAGTTTACCACATACCATGCAGCTGTGGACAAGTCTACATAGGGACCACCAAATGCAGTATCAAAACACGAATCAAGGAATGTGAGAGACACTGCAGACTGGGTGAGCCAGAAGAATCAGCAGTAGCAGAACACATTATAAATCATCCTGGGCATAAAATGCTGTTTGAAAACACTGAAATTCTGGACCATGCCAACAACTATCAGGTCAGAATGCACAGGGAAACCATCAAAATCCACAAACACTTGCACAATTCAACAGGAAAGAAGAAACCCTTAAAGTTTGGCTACCAGTCCTGCAAAATAGAAAAATCAGCACTCAGCAAATGCAAATGAGGGTCAGGGGATTTCCCAGTAGATAATAATCATCAATTAGCAGACACTAATCCTTGTTTGCATATCTTCCCACCCTGAGGCCCTGCCATCAACAACAGAACAATACACAGTTTACATGGGAATCACTCCTCTCTACCCAAGATCTCACACTATATATATATATACCCACTCTCTTCCATTCCAATAGTCTCTGAAGATGCCAGCCACAGATGCTGGTGAAATTTCAGAAAAAAACTCTTCTAGAACATGGCCAAACAACCTGAAAAACCTGCAAAAAATAAAAAATAAAAGATAGAAAACACATTTTGATCAACTGGGACTGTGTATTCCAGCAAGATAATCATACATGCAAATGTGTAGGCATTTGAGGGTAATAAATGAAGGGGCAGACTTCATCAGGGGTGGTAACTAGCTTCCCAGAAGACCTTGGAGAATTGCATCCCATCACACACCTGGACAAAAATAAATAAATAAATTCTCTGCCCCAAATGCCCTCAGACACCTTATAGGGAGCATGCAGGGGAATTTTTTCCATTTTCTCTTGGGCCATTTTTGGCACAGGAAAGATATTTTGTAACAAGGAAAAGATACTAGAAGTAACTTCCTATTTTTAAAAAGAGCTCTCCTGGGCCATTAATGGCTAATGGAGTAGCAAGAATGTGACATGAATGTTCTTCAGGGCCCCTAGAGGCCATTTGGAGACCCCCATGTGGCTCTGGCAGCTACAAGAACAGCTCTGGGGATTATGCAGTCTGCCAGGTGTACTTTGCTTACCCCTGCTATAAATAAATGCCAAGTGACAGAACTAGAGGTGGATCAGACTTGGAGATGCAAGGGAGGTTGTGGATGAGGACTATGCAAATGTATACATAGGTTAACTATAAAAACTCTTTGCATGCAGAGCCAACAACTGCAGTCACTGAAAATAGGAATACACTATATCCTGGGTCCAGTCCTCTTGGCATGAGGTACGAAAATGTCACTCCCAAAAAGGTCTCTTCAAGTTGCTATTTAGTGTCTTGGGAGTTATACCATTGTCATTATTGTTAGCTTCCATTAAGTCAACTTTGATTGATGGCATCCCTATAACATGTGACATTATTTCATATCACTCCCAAGTGCAGATGGAGAGAAGTAGAATGTGGTATTCTTTACAGCTTTCCATCATCAGCAGTCACCAAAGAAATGCATTGACATCACATTCCACTTTCTAGATTACCTTGTGGGCTAGATGACTCTCCATTGCTTCTATAGCATTCCAGATAGTATAGTCAGCAAAAGAGAGCTTTGTACTTCTGTGAGTGGCAGAAGACTTTTTTAAAACAAGTTTCAAATGTTGTAAAAAGCAGGATCTCCTGTACTTAAGAATGCTATCAAAATTACTCCCATTCCTTGCAAGATCTCCTTAGAAAGTATGCTCCCATTCTGGGGCACAAAATGTTGGTAGTCATTTACATTTGGGTCAACAGGAGAAACTTTGAACAAAATCTTTAAAATTTACTATGAGCTTTGATTTCAATGTTTCAATGTTTTTAAAATAAAATAAAATAAAATGATATATAAATAGCATCTACTACTGGAAAGACTTGTATAAAACTGTTACAAATAAATGTTGTAAATGTGACCATGAAATTGGGACATTTTATCACATGTGGTGGACATGCAATAGAAGCTCAGAAGATGTGGAGTCAGATTCATACAATGTTGGAAAATGATTTAAAAGTAAAATTCTGAAAGGAACCAGAATTATATAAACTTTCATAAGTTTGTAAATATGCCTATAATAGAAGAATGACAAGATTATCATAATCAGAAAGTACACTATATTAATTTGGGGTTATGGTCTTCAGTTAAGGGAGAGATGTCATTGTAGTTACAACAGTTTTTTGTCCTTTCTTTTGAAATTTGTGTATTATTAGCTGTTGTGTAGATGTTAACATTAGGTTATTTTACAAAAATTAAATTATCTTTGTTTATATATTTTATGGGGTTTAATACAAAAGAAAAGAAAATGTCCCACCATTTTGAAAGGGAAAATGTTTTATCAGAAAAACAGAGTGAAGATTTTGGCCCAATCTAAATAGAAATGTATTTAAATAGTTATACATAACTAGTTACAATTTCATTTCCCTGACAGCAGCAAACTAAATCCTAAATCCTATTGTTAGTTGCAAGGATAGTTGACCCATTGAATCAATAAAATCTACATATGTGTTGACTTAAGACCCAGTGTGGCTTAGTGGTCTGAGTGTTGGACTATGGAGATTTGTGAATTTTCTTTTAACACATCTTATCCCCAGTGGGATAGAGGTGCATTTATTTTTTTAAACAGGTTTTATCTCATTCGCCTGTGGGTGGGTGAATGCATCCCATTTACAGCCTGGATGACAACTGGCTTATCCTGCGCCTTTTCAAGAACAGGAAAATCTCATTCTTGAAAAGCCACAGAAAATAAGTCTGGCTGGCATCTGGGCTACATACGGGCTGCATTTTCCCACCCACGGGCAAATGCGATAAGACTCATTTTAAAAATAAATGTTCCTTTATCCCATCGGGGAGAAGGTGTGTTAAAAGAGAGTGTACTAATCTCCCATGACTCTGGCTATCAGGGTATGATTCCCTGCTCAGCCTCTGGGTGACCTTGGGTAAATCACACATTCTCAGTCCCAGAAACCCAATGATAAGTTCACTCTAGGGTTGCCCTAAGTCAAAAAGACTTGAAGGCACAGAACAAATGTGCTGACTCACCATTCAACAATGATTTTATTGAGGCAATTCTAGTTGGAACTAACCAATGGATGCAGGCTGCTCTACATATTCAAGGATCTACATCCACTGAGCTTAGTCTCAGAAGCAGACACAGCCAAAACAGCTGTACTCTAGGCATGGTGTGTAGGACATAGCATGAGAATTGTGTGGGTGTGTGGGGACATAACAGGAGAATTGTCTGCATGACTTAGGACGTTATCACACATGGGCCAGAAAGCGAAAGTAAAGTGGAAATGAGGAATTCCGAAAATAAACGGAAAATAAACCTTAATTCTGCAAACGTCATTACCTTAATTGCGAATTTACAGTAAGCACATTGAACATCCACACACAAGCGAAAAAAGCCTGTAAATGTACTAGAAATGAGCTTCTTGCACATGTGCTGATAGAGGAATGCTCGCTGGAACCATAGCAACAGCAGGGAATTGCTCCCAAATGCGCATTTGGTTATCACATTACGGTAAATGCAAAATTACCTTAATTGCGCATTTGCATTTCCTCCAAACAACCAAATTTCAAAAGATCGCGGTTAACACCAGTTTCTGTCCACTTTCTGTCCAGTTTCTGTGTGACATCATGTGAAAACACGGGGCACTAATCCAGTTTCTGTCTGGGTTTTGTGTGGATTAACCAGCAGATTTGCCCCCGTGTGACAACGTCCCAGGTCTTTCCCTGCAACATAACATGCATAACTGACAGTAGAAAATACTGGGTTGCCCTTCCTGACCTTCCAACAGCATGTTCAAACAGTAGCAACAAATTAATACCATATAGATAGCTGCAGTCATTTCTTGCTGGATGTTTCATTTCCAAGGGACCCTTTCCTGAACAATGGCTCTGGCAAGCAAATCTGTCATCCTCTGGAATGCATCCATACTCAGGCTTATTTCCACTAAAGTCAACTACCACAGCAATGCAAAGAGATGACTTCCCCGGGGCTAATAACTGGGGACAGTTTGCTATGATGATGCTGTTAAACAACAATATTCAGGGACACATTTGGACACCAGGCAGATTCTATTTTTCAGCTTCTAATCATTCAGTTAAGGATCATAAAATCAACTGTCTCCAGCCACATGGCTGGGTTCATTTTTTGCCCATTGCCCTTTAGGAAAGTTGTCATGATTTTTCCTGACAGCTCAGTCTGTTACCAAGAAAATGTCAAATGGTACAATTTATTCAAGTGTTTCAATATTGGCTCAAACAGGATATGTGATGTGGAGTCAATATGGTATTTTCTTCTTGCTGTACAGCCTTCCATAAGCATGAAAGTGAAGGATAGAATCACAGCTTATAAGTTAAACTTGATGAAGATTGTATCTAAGCATTTTATCAATGGAATAGTCTTGCCCTTTTTACTGCTACATACCATAAAATCCTGCAGGCATCTTACCTTCAGCCTTTAAAGTTGTCATTGATTTCAAGATAGCCTCTTGGCATTGGTAGGACTTGATTGTAAGATAAGGACTTCCAAAAGTAACCTCTGTGGCACACTACAGTATACAGCTTGAAATTGCTTTTAGCTCATTTCTTTGACTGTCGTCTGTACAACTGTTAAGGAAAAACTTTTGAAAAATGTTAACTGGAATTGCTGTGTGCACTGTAAACTGCACCAGGGGAGAATGTGACATCAAAAGAGCATGGATCTATGTGTTTGTCTCTTTTCTGATAAATTGCATCTAAGTCACAGAACAGCCTTCCATAACTTAGTGCCCTCCAGATATTGTTTTAGTTGCTGTTGTGCCTTCAAATTGTTTCCAACATATGGTGATCTTAAGGTGAACCTATCATGAGGCTTTCTTGGCAAGTTTCTTCAGAAGGGGGTTACCATTGCCAACCTCTGAGGTTGAGAAAATGTGACTTGCCCAAATCAACAAGTTGGTTTCCCTGGCTGGGTGGGGTTCAAAACCCTATCCTCCTAAATACATTGTACATAGCACAATGCTCAAACCACTACACCATATTAGACCATATTCCTATCAGTCTAGATAGCCCTAACTTTGAGAAGACTGCAACATAAGGACCAATCAAGCTAGAAGCTGTGGGGTAAATGTGGGTTGTAGGCTACATTTTCACCATCCTCCCAGAGTTATAGCAACATATTATCTTCTGTATAAGTGCCACCAATCGCTCATCAATTTATGGCAGTCATTAATTTTATAGGGTTTTCTTAGGCAAGGAATACTCAGAGGTGATTTGTCATTACCTTCTTCTGAAATTTATTCTCCAACACTTGGTATCCCTTGATGATCTCCTGTCAAAGTACTAGCCGGGGCTGACCCTGCTTAGCTTCCAGAATCAGATGGGATCTAGTGCCTTCAGGGTATTTAGGTCCTACATTGATTACTATGCTCTGCTTGTTCAGAACCACTGTTTATAATATCAGAATCAAATTTGGAAAAACTCCATGGCATGTAGTGGTAGTTTTGCTTCCCTTTACTATTATTTACAGGATAATTTTTCTTCCTCAAAATGATTTTGAAAAGTGGAAGGAATAGTGAATATATACTGAAATTCCCAATACAGGGTTTAATAATAATGAAATGACAAAATTAATTATCTTAATAAATTTTGGTCAAAAGTGGTACTCTAGATTCAGAGAGCTGCAATGTTTTTAGAAGTTTTGTCTTTGCTCTTGTATTTTCTCAGGCCTAAGAGCATAGTCATTTTGTGATCATTGACAATAATGTCTTGTACACGTCATACATTTTTGAACTGCTCATTCTCCTTCTTATGTTACAAATCACTGGAATTGTCTTTCCATTTTTTAATAAGTATTCTGCTTTGAGAACATGATTTCCATTATTTCTAGATTTTTTTCTGTCTTGTTTTTCATTCATCTGCTTGATTTGTGCTCTTATTCTCTAGGTGACAACACTGTCACCTAGGAAAGAGAGGTGAGGAGGTTATGAAAATGTATCAAACAATTTGCATATGTTTATGGTTTATTTCCTTTTTAGACTTCAATCCCATTACATATATATATACCTGGACATCAGTCCAATTGAATTTAATGGGACCTATTTCTCAGCAAACTTGCATAAGCTGTTGCTGTTAATTAATGAATGGCCCTGATCTCCTATCTCAGTACATGACAACCTGTTTACAAAACTAAGAAGCATGCAACTGTACAATGTGAGTAGAATTTGAAATGCAACTTAATTGTCAAGTGATCAAGAAATCATCCAGAGTTATACTCTGTCCTGCAAAAAACCTGTTATGCTGATTGTGCAACAATATTTATTTTCCCAATGTGTTCATGTTTAAAGAACTAACTTTAGAAATGAATTTCTTCTGTGATGCAGTGAAGTAAAGTGCAATATGCTCATTTAATGTAGTCACCCTTACATTTGGCATACTTCCCTTTAATTACATTATACAAAACAAAGGCAATAGCAGAAATGACAGATCTCTTTTATCTCACATACTTTTATTCTTGGTAGAAGTCATGGCATACTTCTTTTGAATGTTTAAAGACAAAGACTTTCTATCTGATGAACATTTGCCATAAAGTATGGGTAGGGGGAAAAAATCAAAGTAATAACTTAGCTTAGTCCAAATTCTGTCATCATAACCACAAAGTAATTAAAGAATACATTGGCTAAAGATGACAGTACGGAGAATATCCATTCCTTTGAGGTGTTGCATTAAAACATTCAAAGCTGTTTAACAAGACATCAATTTTTTGTATCATTTCCAAGTTTTACAGTTAATACAGCACGAGGAAAAGAAATAGTGTATAGTCTCAGATCAGACCTTCAGATCAGAAAACAGTATATAGTACCAGATCAGATCATTTGGTCCAATCCCAAGAACCTCTATTGCTGTATCTGACTCTGCCACTTAAATAATACATTTACCTGACTGGGATTGCAAATTTTGCTATCTAGTAGTGTTGGTTGCATTACAATGCACATCCTGGGGCATGCTGGCTAACTCAAGACATGTTTTTACTGGCCTCTTGTAAGAGACCAGTTAAATTATACAGAGTGGTATGTTTGTGCCACACTGAGGAGAGGGTTGGGAGTGGAGCCAAGCATTTATGTGGCTGGCACCCTGCCCTTCTTCCTCCTTCAGTTTTGTTGCTCAAACTGGTTGGTGGCTTGAACTTTGACTGTTTTCTGCATGAGGCCTCCTGGCTGTGCAGCCTCTCTGGCAACAGAAGCAGCTCAACTTTCAATTACTTGAGTATTGGGAATACCTGGGGGTGCTTGGGTGCTGTTTTTTATTTCATTTTATTGCTCCGTTCTACATTCTGAGCATTGAATAGTGCCTATTTTCCCCATCTGGGCTCCTCAACACCCCCTCCCTCATTTGGTGGTTAAGGGACTGCTCTTTTGCTTTTTGTTTCCCCAAAAATAAGACACTGTCTTATATTTATTTTTCCTCAAGAAGACACGTTATGGCTTATTTTCTGAAAATGTCTTATTCTTATTAAGTATGGTACAAGTTTGGGGGGATGCTGATGGGAAGCAGAGGATCAGGGCAGAGGCTGCCGGATACCTTGGTCCTGATCCTCCCTTTTGCCAGCCCAGAAAAGAGCGGCAAAAGGGCACCCTAAGAGCTGGCACGCAGCTCTTTAGCGTCCTTCTGGCACCGTGTGTCAAAACACTGCACTGGAAGGATGTCCTAAGGTAACAGCGTGCGGTGTCAGGATGCCGCCAGCATGGGGTTGGGGTGCCCGGCGTGTGGCTGCCCTTCCCCATCCCTACCTCCAGGCCTGTCCTTTGGGCTGGTCTGTAGAAGCTCTTAATAAAAAAAGACCCACAAACTGTTGCTGGTTGGTGCTGGGGGAGAGAGACCCACAGTGCTGAGTAAAATGGCAGCCACAGCTTTGCTTCTTCCCCCTGAGGACACACAATACCTAAATTGTCAGTCGATTTTAACTGATATCTAGTTTAATTGATTTTTAAGGGGGAGGGATTTATATTATTTTAAGTGTATGTATTTTAGCTGTGTAAATTGCCTAGACTGGCTTGCCACCGGGTGGTATATATGTAAAAAAAAAATATTATTATTAAAACAGAACTTCCTGCTCCTCAATTCACTGAAGAGACTTTTACTTTTATTTCTATGACTATCTCTATGCCTCAGCTTGCAGCTTCAAGATAGAGAAGGGCTGCCCATCTTCTTTACCACTCCATGCTGGTACGCTGTATAGCCATGCCTATCACTATGTTTTATTTTATTATGGTCTATATTGAACAAATGCTTAGAAATCCTGCTACAGCTTATTTTATGGGTATGTCTTATTTTGGGAGAAACACGGTACTCTATACTTCTAAAAATTTATTTTATTTTGGGGTTCTCCTTTAGGTGGAGGTTTGCTTCCAAAGCCTTACCATGTATAGGGCCTATGTTTTTTATATCGAGTGCTAGCATTCCCCACCCCCACCAGCCACCCATTTGTTTGCCTATGAGAAGGCTTTTGTCCAAGCCTGACTCTCTTTGAGACTTGGAGCTTTGATCTGTAAGAGCCCTGTGTGCCTTATTGTTTTTTTTTTGTGTTAGTTTTTTTAGATTCTATGGGGGGATGCAGATGGGCAGCCATGGGCTGCCCTGAGAAGCGGAGGATTGAGGCTGAGGCTGCCCCACACCTCAGCCCCAATCCTCCCTTTTGGTGCCTGGGGAAGGAGCACCAAAATAGCACTCCTTTCCCAGGCGGTGAAAAGGGCACCTGAAGAGCCACCATGCAGCTCTTTTGCACCTCTCCTGGTGCAGCATGTCCAGACGCTGCGCCAGGAGGACATCATCAGAGCACTCGCTGTGTGCAATGGCGCACACTCTGGTGATGTCCTCAGGAAGGGGTTGTGGCTGCCCCTCCCCTTCCCTGGCTCCAGGACAGCACTTTGTGCCATCTGCAGAGCCCCATGTGGCCACTGCTGCCCTTCCAGTTTCACTTTACATTAAATCAGTTTTATTCCATTTCTTTTCTTTTTTATAATTGTTAGTCTTTATGCTGTGCTTGTACTGTGAGATTTTGTGACTGCTGGGAGTCATTATCCTCATACTTTCTTTTCTTTTAATTTTATTGCTATTTCTGGCGCAATTGGGTGACAGAGGGCCTCTACAGACAGGTCTAAAGGTGCTGGCCTGGAGGCAGAGATGGGGAGGGGCAGCCTCACGCTGGCCGCTCCAATGCCAGCCTGACAACGTCCTGATGCAGAGTTCTGATGCGCTTTGCCAGAAGAGGCACTAAAGAGCCATGTGCTGGCTCTTAGGGCAGTCTTTTGCCGCCCCTGAAAAGAGCAGCATTTTCCTGCTCCTTTCAGGGGTGGCAAAAGGGAGGATCGTGGACCCGATCTGCAGATAGCAGGGGCGGCCCAGGGCCACCCGTCTGCATATCCCCAGAGATACTACCAGATTGGCAGCTCCTGGATTTCCTGGGCTAAATCTTTATTTACATGGTTATTTACATGGTACTGTCTATACTGTTTTTCTTTGCTTTTTTACCAGTTCCTTTTTTGGTATGTGGCTTTACCAGCCCAATACACTTTTGGATGTTGTTTTGTCTGTGTTTTCTATTGTTTGACTATTTTGTTTGGGCTCATTGGGCATTGGCAGACGGCTTAAAAAGCTGTCCTGGAGGCAGGGAAGAGGAGGGGCAGTTGCATGCTCAGCGCCCCTTCCTCCTCCCGAGGTTGCCCTCGGAGCTGCCGACCCTCCGCACAGCCAGCACTCCGAGAGCAACCTCCCGCCGCAGCGTCCTCACACGCTGTGGTGGAAAAGTCAGTGAAAGTGTGCCGCAAGCTTTTGAGGTGCACTTTCACTGACTTGTGAAAGGAGCACTATTTTAGCGCTCCTTTCAGGGACGGGGAAGGTGTGCTGCTGGATCAAGGCGTGGGGATGCCGCCAGTCTGCTTCCCCCCATTGTCTCTTTTCAATTAAGCCCCATGTTTTGTGTTTTCAGCCTTTTATTTTAAATACTTTATATTGTCCGACCCAGGGATTTCTTTCCTTATTTTTGTTTCATTTTCTGGTTTGATTCTTAAACCCTGCTCCTTTTTTCAAGGTTGAGGGCTTTCCCCTCTGTTTGTTTGTTCCCCATCCCTGTATGTCTTAAGGTGCTCAGTGCTTGAGCCTTGCCTTTCAGACTTCTAGCCTTTTCTTTTGGAATGTTTTAGTGTGTTTGGGGTTATACAGCTTACTCTAAAGACTTCTTTCCCCTGGTCTTTGGCTTCCTGAAACAGTTTGCATGTGCCCGCTCTTAACCAAACCATATTTTATTAATCATTGCCACCCCTTATCTATTGGGTGATCTTGGGCAATTTACACTGTCTCAGCCTCAGAGTTGGGCTGACCATAAGTGTTCTCTGGAGGCCCATTTTATTCCTGATTTGGATGTTCACCATTTTGTGATGGTGTTGAGTGGGGCCCATGAGGCTTATTTGCTGTTTCAAAGCCCATGCTTCCAACTGATGCTTTCATTTTCCCTTGCCTGGAGTGTTTTACCCTCCTCCAGACCACATGGTCAGCTTGGGTTTGTGCCTACTGGCTGTTAAGAGGGCCTATAACCATGAAATTAAACAAAGATCATGCTAATGTCACTTTTGCAGACTGCCAGAAATAGTGCAAATTGAGTCCACTTTAACTGCCCTGGCTCGGTGCTAGGGAATCATGGGAACTGTAGTTTATTGTGGCACCAGACCTCTCTGACAGAGAAGGCTCAATGTCTCAGAAAAAATACAATTCCCATGATTCCCTAGCACTGAGCCAGGGCAGTTAAAGTAGACTCAATTTGCACTATTTCTGATAGTCTGCAAAGGCCCTTTTAAAATACCTGCTTAATTTATTTAGCATATTTTGATTTTATTATGTGGGGCCTATTATGATTTTGCTGTTTCACATTTCAGGCCCACTCTGCCAACTATTCATTTCATTTTCCCTTGCTTGTGCTTTATTGTCCTCCCCCATGTCATGTGATTGGTTTTGGGGCCAAGTTAAACAAGACTCACACAAGGCACTTTCTTTCTTTATATCTACTGTCATTCCCAGGGTGAATAGATCTTTCTAATACTGGCATATTTAAATATACATCTCCTTTTCCTTCCTTATTTTTCCTATTCCTTTCTCATTTCCTTCCTGGTTTTCTTTGGGGCTGAACAGATGGCCCCTAAGGCATGGTGTCCTGCCACCCCTTTCCTTGCCAGATCAGGGCCATGGCAACCGCACACTGCAGCTCTGATCCAATGCTTTGCTATTCTAAAAAGAGCTGGCAAATGCCACTCCTTTTTAGAGCAGCAAAAAGCCACCCTTTCCCCTGCTGTGGCAGCTTTTTGGCACTCCTTTGGCACAGCGTGTGTGAATGCTGCTTAAAGGGAGCACCCTGATGCCATCCACCATCTGGTTGGGTGGGCTGCATGGCGGCAGCATCGGGGCAGACTAAGGGCAGCCGGCATGAGGTTGCCACTCCCCCACTCCACCCCCAGGCTGGCCCTTTTGGCTGGTCTGTACAGCCCCTTTGTGTCTATTAAGTCTTGGTGTGACCTCCCCCCTCCAAACACACCCTTTTTCTTCTTCCTTCCCCTCTCTCCTTCCTTCTTCCAAGGAGATAGAGAAAGCTTTTCTCCTGGTTATATTTTCATGTTTAACTTAATATTGCTTGACCTTACAAGCTATTTACGGCAGGCACTTTTCTCTAGAGTTCAGTAATAGGTTTCATTCAGATTATACTGAGAGTGAGTGTGGTGCAGCAGTTCAGGTATTGGCTGTGACTTTGGAGGGTGGTTTGTTTCCTGGCTTGGCCCTGGGACCCACTAGGTGGCCTTTGTGGGTCACACTCTCTCAGCCTCATTTAGAAGTGGGTTTAATCTTTCCCTGAACAATTCAATTTCTAAAAAAGACAATTTGGTGGATTCAGATGTTAAAAGTGACTGGGGATTGCAGACTGCCAGAAATAGTGCAAATTGAGTCAACTTTTAGGGTTAG
>CM034708.1:131857553-131881378 GCA_020142125.1 Phrynosoma platyrhinos | reverse complement strand
GGTTGCCATTACCATCCTCTGAGGCTGAGAGAGTGTGACATGCCCAGGTTCACTTACCTGGCCAAAAATTGTACATAACCCAGAATGCATTACCTAGTATATTGGCAGGCTTTCCCCCCAACACTTTCTCATTCCCCCTCAACCATCTGATAACTGGGAGATGGAAATAATTTTTAAAGAGCATTTAAATCTGGACTATTTTTTAAAAAATAAGGTCCAAAACACACTGCAGAAATAAATGCTAGGGAACATGGGAGCTGTAGTGTTTATAAGTGAGAGTTTTCCCGCTAAGTACCTGCATGTCATAAGCATTTGAATTAAAATTACCATATTGAAATCAAATCTGATTTTTTCCAGTTTATGTTTGGTGTGCATTGGAAGAGTGGTTGTCTTATATGGCGAGTATATCCCAAACTCTATATTTTAACTGGAAAAGTTGGGGGTCATCTTATACACCCTATCGTCTTATACTCTGGAAATACGGTATCTAGATCCATTTCAAACTGGCTTTAGGACAGGATTTGGAGTTGAGATTGCCATGGTTGCTTTCGCTGATGACCTTCATCTGGGCATGGATAGGGGTAGTGTGACCCTGTTGGTACTCCTAGACTTCTCAGAGGCTTTTGATACAATAGATCATAACATCCTCTTGGATCGCCTGAGTAGGTTAGGAATTGGAGGCACTGCATTGCAGTGGTTCCTTTTCTTCCTCTTGGGCAAATTCCAGAGGGTGTTGCTCAGGGGCAGTTGCTCTGCAAGGAAAGAGCTTAATTGTGGCATCCCTCAAGGCACCATCCTGTCCCCAATGCTATTCAACATATATATGAAGCCGCTGGGAGCGATCATTTGGAGACATGGGGCGGAGTGTTATCAGTATGCTGATGACACCCAGATATATTTCTCAATGGCTTTGGCTTTGACTTCAGATGGTGTCTCTCCTCTCAATGAGTGTCTTAAGGCAGTAATGGATTGGATGAGGAAAAACAAATTGAGACTGAATCCAGATAAAATGGAGGTACTTACAGTAGTGGCCTGGAAATGAGGTATTGGGATACAACCGCCAGTCCTGGATGGGGTCACACTGTCCTCTAAGGGGGTGCTCCTGGACCTGTCTCTTCAGGTGACTAATCAGGTAAATGAGACAGTTAGAGGTGCCTGTTATCAGCTTTGGCTGATAAGCCAGCTGCACTTTCCTGGAAGTAGGGGACCTCAAAACTATGGTGCACACGGTGGTAAACTCCCACCTTGATTTTTGTAATATGCTCTACATGGGGCGACTCTTGTGCTTGGTCCAGAAACTCCAATTAGTACAGAATATGGCAACCAGGTTGGTCTCAGGACCAACGAGGAGACACCATATAACACCTGTTCTAAAGTCATTTCACTGATTGCCTATTAGTTTCCGGGCACAGTACAAGGTGTTGGTTATTACCTTTAAAGCCCTAAATGGCTTAGGTCCAACCTATCTTCGGGACCACCTCCTTCCATATAATTTACTCTGCGCACTCAGGTCCCCTGGGAGAAATTTGCTTCACCCAGAGGGCCATTTCAGCAACCGCTCCCAGATTATGGAATGGCCTGCTGGACGAGATCTATCATATTACCATCTTAAATAAATTTTAAAAAGCTGTTAAGACAGATCTCTTCCGGCAGGCCTTTCCTGATTAGATATCCTGGCTTTAATTGCTAGCCCATCCTTTTTTCTATTCTTTACCGCATTTATTGTTAGTTGTCTGCTCTGCCACTGTGACTTATTTTAGTTGTTTTAATTGTAGTTGTTTTGTTGTTGTTTTAATTGTTTGTTGTTTAATACTATTTAAAGGGATGGATGGGTTTTGGAATTGTATATTTATGGTGTTTTAATGTTGCAAGCCGCCCTGATTGCGTCAGCAGAGGGGCAAGATATAAATTATTATTATTATTATTATTATTATTATTATTATTATTATTAAATGCAGAGTCACCTCAACTTGGTTTGTCAAGGGGTGCCCTTTACCTTGAAATCTCTATTACCCACACTCATCTATTCTCCTTACTTTCTGGATATTATCATATGGAGTAAGGAGAGATTGCTCCTTTCCTGACCCCATTCTGAAGTTACCCTTATCGCCTCTACACCTATCCTGTCCTTCTCTCGTCAGTCACCCCATCATTGTATTAATGGGAGTTTCCATTAATACACAGTGACAGGGCCATGCCACTTCAGTGACAGGAGAAGGATGGGATAAGTGCAACGTTGCCTGAAAATCTTATCACAATTGTGCAATAAGGACCACTGATGGATTGAATAAGGACAAATGTCATCTGATAATCTTCACATGATCACGCCATAAGGATGGGGTAAAGATGGGAGTGATGCATCCTTTACCCCATGTGATAATCTCCCGAAGCTACAATTTCCACTCCATTTGTTCCATTTGTTAAAACTGGACTTGCCACTTCATTTCCATACACAAAGGATTTTGATTTTGAATTGACTTTCTCACATACCAATGGCATATATAGGTCTGTCCCTGGCTTTCCATTCTACCACATGCATCTGAGCAAGTAGACTTAAGTCTACAGAAGCTAATGCTGCCAAATTCTTTCTTTCAGTTAGGGCTGATGCAAACGACCCCTGGGAGAGTCAGATCAGGTCCACGGTGACCACACACCGTGGCCCTGATCCTCTTTTTTGCAACTCCAAAAAGAGCTGGCAAATGCTGCTCTTTTTGGGGACAGCAAAAAGCTACCCTTAGAGACACTGCCGCAGCTCTTTTGCACCCCTTTGGTGCAGCATGTGTGTATGCTGCGCCAACAAGGCACCCTAACACTGCACACTGTTTGGTCGAGTGTGTAGCCTTGGGGCAGAGTCAGGGCAACCAGCGTGCAGTCACCCTGCCCCAACTCTACCCCTAGGCCAGCCCTTTAGGGCCGTCTGCATCAACCCTTTGTCTCAAAGATGCTACAAGATCTCTTTACATACTTTCTCTTTTCATGGTTGTTTTCTATTTCTCCTGAAAGATTGTGCCATGCATTTTTTGTTTAGAAAAAGATCCATTCTTCAACCAGTAGTATCATCAGTTGTCTTAATAAACCACAGTCTGCCAAGCAAAACAGTGGGGCACTTTTGAGTTGACATTCACCCTCCTAAAGACTATAGGTGGCCTATTGTCCATGGAGAAAGTCAGGTTCATAGGAACATCAAATCATCAGTACATGCTACTTGGTGTGCCACCCTATCTACCTATCTTTTTAAAGGAGTGTGATGCCAGGCTGATGGCAAGTTAATTCATTTCAGTTGGTTTGTATTCTTGAGCTCACAGTGGCACTGCATGTTTTCTCCTCCCTGAGAAGTCACACAAATGCATTATGTATTTCCAGCAGGGCAGAACCATTTCTATGCATTTCTAATGCTCAGTTGAGGCTGACTAGGATTTTTGTCAGAGATTCACTCCTGCTAGTTATATCAATATCCTTAAATACCAGCTGCTGTGAAAAGTAATGAAAATGTATGCCTGTTGGTGTCACAGGAAGGAATGTGGACAGCTAAACTCAAAGAACACTGTGGCTAATCTTGCATATAGCATCTCACCTCTTTTTCATTAATCTGCTGTAGGGATGATGCCACATCAAGCAGTGGCTCATCTAGTCAAGAGTTCTCTCAGTGATAGTAGGCAAGTCTTTGACTGAGATCCTCTTCATGGTAAAGTGTAAAAGTCCACAAATATAGTTACACAACAGTGTCATTATAAGAGACATCACACTGGATGGTCAAAGATTTTACAATGTCTGTTCTTGCTCATGGGGTAGGCAGAACTGTGTCTAAATTCTGGACTGGCCTTTAAGCCAGGCTATTACACTGCAGATAAGTGGGAAACAGCTTTGTGTAAAGGTGTACTGGATGCCTCTTTCTTCAGATATGTAAAAAATTCCATCTACTGGAATAATCCAGAATTTTTCTGGTGCAATGCCACAAAACCATTCTGGACACTGTGCTGTCAGTCTCTCCATGCAATATGGAAATAATTATATTGGCTTGTTTTACAGGATTATTTCAAGAATGACTGAAATAGTAACTATTCATCATTTTAAGCACCCAATACATAAATATTATTTATTGTTATATTTTCATCCCCCACCCTTCTACCAACACCAGGGTTGAGGGGAAAATCATTGGTTTACATTTCACTGCTAAACTATCTAAAAGATTGCCAGTGGGATGATATCTGAAAAGTCTGAGTGCTCAAAAATGTCTACCTTCTGTATAGGATATTATAATACTTTCTGAAAAGAGGAATGCACATGAAACCATGCATAAATTCCACAAATCAGCAGAACTAAAAATATGTATATTTGAAAAGTGCATATAAACAACAGGAAAATGTATCTAAAAGGTTTAAATATCCATAAAATTGGAGTCTGCTAATACATATATAGAGAGAGGACAATTTTAAAGTAATTGATCTCATTTAAATAGAAATAGAATTTACTTCACAATAGTGGAGAAAATTGTTATCAGATGACAAGTTTACCTGCTCAGATGCTTAACAATTTACTTCTATCAAGAATGTTCTTCTGTCTTTTTATACCAATATCTTTATGGCTAAATTTGTACTGCAGAAATAATGCAGTTTGACACAGCTTTAACTGCCTTGGCTCAGTGTTATGGAATCCTGGGATTAGTAGTCCACCACAGCTCTCTGATAGAAACCCAGAATTCCATACTATTGAACCATGGCAGTTAAAATGGTGTCTAACCATTATTTCTGCAGTGCAGATTCAGCCATAGACATATTGGTATAAAAGGGCAGATTCAGCCTTTATAGAATGTTTAAGGTAGAATAATGTAGTGCCAATTACACAGGAAGGTTCTTCTTGCACTCTAGGTACATATATTAGTTCCCAGAGTCCTAGGGGCAAGAAATATAAATGGATCCCATGAACACAGGTGGCACCACTATCTTTTCTCTTGAGGCAATTGGTGGCAGGAAGCTCCCACTGGCTGGAGGTCAAATGGCAACGCTCCTTCAAGTCCAATGGTAGATATGCCTCTGTTATTTTCTGCATTGACCATGTACTATGCTAAAGTTGCAAGGTGACAACATACAATTTCATTATGTGCTCTAACCAAGAAATCATGATGGCTCTACCCTACTCACTTGTCACTTACTCCAGTTTCTTTATGGCATAAGCAGAAGAAGGCCAAGCCCTTGCCCACTCTGTTGTTTTATAAGAAATGCTCTAGTGAAGAAGTAGCTGTTTGTATGGTCCTCCATACAAATCTCTGATTTTTCAAAATTCTTGATGATATGGAGAACCTCTATGCAAGCAAGAAACTCTACTTTGTGAATATATCACTTTTCATATGATAAAAGCAACAAAGAAGGGGAGTGGGTCTCAGTCCTCCTTTTTTTATATAAGTGATGAAGCAACCAGGGTGAGACATGATTAAATAGGTCTTCTTTATCCTGTAATTTAATTAGTTCTGTATTACAATATACTGATGTAGCCCAAAAGAATACAGTTATCTTTTAAAAGACCCAATATTTGTCAGATTTCCATCATTTTGACATTTGTTTGTGAGAAGTATGTGCCAATCTGTTTAATCTGTTTCTGTGGACTTCTGTTTCTCACCAATATTTTTCTTCTGTACTGGTTCCATGCCAGGTCGATGATTTGTTTTCTAATGGGATGGGGAAACTATAGCTATTTCTATGGTTATTTTCCCCAAATGGAATTCTGGAAAATTTTAAAATGGTAAATAGTGTAGAGCCACCTGCTGAAGACTGCAGAGATGCTCCTTCTTGCCACTGCTGCTTCTTTACACAACACACAATTACACTCTGCCATGAGTCATAGCAGTGGTTAGCAAGTTGGCAGCTTTAATTGGGCATTAAGGCTGCTTCTACACTGCAGAATTAATGGAATTTGACACCACTTTAACTGCTATAGCTCAATGCTATGGAATTCTGGAATTTGCAGTTTTGTAAGCTATTTAGTCTTCTCTGTCAGAGAGCCTTAGGACCACAAGAAACTATAAATCCCAGGATTCCATAGGATGGAGCTATGACCGTGATGTCTAACTGCATTAATTCTGCAGTGTGGCAGCACCCCAAGCAAAGTTATGAATATTAAGGATGGCTACTATTCAAAATGGCTATACCTATCCCTTGTCTGCAGGAAATTAATTCCAAGACTCCCCCTTCTCCCATGAGTGGATGCCTGAAACTGCAGATAGAACCAAACCCTAATTATATTGATTGATTGATTGATTGATTGATTGTACTTATACCTCCTCCTTCTCCCCAAATGGGATCCTATACCAGTAATATTTTTAGACTGCAATTGACTGTGTCTAACTGAAACCACAGAGAATGAAGCCATGGGTAAGGGGGCACTAAAGGTAAAGGTAAAGGTATTCCCCATTGACAAGGTTGTCATGATGTGTCTGACCGTAGGGGGCGATGCTCATCTCAGTTACTAAGCCAAAGAGCCAGCATTGTCAGAGACTACTCTGTGATCATGTGGCCAGTATGATTGTAGAGAATGCTGTTTACCTTCCCACTGAAGTGGTATCTATTGATCTACTTGCATTTACATGCTTTTGAACTGCTAGGTTGGCAGAAGCAGGGACTAGTGACAGAAGCTCACCCCATCATGTGACACCTGGGCCTTGAACTGCCAAGCTGCCAATCTTGCAATCAACAGAGTCAGCATCTTAACCACTTGAACCACTGCATCCCTATCTAGGTTTTTCTTTTGACCATGGCTAACCTGTGTGTAGCTGAAACATTGGAAAGTGAAACTGTAGATGAGGGTGGACTACTGAACATTCCTTCCAATTTCAGAAGCAATAAGCCTCTGAATCTCAGTTTCTGCAGAATGCAAATCAGTGGGTGAAGTTGTCCTCCTCTGCTGTTGGCTACGTTCTCTTACGCAGTTTATGGTTTCTAAGTGAATAGAAAGTTGGCTGTTTTGATGTTTTTACTACGACTGCTGGTCATGCTGCTGCTAGTAAGGGCAGTGGGGGGAGGGGAACTGGTATGAGGAGGCCCACCAAAAAGCACTATGCCAGGAGAACCCTAAAACCTGGTACCAGTCACAGAGAAGGTGCACACAGCTAGGGTTTGCAGGACAGGAGTCTCCTAGGTTCTGAGATTTCAGGGCCAAAACATGACATGTAGGGGCAATTCCTTCTGTTTTCAACAACAGTGAGCTCCAGTGATGCTACAAGGTAAAGGGGCAGCTTTTAATGATGTTATACACATAATACATGAAGCATCAACCACTGTTGCACAGAATATACCATTCAAATGAAAGAAGAAGAAATGAAAGAGGGAAATACACATACACACACACATATATACATTTTTCAAGGCAGCACTCCCACCTTGAAATTCTTCCCCCTCACCCTGAGGATTGGAGAGGAATGCCCCCACAATATAAAGTTTCCTAAAAATACTGTTTTGTGAACAATATTTATAAGGAGCAGAGAGTTACAAATCCCTGTTCTCACACACATATTTATTATTGACTATTGGCCAACAAGATAGTACAGACTCTTTAGGATAAGTAATAGCTCTCTAGTCCCAAAGTGACAGCCTAGCTCATTATCCACATTTTGCTTGGTGCAATTTCTGCTGTTCATCTGAGTAATTAATAAACATAATGTTGTTGGTGCACTCAGTTGCTATGGAAATGACTATATCATGTTTAGATCTCCAGAGTATTTTGAACAAATCAACTGTAAGTTTGACCTGACTTTGTCACTTTTTACTGTCTACAGTGAAATAAGTTAGGACTCCTGGGAGAGTTGTTTGAATTTCTCTTTACCAGCAAAGTTCTATAAATCTGCATAGCAATTATCCCCATAGAGTGTTGCCAAATATAGTTCCAAGACCTTATTAATTATATTCCCCAAAGGAATATTATTATGCATTGCATAAAAACACTCTGCCTGAGAGAATGAAATATGATTTGCTTGAATCTCTTGTAAAGGTAAATTGAAGTACAAAAGATTGGTGGCTTTATATTGATAAAGGAGTATCTTGTAAGGCACCTTGACCTGAGAAATTAACCTTAAAAATTGCATTAGTGTATTATCCTGGACCTCATTCCTGGTTTTGCAGCACTGTTGTGGTTATTTAATTAGAACACTCCAGTTTAACTGTTTAATGGTAGACACATATAATCCCTCTATCAAGTAATTTATGCAGTGAACTTAGAGTCAATCTGACCTACAAGGAAATAATTATTTGTCTTGAGATAGCATGGAGGTGCAAGATTTCAGCTGATGATGATCCTATTATTAAGGGTGCATCTACACTGTAGAAAAATGCCATTTGACACCACTTTAATTGCCATGGCTCCATTCTACAGAATCCTTTGTAGTTTTGTAGGGCACCAGCACACTTTGGCAGAGAAGACTAATGTCCTTGGAAAACGAAAAATCCCAGGATTCCATAGGACTGAGCTACAACACTTAAAGTGGTGTCAAAGTGCATTATTTCTACAATGTAAATGCATCCTGTTGCAATTATTGCTTATTCTTATTTTAAAAATAATTTATACTTTATTTCATGGCAAAAGGTCTTTCAAGATGGTTCACAGAAAATAAAAAGTAGTGAACACTAAAACAGCTGCATAAAAATGCAAAGGTTTTTTTTTTAAAAAAAAATAGTCAAGGCTACAGGAAAATAAAGAGTGGAAACATTATTCAGCTAAAAGCAGAACAGAATATTTATGTCTTTAAGGCCTATTTTGAAACAATCAGAAAGTGTGCCCACTGTAAAAGTGAGTTCCACAATGATGGGGCCACCACCAAAACCACTCTCTCTTGGTTACCTATTAACAGACCCTTATACAGGGCCTCTACTACAGTTCTTAAAGTTCAGAAAAATCATGCAGATGTAAATAAATTCATATTGATTCTATTTTGCTATTATTATGATCATAGCATAACAGTTGGCAAGCAAAATGTCTCCTGTACAGATAAGATGAGAACAAATATAAGGATAATAAATACACTCATTGAAAAATTGTGCAAACTAGGTCCCAGTTGGTTGAATGAAATGTAAAGGCTTACTTCCAAAACCATTTCAAAGGAAACTGGACAAGAAATTTTATTTGGATAATTCTCTAGAACTGTCAACATCTTTGTAGTGTGGTAGCTTTTATTGCCTCTGAGAAGCAAACATGCTGTTTTTGAGTGATTTTCGAGGGAGAGTGGTCAAGGCCAGATGAAAATGCCCATTTAGAGGTGTGGGAGGGCTAAATCCATTATTTTTATTATCACAATTAAGTTTATCGCATAGCACTTGCAGGAATGGGAACAGAACGGCACAGATCCGAGTGAGAATGTGTTTTACTGCACAGGAAACACTGCTGATGCTGCCAGGAGTCCCCAAGCTGTTCTCCTTCTGTGCTATGGCAGCCAATATTGAAGAATGATTTTGAACCATTCTAGCCCCATTCCATGCTGTTCTATTCCGTTCCAGTTCCTGCAAGTGCTGTGTGATAAACTTAAAATATCATCATATAGCCAAACAAGACTATTCAGTATGAAAAAAATGCTAATGATTTCCTCTGATTTTTTTTCTGTGTGTATGACATTGCCATGTTGCCAAATGTGACTGAAGAAGTCTCTGTTACTGCAGATCCAGCAAAGATTGTGTTGTGAACAGGTGGCCAACAGCACATACATACACAGGCACACATACACACAAATAAATAAATAATGAGGGGCATCATTAACCTTCCTCTTCCATCTCCTTTCATCCTGAAAAAATGAATAAAAAAATATGCTATACTAATTGTGGTCCATAAAACAGCTTCACCATAAAGCAATGATGCAACTTAAAAATAAGCTGATACTGATTTTATGAAAGAGAGACAGAAAGAAGGAAAAGAAAAGGAAAAGGTACATTAACTTTGTTTGGAGACATTTATTTCAACCCTCCATATCTATGGATTCTTTATCCATAGACTCAAGCATCTATAACCTGAAAACATTAAATATGTATATATAAATTCTATAAAGCAAACCTTGATTTTGCTATTCATTATAAAAGACACCATTTTACTATCCATTTACTAATGGAACTTGAACTGTAATGGAAATAACCAGTCTGTGAGCTATGAGCCCCCAGCAGCTTCAGTTACTGGCAGAGCAGAAACAAGAGAGGGGACCAAAGTCAGTTTGTAAACACAGGTTTATTATGTTGACAGTCCCAAAAGGAATTAGCATTCCAGAATTTTGGGCCCCGGACAGAGGAAAAATTGCTACATTTATACACCTCCAAACAAAGAAATCCAATTCTTACACCTTATTGGATATTTCAAACCTTAAACATATAGAATCTCAAGCATTAAGACTAAAGATTTTAGAATACATTATAATTTACTTAAAATACATCTGGCCACATTCCAATGACCCTTATCAACAGAAAGATGTTACCATAGGCCCCTTTGCACACAGTTCCTGTGTCTCCTATCAGTGATTTATTGTGGCTGTTATATACCACTCTGGCATCTTAATGCATCAGGTCCTTCAAAAGGGCAATCTGTCTCCTAAACATTCCTGGTGCTAAAACTTCCAACATTTCATTCCTTCTCAGAGGCCTCAACTCCCAGAATCCTCTCTATGTTGCCGCTTGGCATCTATTTTTCTACATTTCTAACATAGATAGTTAAAATATATTGATTATTGAAACTTTTCCATCTCAGAACACCCAATGATTTTGGTATCTGTGGGAGGATCCTGGAAACCCCAGCAGATACCAAGGGCCCACTATATCCAGCTGAAATGTACAATAAAGTGTTTTATTATATTTTGCAAATACATTGGTTGTATGCTCCCTTGTATTATGATGAGACAGAAATGTAGGTAAAAGGTAGAAAATACTAGATTCTTTTACTTGGTCCTTGGTACATTTATTGCTTACAATCAACTGCAAATATGTTGACACATGATCCAACATTAATTCTCTGATTTATTTTTCAGGATCACAATCTCCATTGTATCAGTACACTGACAGAATTGTGTTGTTCGTGAAATTCTGTGAAGACATTATTGGATGGCCTGTGAAGACACATTTGCCAGTTCTGAATTCATCATACTTCTCTTGCTAAGTGCAACTAAGCTATAAGCTGTACTATATAAATAAATTCTACCAGGTGGGTGGGGTGGGGTAAGATTTCATTAACTTTCTTCTCAAAGGAAACAACAATTTTTAGCAGTTTCCTTGTTTCCTTCTTGTTGTGAGAAAGTTTTCAAAAATAACATAATTTTCAAAAACTATTTGAAGTTCAGAATGTATTCCATGGAGAATTCACATGTGGGCATTTTACATGTAAAATGGCATTCTCGGTGTAGGAAGCAGAGGTTTCTTCACAGAGAATAATACTGTTGCACAGTAATATTCTTTTATGCACAGATAATGCGGGTTTCTGTACCATAAATGCTGTTTTGTGCACAAAACAACTCATTTTCACTAGTCTAGAAGTCATGTCATCACGGTTTCTCAGCACTCAAGAAATAACATTTGGGGATATTATTCAAATTTCTAAATTCTACTGAGTTCAGTTAGACCTATCCAAAAGTAATTGTATACCAGATTACAGCACTCATGTGCAAGATCCAGCAAACGTCTAATGGAGTTTACCACAATGCTTTCCCATCTTCTCCATGTTACACTCATGAAAGGCACCTCCAAAAATTAGAGGAGTTCTGAAGTGGCATGTGCTTTGATTTAGAACAAGGAAAGGCAACACATGGTTCATGGAATCCATGTATATTCTCCATTCATTTGTGGACCCTCTCAACACCAGAAAGATCCCTTCCCCAAAAGTACAGTTGGCCCTCCATATCCACTGATATTTTATCAATCCACAGCTTGAAATATTCTCATATATATATTCCTAAAGGCAAACCTGGATTTTGCCATTTTATATAAGGGACACAATTTTACTATGCTATTGTATTTAGCGGGAATTGAGCATAGATTTTAGTCTCCATCTTTTAACAGTCCCATTCACCATTTTTGATTGCTTTTTCTTCCTCTGATAGCTTGGAAAGTTAATTTTAAGAAAAATGAATATAATGAATTAATAAAAGCATCCATAACTGGGGAGTGAAATATTGTGGCTTTAGGATCCAGAGCATCTTGCTCCTGCTCCTACTGTGTTATGGATGGTTCCTGAATGTCATTATGTTTATTCTACCCAAATTCTGGTTTCACTACTATTCATTTCAAAAAATTCTGATTTAATTAATTAATTAGAAAATAAAAGTATCAGTTGTATCTGTGCAGTTGTCTCCCCTGTAAGATACTAGATGGTATTACTAAAGACAAAGTCCATCTATCTTTCTCCCATCACTGCTACTGTTTTTTTGCAGAACAATGAAAGAATCATCTCCATCTTCTGCAGCCTTGAACTTTACAGAATAATAGGTGATCTTTTAGTATATGATTCTGTTGATCTGTGCAAATGAGTCTAGTGGTTTTATTTTTTTTTTCTACATTCATTTTTTCCCCCACAAAATGCAGTTCCTACTTCTTTCTTTCTTATTCGGAGTGAAGTAGGATTTGTTTGCAGTTGCCTGTACCACAGAGTAATTATCAGAGAATATAATAAAGTTCCTCCTCCTCCATCTCCTGTTATTATTTCACCCCCTTTCTTGGTTAAAGGAAGGTTTGGCTCTTCTGCCCCATGAACCTTTGCAGAACAATGGGTGATCTTTCCTCTGATTGTTTTAGTTGTTTAAATGGAGAAGAAATATGCCTGATTAGGCATACCCTCAAATGTCAGGTTGCCTGCTACTCTTGTCATCAGGACTATGGTGTCATTTGGAATTATTAAATGAATTGAATTTGGAAAGGCTGACATTAGACTACCTAAACTATTCTGAAGAAATCAAAAGATTGTTTTCATCTTACCAAACAATGGTTGACATTACTGCTGGAGTCAAGAGGTCAGATTTACATTGTTATTTCAGAATTCATCATTCTGCAGATCGTCAACAGAAAGAATTTAGGGGATCTGACAAAAATGGTTATTGTTCAGTAATGAAATAACATTGTAATGCAATCCAGTATCCTACCAAATGCTATTACTATGTTCTCTTGTGATGCTAAACAAAGTGAGACAAGTTGATACCATCAGGAATTTTGAAGCAACTCAACAAAGTTCATAAATTATCATCAAGTTAAGTAAATTTCAAATCCAGGATTTCAATAGTAATTGAAGCACAGCAAGGGCTCTCAGCTGGAATCAGACTGCATGCCTTTAAAATATTATTTCTATGGTACTGTATAAACAATAAGTAAAACCTAATAACACAGGTTTAAAAGTCACATTCTTAAAATGTATCCACAAGCACCATCAAAATCAACAGGCCTAAAAAAATGGCAGCAATTAAGAAAACACAATTTGATTTTTTTAAAAAAATATGTATTATTTTTAACTAATGATAATTTGTATACTTGTTATACTGAACAGCCTAAGCAGTGATGGGCAGAGGATAAACTGTTAAATCTGTTTGCTTTTTAAGCTGATTAGCCAAGGACATCATACTCCCAATTGTTTAATAAAGGCAACTCTCCCATCAGAACTAGGTTGCTCAAATGCAGAAAGCTTGATACTGGTTTTCTTTGATAGGATGTTGAACTCATTCATTTATATCCCACCTTTCTCCTTATTCAGATTTCAAGGTGATTAGCTCAGTTCCAGTATGGAACACATCCTTCTAGGCTTAGTGTGTGCTCAGAGGCACCCCCATCCTTTGATACTAAGGCCACAATCCTGCACATATTTCCCTAAAACAAGTTTTACTGAACTTAACATAATTTTCTTTGAAGAAAATAGCTGAATTGGGTTGTAACTGTATTCATTTTCCATTTGACTCTGGTTAGTGGACTTATGCATTATATTAAAAAAAAAACAATACAAATAATAAAGTAGATTGGCCAAACATAAGTCTGGCCCACCCAGATCTAGAACCTACCAAAGCTTGGTAAAAGCATAGGGTGCTTATAGAAGAGATCCAGCATGGTGTAGTGGTCTAAACGTTGAACTATGACTCTGGAGACCAATGTTTGAATTCCTGCTTTGCCCTGGAAATCCCCTGGGTGACCTTGTGCAAGTCACACTCTCTCAGTCTCAGAGAAAGGCAAAGGCAAGAGTGATAGTGCTCTGAGAAAGTCTTGCCCAAATTAACAAAACAGAAACCACTTTTGGGAAACTACTTCAAGGCACACAACAACACAACAACAACAATATAGTTATGGGGGGATTATTTTAGCAGATGTAGCTTAAATTAGAATTGTAAGGGAGCAGAGGGAGATAGAAAGAAGACGACTTTGGCTTTGTGTTGGAATTTGGAGCAAAAAAACCCATGGCTTTGATCCTTGTATGCCTGTTGTGCTACTAATGATATCAGACATGTGAAGAAGTGGGTGCTATGCGAAGTGGTGGTCCACAAACCATTTCAGAAGGCATCAGCAGCTGTTTTCTGGCTGGCTTTCAGGAAAATATGTGAATTCAGAAATGAATGGCAAAAATATGATGCTGGTCCCTGGCATATTGAGGGAAGGAAATTGCAGGTCTGCCACACCAGAGAGTTTGAGTAGTCTGGCCTAGACAATTCTTAATTAATTTGGGTTCACAGATGGCATCTGTTTATTCAGAAGTGATGTTTACAAAAAATATACTCTATATCACCTAGGTCCAGGTTATCTGAAGGCACCCTCCTTTCTCTTTTCTTTTTTTCCATAGCCATTTTTGTTTTGCCAGGCTTGTTGCCAAATGGGAAAGGGCCTTTCAGATTAGGCTGTGCTGTTCATTTGTTGTTTTCTTTGGAACTGTCATACGTTAAACTTTTAATTCTATTTTTACTTTAAATCTAGCTTTAATTTGTTATGGTATATGTGTGTGTGTTTAGTTGTGTCTGTTTTTACCTTTGCAAACCACTGCCTGGGGATATGGTGGTAAATGTAACAACAAACAACAACAACAACTCTATTTGGAGGCTGCTCATGAAGCCAGTGTGATTTGCACAATTACAGCAGTTCAGTCAAGCACATTATAGTACCACCAGGTGTGGGAACCAGCCCTGAGAGTAGCAGTGTTCTGGAATTAGCTTTATGCAATATCATATCTTACCTTATCTCTTCAGCTACCCTTATTCAGATTGTACCCAAGGTGCTCATTTCTCTCTTTAATAATTAGATGCAACTTATTTTAATAACCCATTTTATTAATTTCAATTTTTTTCATTCTAACAATGGGATAGATATTTCATCAGATAGTCCTACAATATAGTTGAATAAATAATGCAAATGGTGATGAAAAATTAACTAAAGGGGGAAAATGGAAGCAGGAAAATCATAAGGATGTCAGCATGGTGCCAAATGAAAGTGTTCAGGGTCAGGTCTCACACAGTAGGGAGCTTCTGCCATTGATATGCCTAACACTGCAGGGACACTCTTGGTTTACTCAGGCTGCACTTAATGATAGAGTTGAGCTGTGTGATTTAGTGTAAGAGAAGATCAGGGATTCATAAACGCAAAAGTCTTCTTCAAAGTTTTCTGGCTCCTTCCCTCCCTGACACTCCAAAATGGGATTTATTTATTTTTTTGCATCTATTGTGGCACTGTGATAAAAGTTCTTATTAGCTTTGTAGATCAGTTAATATCAATTTCTGTGTATTTTGTGCTTAAAAATGGAGCTTCACTCTTAAAAAGAAAGGGACTTGAAAAGGAGTTCAAGGATTATTCTGTTTGCACCCATGGGTGAGAAGAACCAGCCAATCAATTCTAATATATTAACATGAAGAATTTGTGGCAAGAATGTGTTATGTATACATACTGTGCATATATATATATATATATATACCTGTGAGAAATACTTGCCTGTGCTGTAGTCTCAAAATACTAATAATCCTTTCACTACAATTTCCTGTGCATTAATTAATGAGCTTTGTCACTCTGAAGCTCCAGGCTGCTGAATGAAATTCCATATTTTCCAACCATAGGAATTATTGATTGATATTGTAGGGACATCCATCATTGGCTATTCTATTTAGTGATTGCTTTTTGCTCAACAAAAATATCATTTTTACTATTACTTAGGAATCACTTTTGTTTTCTCAAGCTGGTTCCAACTTGATTGAGCCATTCAGCTTATACCAAATCCTATTCAAATATACCACATGATTTAGCCCATTCCTTCCTCCACAGTAGAATGATTGGCCTAGTTCCTGCTCAGGCAACTTTACCTTTCAGATCACCCTGACAACATAAAATAAGCAGGTTAAACAGGTTTTTAAAATCACCAATTTAAGATCAACTCCACTTGTTAAAGTGAAGTTCCTGTTAAAGGTACAGGAACTGGTTCTGTTAAACAGTGTGGCACTTGAACAATAAACATTTGATGCTATCCTAATCATTTGCTACACTATCCAATTATTTACTTGAATTCTATCAATATGTCTTGCTGCTAATGATGTTATAGTACCTTTCAAAAATCAGATTATGTCCCTGACTTCAATTGTACTCATATAACTAAAGAAAATCAACAAATGATAAGAATTCAGTACAGAGGGAAACTGACTGATACACCTCTTCTATGTATGCCTGCTATTTTATTTTACCTGCATATTTGTCAAATTTGTTTCCATAGAAGCATCACAAAGTGAGTCATTGTCCTTAAATATCTTAATATGTGAATTTATCTATGTGTGTGCTTTTAGCAGTGCTTCTCAGACCATCTGACATGAGGTCCATTTTTTCCAGTGTGCCAAAGTGTAGCATGATATTGGTGCCAGTCAATTACCCTTTTTTTTTTCTTGGAAACTTTCCAGTTCCATGGACTGGCAGCTAATGGCTCACAGGCCAGCACCAATTAAAGGACCAACAGTTTGATCAGCACTGCTTACAGTATATTTGACACCTGGTCCCTGTCTTGAAGAACCAACCTACAACTTCAGTTTAGTTTATAAAGCAGTAATATGGCTCAAGGAATAGAAGACAAAAGTAACCACGTAGAATCATAAGATGTTCCTGCTGTCAACCTGGATTGAACTGGAACATATGCACATGTGTTACTTGAATAAAACAACAACATAAGTGCAGGGGTATTTCCACTTTTGCGGAACAGCATTTCCTTGTCTTAAAATTGGAGGTCTGAATATAGGCACTTAACTAGGACTCCTGAAAATGCTTCAACAAATTTTCTGTTACAGTGATATCAAATATACTTAAGTGAGAAACTGAAGGCTCTCATGGCCAGTATCCATAGGTTTTTGTGGGTTTTTCAGGCTGTGAGGCCATGTTCTAGAAGAATGTATTCCTGACGTTTTACCTGCATCTGTGATTGGCATCTTCAGAGAATGGTGGCATGGACGTGTGTGGGGTCACACTTCAGAATATACACACACACACACACACACACACTTCCATGCCACCATTCTCTGAAAATGTCAGCCACAGATGATGCAGATGAAACATCAGGAATGCATTCTTCTAGAACACAGCCTTACAGCTGAAAAACCCACAAAAGTCCATACTCAAGTGCCTAAAGGTCTGAATAAATTTAAACATTCTTACAAGATATCTTTTAGAAGGGTTTACTATTCCCACTCATTAACCCAACCCACAAAAAAGTTAAGAGAATTTTTAAAAACTTTTTTTTTTTAAAAAAAGATCCATAATATTTAAATAACTGCAATTGCTTACTGTAATAGCTACATCTCTTATGGTCCATATAACTTTTAAATCCTTGGCAACCATCTTTTAACATTTGTCTTACTTCTGTGACTCTGACAAAAAAAAAAAAAAAGAGATGCTAATGGGGTGAACTATTTCTCACAGAAATTGACAGGCTGAATTTGTTTCTGAACCAGTGGCATTCTGTCATGCCCCCTTTCAAGATCCCCGGTCTACACTTTGACACAGACAGCAAGGCAGATGACAAGGTTGGCAGACCTAGCTCTCAGGATGCAGGGGCAGAGCAGAGTGAATTGCCTATGTAGGAGACAAACAGTGGTACTCCCCAAGACACAGATACAAACCAGACAATACCTACCACAAATGAACACGGACAAGAAAGGGAAGGCTTACACTGGTCAGACCATATTTATAGAAAACATGATGAAATCAGGCAATAGCCGTGAGTGTCTACTAGAACATAAATATTCCATCTGAACTGAGATCAGATACAGAAAATGTAGGGTCAAGACAAACATCTTCAACTTTTTTCTCCTGCCTGGTGAAGAAGCCAGTGTGGCTTCAAAAGCTTGCAACATGTAATTATGCATTTTGGTTGGCCCAATAAAGGTATCATTGTTTGGATGTTATTGGCTTTGCTTTATGGCCAACACGGCTACCCCTAGATTTTTATTTATTTTTTTATTTCAAGATACCGCATTTTAGCTGTCAGAGGGGAATCCTAAAGAGAGAGCCAGCGCACTGGAACCTTGCTTTCAAAGGCTTCTGCCTCCAACAAAGATAAAGCATTTTTTTTCTAATATTGGGACTTATTGGCATGCTTTACCCCTACATCACCTAAAATTTTCCTGATGCAAAACATGAAGACTTCTTGAGAAATTCAGCATCCTTTACATGCATAGGACCCTGAGGCTTCACAAAGAAAAGAGACATGCTGGATTCCAAGGAAACATCTTCTTTGGTTTGCAAATGGACATTAAATTTCCTGTCTTGCAAAATTTTCCAGTAACCTCATGGCCAAAGGGGGAGGAGCCAGCCTGCAGATAGTCCTCCCCTAACATCTGAACTGAGATCAAAAACAGAAAATGCAGGCCCAAGACCAGGGGTAGGCAACCTAAGGCCCGGGGGCCGGATGCGGCCCCCCGAGGCCTTTGGACTGGCCCCAGGCCGGTCCTGCCGCCGCCGCCGCCACCCACCATGATGATATTGATTATTGTTGTTATTACTTGTTCTTGGTGTTTTCTTGGCAAAATCTCCACAGGGGGGTTGCCATGGCTTTTCTGGGGCTGAGAGTTATAAGATACATATATAAATGTGCATGCAGATTTTTAATTTTTTTTTTTAATTTTAATTTTAATTTTATTTTTTTATTCATTTTTATTTTTTTATTTTTGGTGCTTCGGCCCCCCAATTGTTTGAGGGACAGCAACCCGGCCGCCGGCACAAAAAGGTTGCCTACCCCTGCCCAAGACTAACATCTTCATTTTTTCCCTCCTGTTTGCCTGATGAAGAAGCCAGTGTGACTTTGAAGGCTTCCAACATGCAATTGTGCATTTTGGTTGGCCCACTAAAGGTATCGTTGTTTGGATGTTATTGTCATTGCTGACAACTGACCATTTCTAGAAGTTGCTATCTGCTTTATTCTTGACTCTTGGCTTCTGTGATTCCAAAAGCTTTGAACTCTGCTTCATAAACTGACCTTGATACCAAAACACCTTTGGAGTTGATGCCTTGATTGAATGCCTTCTCCAGCTGACCCTGATTGTTTTGACCCTGAGAATACTAAATGCTGGGCTGGAAGCTCTGGTGAGGCAGCTTTACCACCCTGCTGAACTCCTTGCTCTGGATGACTGCCAAGATAGGACAAGTTCACATGGCTGGTGTTTTGAGCTGGAACTGTTTGCAGTTTTAGACTCACATGGTGTCACAGTTTTCTCCTCTTCTTCTGTTCCCCCTTCCACTTGCTATTCCCAAGTAGCCTGGTTTCCTTTAGCTTTTGTCTATTTCTTTTTATTTTTAAAAACTTAAACCATACTAGCATAACTCCAGAATTGTATTAAAAAGTAAATAAAATAAAATAAAACTGAAAGGCATGCTGAGTAGGATGTAGGGCATGGAGCTGGGGCTAAGGGGGAAGGCAGAAGAGGGTGCAATAGCAGAAACAGCCCCAGTCATGAGATTGATGTGTGATAATGGCTGCTGACAAACTGATATGTTTCCATTTTCTTTAGTATGATTACAGTGAGAAAAGGGCTCATGTGTCCTAACTGGGAAGATCAAATCTCTATCATAAGGTTTCATGTATTTCATATGATGAAGTGAACTAGATCCCTGAAAGGCTATGCTAGAAACAACTTCTTCCCATTTAACTTCATAGGTGCTACTGGATTTTTTTTATACCCTTTGAGTACACAAGGCTATTGTATAGATGTAAAACACATCTGGCAATTACAGTACAAAGAAAATTTATACCTGGCCTTCAGCTGGTAAGTGTGAAAACACTTGCAGGGATTCCCAAAATGCACTAGGGCAGTAATCCACAGGGTGGCCATTCTCTGGACCTCCTTCTCCTAGAGTGAGTACAAAGTGCACCTGTTAAACTTTTATATAGGCTTCTCCCAAGATCTCAAAGCTGTCATGGAGAATTCAGACTATGAAATGAATGAATTTTCTATAAAAAGAAACCTTGGCCTAGAGAGGGAGAACACATTTTTCCTCTCAGCTAGAGGCATTGTTATCTCAGAAGAGAAGAAGTAACCGGCAGGCCAAATCAGACATTTGCAAGATCATTAATAGCTAGACTTGGCACCAATTAATCTATGTGAGAAACCCACTTTAGCCAACTAGGAAATGCTCACCATACAGGTCTCTGTACACTAAGAATTCTGTATAGGAAACTGTATCCACACACCTTACCCTTCTTCACTCTCAGTCCTAAGACTTTATCACACAGGGAAAATCTATAGTTTATTCCATACAAATCCTGAAAAAAACCACATAATTATATGCAATGATTTCACACAATGTCGCACAAAAACTGCTATTAAAGTGGTCAGAAAGTTGTGCTATCCCAGATCTTTTTACTTTTGGGATTTTAGTGAAAATGCATTTTTGATATTACTGTAATTGCGCATTTACTCTAGTGTGAAAGTCAAATTCAGTTTATTCACACAATAACTCTTTTACTTCCTGTTTTGCTTGGTCGACAAACATGCCAGACAGACATGAGACTCTCTGCTTTCTCTTTCTGTGCATGTGCAAGCATACCATTTCTAGTATATTTATGGATTTCTTTCACTTCTGTATGAAATGTAAAAATGTCTTTTTATTGCTTTTTGTGTTATTTTGCATTTATTCTAAGTACATGTGAAATTCATTTGTATGATCAAGCTCTATTTTCTGCTTATTTTTGGGATGGTTTATTTGCACTTTATTATCTTTTTAAAGATGAAACTGGCCCCCGTATGATAAAGTCCCTAGTAGAAAAGCTTCATTGTACTGGAAGTTGATTGGTCCTGAATAATTACTCATATTAGTGGAGTTTTCAGTTTTGGTTGTTCCACAATCATGGCTGTTATTTATCTCTTCAGTCTCCTTTTAGAACTGCAGATCCAGTTTAGGCAAATTGGCCATTTCTCTGTCATCTCCCCAATTGCTCCTGTTGCATTTGAAAGGTGTTGAAAGAACTCACTAAAAAAGTTGAGAAAAATCCCATTAGTTGCAAGGTCATCTCTGTTTTCTCAGATAATTGGAGTCTTCCTGAAGCTCATGGGACATTACAACAAGCAGCCAGACTAAAAATGTTCTCGCTTTGTAGCCTGAGATGTACACTTGTGCTTTAAAAGTCCATCTCTTCTTTCATGAAAAAGTTTTTTACCTGTCCCAGTGGGGAACAACTTCATTAGCAGAGTGGAGGCTTGCCATTTTCAAGATGTTGGACTGATATATTTAAAAGAGGGGTTTGGGGACATAAACTGCATCTCATAAAATATGACCACCCTATAGTCTGGTAGGTGAGATATGTTTAACTATGACAGCAACTTTGAGATTAAATTTTGTAATGCTGTTTCAGCATATTCTAACATTTTCGAACTGTGTAAAGCTTAAGAACATTCCTTGCAGCAGACCCAATTTGTCCATAAAAATGCATCTCCCAAAGGATCTGGTCTCAAACTGTATAATCTACAAATTGATATATATCACCTTGATATAGAGTGCTATATAAATTATGGTGGAGATCTTGCATTTGCGCAATTTAGACACGGAGGATCCTACTCCAATCTCATATTTCCAACTATAACTCCCAGGGTTCCTGACAAATAAAGGAGACAGCAGAACTGGTTTGACTTATTGCCATCAGCTCATGGCTTCTTATCCCAGCATTCTAATTCAACATTATGACAAGCAAGTCTATGTTATCCTGAACCGAATGCTAAAAAACTGACAAAAAGAGAGAAAGCAAGAGAGTGCAGAGGTGGAAATACTGTGGACAATGGACCAATATTTAACAGAAGTAAGCTGACAAAAAGTCAGGCCGCACTCCAGAATAGGATAGAGTGCCTCATATATATATTTTCATCTTCTGTGGCTAAGGGATTCCACTGATGTTTTCTTGGCAAAAAGATTCCCTCATGTCCGTTAAGGACTTACCTTCTCTACCTTACTTTCAGCTCAGTTCTTCCACCATGCAGTTCTCACACTTTTGATAGAACTACTTGAATATGAATGTATCAGGAAGGGATACTATTAATGATTGGCAAAGCACTGGGAGAACCTGGGTGCATGCCACCCTGAAACATCACACAAGCTCTATTCAATGGTTACTTTAGACATCAGTTTGTGAAGATGGGAGCCCAGCCACACCCACCACTTTTTCTGTTGGCCAGTACATGTGAATGGCAATGAATTTGAAGATGCAGAATCTCTGCTTTCCACAAGGGGTCTCTACATGAGGCTGAATTTTGGAAAATCAGGGATCCAATTCAGGTAGTGAACATCCATTGAAAGGAGAGGATTTCTATTTCAGATTCATTGCTCTCCACTGATAGGAAAGTAAAACTGGGGAAGGTGAGGGGAAGATACTAGTGTACTTTCCTTCTGTGTTGATTCAGTGGGTGAAAAAAGCATGTCTGTAGGACTGTAAATGTGACAGGAATATCTCTGGATCCCTGGACTGTATCAGAGGATGCTGAGCATAACTGGACCCCATCATATTATCAGCAGCCTTAAAACAACTGCCATTGCAAGAAGTTGTTTAGATTGTTTATGCAGCCTGACTGGTTCTGTAGAACAGCATGAAAACACTACACTATTATCAGAGCTTGGAAAGATATTTTGGAATATCTCCAAGAATCCCCCAGCAACCATAGCTACTGGAAATTCTGAGACTTGTAGTCCAAAAGTAACTTTTCCAGCCTCTGATTACTCCTTCAATATTTTTCTGACTCTCCCCTCTTTTACCTACTCCATGTTTGACATTAGTCTGTGGCTTCTTCAACCATGACTTATGTATGGGAAAGTGTTGTAGCCATATACTCATTCCTTGTCCCTTCCTAATCCTTTCCCGATTATGTACTGATTGCAGTGCTTAGTCCTAATTTTCATTATGGCAGAGTTCCCATTACACATGAACCAGGGCACTCTGTCCAAATACCAGTAGAAGAGCCTGGAGAGAGCTTGACTTTTCCTTCTGGTTTGCTAACTAAAATTAAATGACCAATTTGAGATGACAGGGGCCTTTGGCTTAATGCAAGCCAAGAATGAAATGCAGTAGGAGCAGGAAACCCCAAAAAGGAAGGGTGAGTGAGGAGCATATTGCCATGAGGCCATGGAAAATGTGTGAGGTAGCGCTAACATCTGCATAGATCAGCCTTCTCCAATAGGTAACCTTCAGATGTTTTGGACTTCAGCCTCCATAATTATTTGCCACTGCCCATGTTTTCAGGGACCGGTAAGACCTGTAACCCAAACATCTGGAGGACATCAGCTGTAGGAGGCTGGCATGGCTTATCACATATACTAATAAGTTTATTGCACCACTAAAAAACCCTGCTTACCTCTCCTGAGTTGAATGCGAGGCAGTGTTGGCTGTGCTCGGAGACCTTCTCCAGCCCCCTC
>CM034708.1:131845856-131857453 GCA_020142125.1 Phrynosoma platyrhinos | reverse complement strand
ATTTGGGAGAGGTAAGCAAAGTTTTTTAGTGGTGCAATAAGCTCCTAAGAAAAGTATAGTTTTTTAAAGACTGTTCAAAGCTTCCACTTTCTTTCTCTATGAAACCATGACCTGCATGTACATTTTCAAAGGGAGCAAAGGTATAATAAACAAATTGGATTGGATATGTCATGATAGACTATGCTTTCAGGATTAATTTTGCCCATGATTCCTGCAGTCTTTTCCTTTGCAGAAGCAATGTTTTCTGTCACCTGAATGCAACATGTGTCAAAGACATTTCACACAGGAGACAAAATCAGCTGTATCTATACAACTGCTAATGAAATTTATCTGGCAATGTTCCTGTTAGCCATACAATGAAATAGTGCTAAACCAATGTGACACTTTTTAAAGCATTGGCTGTTAGCTGCAGTAACACATTTATCTCATAGGTGAAGACAATCTACACCTTTTTGACTGAATGACTTTTATTACCACTCTCTCACATACATGATTCCTCGAAGTGTAACTTAACTACCCCTTCTTTTTCCTATTAGTAGAACTGAAGTTTAATATGGCTCAGTGCCTGCTGGTCAATTGAAATCCCCAGCTGTTATCCAACCTTGTGCCTCACTGATAACCTTTTCAAAATTAAAAAAAATACACACTCTTTTTGTGGAGCAATGGCACAATATCCAGAAACTGGAATCCTATCATTTATGAGAGCTTCAGGAAAGCTACTATTAACAAGGTAGCAGGCAAGTGGCAGAGAACTCTCACTTTCCCAGGCACCTTTATAGCTGCATGGTTTGAAGCTTATCAACCCAGAGCACTGCTAAACTTAAAATGGAGCAGCTACTGCCAATGGATTTTCAAAGCCGGCAACGGATGAAGGTCTCTAGCTATGAATTTAACATTTTGTTGCAGTGCCTTTTTTTTTTTTTTTTTAAAAAGGAATAAATGTCTGAAGCTACCCTGCTGGCCTTGTACTGCAACTTCAAATTGATTATTTTTTTCTTTAATGTACTGCCTGATATTCATGCTTATTGCAAGCCATATATCTGAAACAGCATGTTTTTTTAAAGCTAGTCAGCATGTCTCGTGAGCTCTTGAACAATCTCTCTTCACTTTGAGCAACTAGGCTAAGTCAGTAGGGGGTTCAGTGTGTGCCTTTAAATTCATGCAAACACCCCCTCCCTTATTCTTACAATAAAACAATATCAAAACTCAAAATTCTTTATGGAGAAGCCACCAAAAACAGAGGAAGAAGAAAAGGGGAAAATAAGCAAAAGTAAAAACAATCTTCTTAACAGATATTACCTTTTAAAGGTTCCAGACCTGATTTATCTTTAATTATAGGAGAAATGCCAGCCAGGTGGTTTTAGAACTCTCCTTCCATCCAGCAGGGATGTAACATATTTACAAATTACTGTTTGTTCTGCTTGTGGAAAGAAACTCAATAGCAGAGTTGGTTTCCCAAGGTTTCATTCACAAAGAGATGGAAAAGTAACCAAATGCAATACCTATGGTATAAGTCATTTTCTAACATTACAGTGCACAACTGATCTCACCCAGTCATTTCTTGGTGATTGATAGTCAATGAGTCACAGCTACAGGTAGCTCACTGGATATGAAGCGGATGCCAAAGAAACCTCATAGGAACAAAAAGGTTTCATGGAAACATCTGAACCCCACATTGTTAATGTAATGTCAAATATTTGGTTGGCAAATGAGAAACTAAAAAAACCCCCACTAAAATCAGTAAGCTATATATATGCCTTTGGTCTGTCTTAAAACCACTGGTGTATAGCAAGTTATATGTGCCAATGCCAGCAATGTTTTTCCATTATGTAAATCACACAAAGAGTTGGTTGGGAGTCACTATTGACTGTGGGTCATGCTCACAACAGAACTTGGATACAAGGGCCTCAAATGACCTTGGAAGATTTCCTTTCCCAAACCTTTATTATAAGAGAGTTTACATGAATCATAGCTGTTTAATTAGAAAACTATGAAGACTGATTATTTCCCAATGATGTTAGCAGAGGAATATTTATTTTAAGCAATTTGAGAATTTTCTCAATGCTTTTCCAATAAACTGCTGTTTCATTTCTACATTAAGTGCTATTTTGAAAGGCATATGTATATTTAAATATGCATTTAGATATATATTTAACAAAATACATTTTAACATGTTTCACCCTAAAATATGCATTTTATATGTATTTTATTTATAAAATGTGCATTTCATAAGCATGGGGAGGGAGTTGATTGGCTCAATACAAATACCAGCTCACTTCATATAAGCCAACAAAAAAACCCTCTTACTAGTAGCTAGAGCTAGCATATAACATTTTGCTGCCTAAGACAGAGTAAAAAAAAAAGCATTTGATTCCCTGAAGTCAATGAGTACAGTATCCCACAACCAAGTTACTTTGACCCACGGAGGAGAAAATTCTATAAGTATCTAATTCCATCACTGTAAGAATACAACCACAGAGTACTAAATATGTATCCTATCATTACACCCTAAAATCTGCTTCCTAGGGGAGTTGCCTCACTCTCCCTGATGGTAGGGCCAGCTCAGCTCATCTGTGGAACAGAAGCGGTTAAATTATGTGTGTGAAGGGGGGGAGACAGGTTTTTCTGTGATAAATTGGTTCATGACACATGTTGAAGATATATGATCAATCTTTTCTTAGCTGGGAACAGATAAGATGTTGGCAAAGACAACCCAAATGTCAGATTAGCCTTATTTTCATTCTCTCCCCTGCCCCCCAAGAATAATGGCCTACTGGCAAAACTATCCTCGTGAGGTTGGAAAGAATCCTAAAGCACATTTTCTGGATAAGACATTATCATGACGTATCTCCTATCTGTACTCTAGAGCACTTTAAAATTAGTGTAGTCCCCTTTCAGACATTCATTAGAAAATGAGCTTGGAAAAGATTACAAATCCCTGAATTCTACAAATTGGCTTTGTTTATGTGGGGATTCTGGGAGCTATAGTGAACATTTGACCATAGTGGATTCTGAGAGCTGCAGTCCAAAACCTAATTTTAAAAAAAGCTCTAATATAATGCAGTAGTGTTACTGGCTGGGTGGGGTGCAGGGGCTGCGGCCCACACCTGGTGACACCGCAGGAATGAGGTGACACCTGGGCAGCCCCCCATTCCCCACACTCCATCCCCATGCACGCTGCTTCGTCCCCCCATGTATGCTTCACACACCCCTCACATGCTCTGTTTTGCATGTACCATCCTGTCCTTTTTCAGGTGGCAGAGTAGCACATGGGGGGAATGGAGTGGTGTATAAGGCAGTGGCATGGGGAGAGAGAGCACATGCCATATGCTGCCTCTACCCATGCCAGCCCATATGCTACTCCATTATCCCATGCGTATAGTGCTTTGTCCCCATATGTGCTCCACCCCCCATAATCTCCATCTCCCTTGCACCATTTCTTCCTTTTCCAGGGGGCAGACCAGTACACATGTGGGGGATGGAGTGACACACACAGTCAGGCTTCACAGAGAGAGGGAGCACGTGCTGTCCTGGAAGCCTCACCCACTGGAAGCCCCAAGAAGTCCCACCCCCACTGGCCCTGCCCTCCGCACTGGGTGATACCTGGTGCAGGAACACCACTGATATAATGAATATGCTAGATCTTCAGAGAAAGATGCCAGCCACAGATGCTGGGTGAAACGTCACAAAGAAACTCTTCTAGAACATGGCCACACAGCCCGAAAAAAACACAAAAAAACTTTCTGAGTTTGTTTCTGGCATCTAGAAAATGTGGGAACATTATTTCAACCACACCTGGGTTTAGGGAAGGTTGAATTCAGTTTTCAAATGTTCACTTAGATATGACCTGACTTGATCTGCACCTACAAAATAGCATTGACTTTTTGGTGCCTCATACTGCTCTTTTAGTGTGAGTGGAAAATGTGAAATATATATTTTGTGACTCTCAGACTTCAAAGATATAGCCATGTTATAAAATTAGTATATGGAGAGATCTTGTAGCACCTTTGAAACTAACTGAAAGAAAAAAGTTGGCAGCATGAGCTTTTGTAGACTTAAGTCTACTTCCTATCCCCATGAACTCAAGGTGTGCACATCACATAGGCACCTGAAAGTCACATCTGCATTTACAACAATGTGCAGATCAAAAGGGCCAGGCCTAGGAACTGCAAAGCAGGACATTCACACCTAGAGGATTTATGAATGCCAGCCAGGATGTGTCCAGCTGAAGATGAGATAACATTAACATCCTATCTCATCTCCTTTGAAATTGTCTACTTCAAAGCATAGCAATCGAAATATGATATTCAATAGCAACTCTTCACCTCAGGCTAGGTTTAAGGGTATAAATGCTCCCCAAAATCTCAGGCACCTTGGGGTCTGGCTAGATTTTATGGTGACACTGCACCACTATGAACTCTGACTAGAGTCCCAGCTGTTTCTGTTGTCCTTTCTTTTCATAACAGTTGAGTCTATCCATCTTCATTCATTATTGGAGCAGCCTCCTTTGAGTAATTATCACCATTAGAAAGCCTTGTGTATCCTATCCAAGCTAACTACTTTACTCCTGAGTTCTTGTGTGTATGATTATATGTTAAAGTGTCTTTCTATGTTTGAATCCCTCAATAAAATACAGTTCATTGGAAAGTCTATCAGTCTATTCCTTAGCTACCTCTGTAAACATAGGATAAAAGATCACATAGAAGATTTGAACCTTAGTAATTCCCCAAGTTCAAGGTCTTCATTACACCTCCACAAATGTTTATCTGAGACTAGCTCCCTCTAAATTCAAAATTGTTATTTTTGAGTAGACATGTGTAGGACAATGCTACTACAACTCAATCCCACTACCAAATTATCTCAGGAAAACTTATGGCTTATCACTGTGCAAGGGAACAGAAATTAAAGCTGTGTGAAAATGGCTTCGCAAAACTCTTCATCCTTTTGGTAGGAAAGGAAATTGAGTGGTGAGAGACAGGCAGAGCCAATTTCACTAAGGGCCTCTACTGACTAGCCCAAAGGGCTGGCCTGGAGGCAGAGATGGGGGGGCAGCCACATGCCAGCTGCCCCAACCCCACGCTGAGGACATTGTGATGCCACACACCATTACGCATAGCGCATGGCATCAGGACGTCCTTCTGGTGCAGTGTTTTGACACACTGCATCAGAAGGGGTGCTAAAGAGCCATGCACCAGCTCTTAGGGTGGCCTTTTGCCACCCGTAAAAGGAGCGGCATTTTGCTGCTCTTTTCTGGGCAGCAAAAGGGAGGATCGGGGCCATGCGGTCTGGCAGCCTCGGTCTTGATCTGCCGCTTCCCAGGGCAGCTCTCTGCCGCTCCTTTGGGCCCATCTGCAGAGGCCCTAATTTTATCAGAGGCAAGAGAAATTCTCCAAGACTTTCATACCATTGGCAGTGGCATCAACACAATTTCATATTTTTTCCCCTGTGCTGGCTGTATTTGGCATCCTGGCTGACATTTTGTATTATTGCCTGACGCTTCTGTCATTTCTGGACCATTACTGGGGCAAGAAGATGTCATTCCCATACAAAAATGATAGAGAATATTCAGAAGAAAAACTGAAAAGCCTTCGTGGGGGGGGGGGGGGAGAAAAGGGAAAATGTCAAAATTGTTTTTCATGCAAATACCTTGTGCTAAATTCCAACTCAACCCTAAAACCGGGATTGCATTTATACACCCTACATTCTTTTACAAGTGCTTTACCTTGTCATCACATTGGCCTTTGGTCTTTTCATGTAAATGCTGGTGATTTTATGAACTGGATGTAGGAGGTTTATTATGCTAGCCCTGTGTCTAATGACACTTGGATAATTGGCTGGCAGATAGCACCTGATCCTGCATGGTTTTGCACACCTCCTCTTTTTTCTGAACTTACTGAGGTTAGTTCAGCATTAATCTTGTTCCAAAATGGTTACAGTCAACTGCCCTTTTCAAGCTGAAGCCATTAGCTTTAATTCTAAAAGCGAGTCATCCTGAAAGATGCTCAATGCTGAAAGTTAACTGGCTACACAGCCTTAAATCCCTTTTCCCCATTTGCCTTGTCTTCACAGTAGGAACATCTACTATCTAAATTAGTAGGCTTGGGTCTAGGGAAGGTCAGAGAACATTCAGTAATTTTTATCCAGGTTTATTGCTTGTCCTACCTCCAAGGGCCCAGAGCAGGTAATAGAATTTTTAATTGAAGATGACAAATCTTTGTCCCTCAAGGCTTCCCAAAGCTAAGACGAGAGCCAACTCATGCAACCATTTTTGAATTGCCAGGAAATACAAGTTGCTAATATGTTCATGAGAAAACACTGTGCTATACTCTTTATAACGAGTTGCTGTCTGCCATATTGAGAGATTGCAACACATTTGACTATATTTTATAGTGTGTTATGACAAGCATGTAAACATTTTGTCTTCAGAAAAGTGATAGCTCTGGTCACTTTGTGTTGCTGCAGACACACAGACAAAGCATATGGTACAGTCCTTCCACAACTGCATTCTTTAAGACAGAAGACACTGAATGAGAATTTTTAGTATTACTCCCAATTCAATAGTTCCCTGCATACAAGGCTAGCATTCATTAGGATACTTCTGCTTCATGCCCAGTAAAGCAGGTTGGGGGAGAGTTATGATCCTGGTAATAGTCTCACAATCATGACTAAGTATTGTCAATGATTGTGAATATGGGACAGTTACTTAGATTTACTCATTCATTACCGGTAACTGTTGGTTTTCATGACAGTGGTGTGGTAAATCTATGCTGGGTTTTAGCTGAAACATTAAGGGAGCTATCAAAAATGATGTGCCTATTTTGGAGATAGGGTTCAGCAAGGCCCCTATAAAATTTTGACTAAACTCCAGAGAAGATTCATCAGCCCACTCATATGGAAGGCACGAGTTACCTTGGTATGACAATAAAATTATTGTTATTACTATAGCAATATCAAGTACATTTCTATACTGCTTATCAGTTCACTTAAGCATTCCCTAAGTGGTTTACAATGTGTAAACTTTGGTAGTAGTAGTAGTAGTAGTAGTTTTTACCCACCTCTCCCTACAGATTGAGGTGGAGAACAACAACAGATTAACTATTACACACATCAGTTTAAAAGAATAAATAAGACATATACATATTAAAATAAGCAACATTTAAATTTTAAAAATCATCTGGATAGGCTTGCCAGAAGAGACTGTTCTTTAGTGTTGTTTTAAATTCAGCTGTCTAATCTCTTTTGGCAGGTCATTCCACAGCCTAGTGGCGGGTGAAGAAAAAAGTCCTCGGGCTGACAGCTGCCAAACCAGTCCTGGCTGACTGGAGTAAATATCTGCTAGAGGATCTGAGTGTAAAGGGCAGATTATAAGGGACAAGGCAATCCCATAGGTAACTTGAAACCAAACCATGTAGGGTTTTAAAGATAATAACCAACTCATGCCCAGAAACAGCCAGTGGAGTGTTTTTAATATCAGTATGATATATTCATTCCTAGATGTACCAGTGATCAATCTGGCTGCTGTGTTTTGAAAGTTTTCAAACTTGTTACAATGTTAACCCAATGTAGACTGCATTGCAAAAGTCCAGCCTTGAGGTTATCTTGAGCTGCCTTAGGTCCCTTCTGGGAGAAAGGTGGCATACGAATAAAGTAAAATCAGCATGTGCGCTACCATCTTAGCTCTTCCAATTCTATGAAGGGATGCAGCTAGCATATCATCCAAACCTGATAATAAGAACTCCTGACCATCACACCTGAGTTATTTGGAGAGGCAGATCCAGGAGCACCTCAAAGCTGTGAACACAGTCTTTCAGGGGGAGTGTAACTCCAATCCAGAACTGGTTGACACACCATCATCCCCAAGTTATGACTCTTGACAGTAAGTACCTCTCTCTTATCTGGATTCTGACAAGCTGGTTCTGCTTTCACCTGTACCTCTCTACTTTCATTTCAGGTTAATTGCTTGCTGTGTGAATTCTGGTTGTTGTTTTTTTAAATTAACTGAAACAAAATTCTCACTCATACCTACATTTACCTGAGCTGAGCCACAGTATCAGTGGGCAAATCCTACACAAAGATCCCAAAGTCTTCCATAGTGATTACGTTGAGAACTCCTCTTTGTATTTGTCCTGTTAAATGTAGATGGAGGAATGTGTGTGTGTGTGTTCTTCTGACATTGCTTTGTAGCTTTCCTTCCCCTTCAGTCAACCCTCATCCAATACAGCCCCATCTCAATTTATTTTCCTTTCTGTATTCTTGGGTAGATAATGATAAAGAAACTGTGCTGTCAGAACTGACAAATATTAATGAAGAATACTTAGTCAGTTTATGCAATGTAGCAGGAAGCAATGTTGAACTACATTGCTTGAAGAATGCAAATTGTGAGCCTGTTTGTTTAGAGTAACCACAGCTGATGTGAACAACTCAGCTCTTTTTCTGTCCCTCAGCTTAGTGCTCAGCCGTAGAGTATTGCAGAGGTTGTACATGATCAAACCCCAATTACTACACACATTGCCTCTGACCAAGGCTTATAATGGCTGCTGGAGACTCCAAAATGATTGCGCTTAGAAGAAAGCCCTGCACAAAATTCCTTGGCCATGTCTCAATTTTATTTTATTTTATTTCTAATTAAATTTTTATTGAGTTTTTACAATAAAACACATAAAGTCTGTGAAACAATGATGACAATAACAATTAATCAAGGGTATGTATCTGCCAAAAAGTTATTCTGCAACAGAATCAAAAAATTAGTTCTCAGCAACAGCCAGAGAGTCTAGATTCTCAAGGTGTAGAGTGTCCATCCAAAGATCCACCTGTGAAGTAGGAAGTTGGATCCAGTGGGAGTGATGATTAACATAATCAATAAAGATCATCCAATCTTCTTGAAATGTGTCAGTCCTTTTGTGGCCAATGCAAAACTTCATCGCAACAGACAGTTTCTCAATCAACCACATACCCCAAATTCTAGACCACCAGTTCTCGATGGAGAGGTCACCTGACTTCCAACATTTGGCTACTTCTAATCTGGCAGCAGTAGTAAGAAAAAATATCAGTTTCCTATGTTTCAAGTTAGAATTACTTTTGACAAATATAAAAAGCAAAAGTCTCAATTTTATTTTCATACAAAGCTGGTTGTTTAGAAAAGGAAAATAACAGCAATTCAAGAATATTGTACTATTACATTTACAAGTCTTTCACATTAGGGCTTCCACTCCAGTTCTCCATGTTTGAAGAGGCCCAGGCCAAGTGTTCTCTGGTATAACACCTCAAGCTTCCTTCATAGGAGCAGCTGGACTCTCATTGTAGCTGGAAACTGCATTTTTAGTATTCCACAGTGTCCCAGAGCACTAAGGCTGCATCCACACTGCAGAAATAATCTAGTTTGGTGCCACTTTTACTGCCATGGCTTAATGATATGGAATTCTGGGAACTGTAGCACCACAGCTCTTTGAAAGAGAAGAAAAAACTAAAATTCTCAGAATGCCATAGCACTGAGCCATAGCAATTTAAGTGGTGTCAAAATGGATATTTTTTCTAGAGTGGATGTAGCCACAGTGGAGTCTCACAGTGGGGCAGCTCCAGCAACTCAGCTGTGGGGAGCCCAGGGCTGGTTTCAACATTTTTTTTAGGGGGGGGGATGGAGTCCTAGCTGTTGTCCTGGGAAACTAGTTGCTGACATTAGGTTCATTCTACCAGCTCTGAGGCAGAACTAGAGGGCTTACTGTTCATTGCTGAGCAGGGCTGGCCCAACAGGTTGTCCTCAGAGCTTGGAAACATTCTCTTAACTTCAAGTTGCAGAATATTCTAGCCAGCATGGCCTATACAGTGGTACTTCTACTTACAAAATTAATTCATTCCGACAGCCATTTCGTAAGTAGAAAATTTCGTAAGTAGAAGCAAATTTAACATTGAAATGCCCTAATCCATTCCAGGCCCCCAGATTCAAGCTACAACTCAATACAAATGTATAATACAGGGTTATTTCGTTAAGTACCTCTGATACAAACATGTTACATTACCCTTAAGGAACAAAAAACATAAAAATGAGTTGCAGGACTAATGTAAAGAATAAAAAAGAGTTTCATTTACCTTTTGGGTCGGCCGGCTGTACAATGGCAACAGTGAGTGAAAGAGGAGACGACAGAGGAAGAGGAGGAAGAGGAGGCATCCGAACACACCCAATTTAAAAGAAATTAACAAATTTTAATGTTTAACTTTTTGGGGGGTTTTTTGTGTGTGTGTGTGTTTTTGTTTGTTTGTTTGTTTGTTTGTTTTAACTGCTATCATCGACATCTTTCGCCTTCTTCAATTTAGGTTCACTCTGTTTCATAAAGAACCAATCTAAGGATGATTGCTTTTGTCGGCATTTAACAATTTGTCTTAAATGCGAAAGGCAAACATCATCAAAGTGAGCAATAGCCCGACTGGTGAACACTTTTTCTGGGTGCTTCTTTTCGACAAATTCCACAACTCTATGGAATTGTCGTAAAACGTTTTTGATTTCGGATGTCAGAATGGCTGCCTCCTCCTACTCCTCCTGGTCCTTATGGAACTCCTCCTGCACTGCCGTGTGTTGCATCTCCTCCAACTCCTTCAGCTCCTCTGTAGAAAGCTACTCGTTGTGCTCCTCAATCAACTCAATGTCCTCGTCATCCACCTCAAGCCCCATGGACTTTCCCAGTGAGACAGTTTCACTAACTTCAGACTCAACATCACCCACAGCCTCAAACCCTCATGTGGAAACAGAATCAGGCCACAGCTTTCTCCAAGCAGAATTCAGGTTACGTCTGCTCACCTCCTGCCAAGCCAAGTTGATAATCTTGAGGCACACAACAATATCAAAATGCTGTTTCCAAAACTCACAAAGGGTCAGCTGGGTGTTTTCTGTGATGTCGAAACACCTCTTGAACAAGTGTATCGTGTAGAGTTTCTTGAAGTTCGAAATCACTTGTTGGTCCATGGGCTGGAGGATGGAGGTGGTGTTTGGTGGCAGGAACAGCACTTTGATGAAGGAGAACTGCTGCAGGATATCATCTTCAAGGCCAGACGGGTGGGCAGGAGCATTGTCAAAAATGAGGAGGCACTCGAGGTAATGCTTTACAGCAGGGCCAAAAACCACATTGACCCACTCAACAAAAAATTGTCATGTGACCCAGGCCTTGGCATTGGCCCTCCATAGCACCTGAAGGTTTTCTTTGGTTATTTTATGAGCCTTGAATGCTCTTGGATTCTCAGAGTGGTAGACCAGCAGGGGCTTAACTTTACAATCCCCACTGGCATTGGCACAAAGGGCCAGCGTAAAGCGGTCCTTCACGGGCTTGTGGCCTGGCAATTTCTTCTCTTCAATGGTGATGTAGGTACGGCGAGGCATCTTTTTCCAGAAGAGGCCGGTCTCATCACAATTAAAAACTTGCTGTGGGATGTAACCTTCCTCATCCACCAATTCTTTGAATTTCTGAACAAATTCATCGGCAGCTTTCTGTTCAGCGCTAGAAGCCTCACTATGCCAAACAACAGAGTGAATTCCAGTCCTCCTCTTAAATTTGTTGAATCACCCATGCGATGCCTTAAACTCCGGGTTTGGTTGTGAATCCGAAGTT
>CM034708.1:131795772-131814903 GCA_020142125.1 Phrynosoma platyrhinos | reverse complement strand
ACCTGAAACTCTTTGGGAAGGCTAAAAACAATCCCATCTTTTACCATGGTCCTCAGTTCAGGATCCCTGAAAGTAAGGGAAAACAAGCCAATATAATCTCCCTTCCATATCCTTTCTTTAGTGGAAAGAGGAAGGTGTGAACCAAGGGGTGTAGACATCCCAACATAAGGGGTTGAATCAGAATGCACAGCCACTCCTGATACCACAGGAGCACTCATAGGAGACACCACAGAGGTGTTGTTAGCCAAAACAATTGGCTGACCAACCTGCACCCTAGAGTCAGGCACCTGTGAAACTGCAGGTGCCTGCATGGGTGCACCCAAAGCCGCAGGGCTGGGGCGTTCCACACCCACACCCTGACTAACCTGGCCACCTGGAGGTCATACCGAGGTGGGCCAGTTTGCATGTGCAATATTAGTAGGAGACAAACCTGAAACTGAAGCTCGCTGGGAAGCATCACCAGCTAACCGCACCAGTCCCCCGAAGTGTGGCCCTGCAACAGCTCGGGTGTTGGGCAAAGATGAAGCAGCAGCAGCTTGGTCACCTCTCTGCATATCATGGGTTTGCTCCATTGCGCCAGCACCTGGAAGAACCACTCCTCGCAAGAGGTTATATAAATCTGCCACAGTAGGCTGCTCAGAAACAGGGGCAGCCGCACCCTGAATCTCCACACCAGGGACCCTTTTCAGGAGATCCCAAACATCAGCAATAGTGGGGTGCCCAGCCTCCACTGCCGAAACTACCGAATGACCCGGTGTAGCATCCATCACCTGAGCATCAGGTGTCACAGAAGGGGGCAGCACTCCAGTGTCAGCAATGCCAGAAGTGCCGGCAATAGGACTGGCGGCTGTAGCCTGTAGCCCCTTCTGAGCTAGCTGGTTGCAAACCACAACACAAGCCTGCACTGTTTTGCCCAGTTGTGCTAACTGCGTAGCAATCTCATCATCTCTGTTGGCAGACTGAGAAGGCCTCTTTGAAGCAGAGTGACCAGAACTGGGCACAGCCGAAACTGTGTGTCTCTTAGATTGGGCCTTACTGTGGGGTATCACTCCCCCCAATGAGTGTAACATGGGTCCAAGCACAATCACCTGACCTTGGATGATTACCACCAGGCCAAAGGCCGCCCTTCCCCAAGTCTCAGCAAGAGATGCAAACAGCCAGGAAGTGTCACTGGCAATAACCAACCAGGGGAGAAAGGTGTCCACCAAGGGCCCTATACAAAACCCTGAACCAGAAGACAGTACTGCCTTCAAACACACTTACCACTGGGGAGAAGTATAGCAACCTTCCTGCACCAGTGATGGGGTCCCAACCTTACCAGACCAGGGTTGCCATGGTGCCACTGGGCCTGAAATCCAGTACCAGGTCCGTGCGCCCGGTAAGGATGCCTACCACACCACCTGCCTCGGATGAAGCAGCCCTCTGAGTGTTGGAAATGGGGAGGTCCTTGTAGGCCCAGGGGGACCGGCACGAAGGCCTCACTTGTCCTTTTGGATTGCACAGGGAAGGACTCACTGAACACTCCCACTTAAAGAAGAAGAGCAAAATCAGCAAGAGCTAAATGCAGGAAAAGCCAAGAATAAACGCTAGGCCAAAGCCAAGCTATTAGCCAAAGCACAAAGCAAAGCGATGTGACTCGCTCAATTCCAGCTTTAAAATGCTGCCACCACATGGCAGCTCAGGACTATAAAGAGCAAACTCTCGCCCCAAGCCTCAGGAGATTACAGGCACCATGAGACTTTGGGATAAGAACAAGGCTCTATGACCCCTGCATGCTTGACCTCTCATATAAGGACATGAGAGGCCAATCAGGCCTCTCATGTCCTTATATGGCCAGCGCAACAAGAAACCCCTCCCGACTCATCGGGGGGTGTCTTTACAGGTTTAATTGTAATTATTGCCACTATTGTGATGATTTGCCCAGCTTTCCAAGTTGCTAGACATTCTAGTCAAAGATGTGCATTAGTCCTTTTTTGTCCATGTTTCCTCCAGCACCAAGGAGAAGTGCTATTGTTGATTTTATGGAATTTCACAGAGGTATAAAAACACATGAGAAGCATTTTTAATACATTTTCATGTATTTCCCCTGATTAATGAAGACAGGAGATATGAGAGCTTGGATCCATTCCTCCTCTGTTATGGGCGAGCCAATATCATTATCCCATACTAATCAGATATTCATCACCTTGTCACATTTTTTCTATTGTAATGCCTTCATATAATTTTGCTCTAAGGCCCTGTGACATTTTTTCCTCATTATAACATGTATACTGAGAAATGGCCTCACATTGTCAAACATGTTCCATCTCTAGTCAGGTGTTTTGTTTTTATTTTGTCAGATATTTGCTTTCTTCTGATTGTTTTATTCAGACCTGGCCAAAACATTTTACAAATCTTTTTAATCCACAGAAGCTAAGCCATTCTCAATAAGACCTTGGGGTGCTACAAATTAGAGTACAGAACTTTCCCAAATTCAAATCTCTGAATCATTTGCCCCAACTCATAGAACAGATATTTTCGTTCACTTCTTTGTATATAGAAAGGATTTCTCCCACTTTGAAAATAAATGCCCAGCATTACCTTCAATGCTTTGGTGTCTGGTTAGGACACCAAGCCAATGCTCACTTAAGGGAATTTGTACTTAGCTCAAACAAAGAGAAGGACCGGGGTAACTCACGGCCTTTGCAGACTGCCAGAAATAGTGCAAATTGAGTCTACTTTAAGGGTTAGGGTTAGTGCTAGGGAATCATGGGAATTGTTTTTTTTCTGAGACATTGAGCCTTCTCTGTCGGAGAGCTCTGGTGCCACAATAAAATACAGTTCCCATGATTCCCTAACCCTAACCCTAATCCTTAAAGTGGACTCAATTTGCACTATTTCTGGCAGTCTGCAAAGGCCCTCAGTCTTAAGGGATCTTTCCTAGCTTTTATAGGGTCCAAATTCACACAGGACTCCAGAGGCAGATTCCAAATAAGAATACCTGCCTCGGCAGACAACTAATAGAGTCGTCTTCCGGGTGCTCGGGACCAGGGTGTCCTGGATGCCCTGGTCTGCATCCCCCCTACGTTTTATTTTAAAAGGGAAATAGATGCACTAAGTCACACAAATGACCATGCACACACACAAGAAATCAAAGGTGGGAGGTTGGATAGGTATGAAGCATTACTGATGGTGATAATTACCTATGTGGCTCTTGATAATTACCTATGCAGATCCAGTTGCTGAGGGTCCAGGATGAAGAGAGGATTCAATAGCTCCCACAGAACCTGGAGATGATGACTATATTGAGGTTCTAAGCCAAGCAAACCAACAGAGTTTCTGTCTGCTGTTAAAGTGAGCCAAAGACCAGCTCTAATTGTGCCAATATTCATATCAAAAATATCTCATGGGGGCAGATACCAAGAGGTTGAAATGATTAAGCATTTTAGAGCCAGTTTTACAGGATAGGAACAATGGGGTGAAAAGAAAGAGGGGCGATAAGCACGCATTTCCCAGACAAGAGGGGATTAGCACTCAGGATCACTGATGCATTGCTTACCTTACCTAGGTCTCCTCTTACCTCCTCTAGGTATGTCATGATCCAATCTAGCTGGGGCGTGGGGCAACCGCTGGCACTAGCCTATGTGCAGAGAGTTACTTCAATATCATGACATCTACAGTAGGGTCATAGAAGGGTCACCCAATCTGTATGTTTTATTGCATATATATATATATATATATATATATATATATATATATATATATACACACACACACACACATGAGGGGTAAATCAGGAATCCATGGAGTAGTAACACCAGGATTTTATAGGTTAAGGAGTCTTGTGTGTCAAACACAGCACAGACATCTTTAGGGTGTGAGGGATATGACAACAGTTTCAAAGTCAGCATAGGAAAACCTTTTCCTGCAGAGAAAACAACATTTCTGCACACAAAGCAAGTTTTCTGCATTAAGAAAAATGCACAAAAATGTTGGGGTTTTGCACCAGAAACTTATCTTCTGTGCACAATTTCTTTTCTGTGCAAAAAACACTGTTTTCTACACACAAAAAAATGTGCATGTGTTTGCACAAGAATACTGAAATAGAGTGGTTACAGGTGTGAACTGGTATTAGGAAAAGAAATATCAGGAATAAAGAAATACAATGCAAACAGAACAAAAATAAAAAGACTGCCTTGGTTGATGCATCTTGTACTTTGCTGCACTGCAACTTTAAAGGTTTTTTGTTGGACTGATTCTCTTTTTAAAAACAATTTAGGAGATTAAACAAAAGCTATTTACACTATTGCTCCACTGCAGTTTAGTCTCTGTACTAATTAAAGCTCCTTCGAAAGCAATCCAAGTCCTCTGATTTTTCAACATGCTTCAGTCAAAAGGTCATTTGTTTAAAGACACCACAGTAACAGACAGTTATAAATCCATTTGAAAAAATCCATTATTATTTAGCTTTACGGCTGAGAACAACAGGTCAATGTTACATACAGAGAAGACTTCCAGATACTCAGATATTGGAGTGTGTGTATGTGGGAGGGAGGTGTCAATCTCGAAAATACTGCAGCTGTGAACAATTCAGCCATTTCCAGCTTGCAAAGAAAACAACAGAAACAGCAAATTAAAATAGAAATGAAGATAACACACAGTTTTGTAAAGAAAAATATAATGAAATGCTCATGCTCTGATTCATTTTGTTGTCAGTGACAACTAAAAGCCTTCTACAAATATAATCCCATTTAAATAAGAAACAAAATGTTTTATCATAAACTACCCTATGTAATTAATTATCTCAAGACAATGTGGAATCCCCAGCCATCACAAAGGGAGCTCTAGGAACTGAAGTCCCCAAAAGTTACTTTTTCTACCTGAACTCCTCTAGTAGCACATCAGTTATGGTTATTTAGATCTGGTCAACTATTCCTCATGGCAGATAGGTATGATTTCTGGCTTTAAAAAAATGGCCTTTGTATTTGTACAATTTTATGGGGGCTTTTAATTGTGTGTATGTTTTGACTGTGTTGTTTTAAAATTGTTCAGATATTTGAGGGGAAAAGTGGAAATGTTCATATTTTGGGAAAATGCCTTACAAAATATAAAAGGTGACAAATATATCACATTAGTTGTGTACCAGCTTCATAAGTCTGTTCACAGATGAATGGGTTTTTAACTGGGTAGATGTTGCATTTCCTTGAACTAGTGTGTTTTAAATTTGTCATGTGTTTTAATTGTATTTACATTATATAATTATATGCTGCCTTGAGTCCCATTAATGGAAGAAAAGTAAAATATAAATTGAATGAATCAATAAATCACATAATAAGGTAACTCCACAAATGCTGCTATTCCGCTCTGCTTCCACTTTTCAAGCCTGGTATGATAAAATACTTAGCCATGAAACTCACTGGCCAGTTACTCTACTTTAGTCTATCTAACCTTAAAAGGTTACTATGAAAAATAAGTAGAAATGAAGGAGGCAGTGTGCACCACCTTGAGCTCATTGGAGAAAATATGGGATATAAATGTAACAAACAAGTACAAATATAATTGGTAATATTTTTACATTAAACTATATCATTCTTTTTTATAACAAAAATAATGCTTACTCCCAAGTTAATATTTTTAATTTCAGATAGGCAAACTTCATTCCTGTAGTCATGATGGTGCTGTGATTGGAGTTAAAATATGAAACTGAGATTACTTCTTTAACAAGGGCTGACCAATGTTCCTCCACTTCTCTCTGTGTTACTTTCACTGTATGTCTATCAAGACAAGAGTAGTGTTAAAGCATGAAATAGAAGGAGAACTATTAGTTGTGTCATGTGCCGCACAACTGAAGTGGTAAACAAGGTCTACTTGAGAGACATCATCAATGCATCCCTTGGAGAAGGTCATGTTCCATCTTCTTTGAAGGAAGCGATGGTTAGGCCGCTTCTTAAAAAAAATCTTCTCTTGAACCTCTGGACATGAACAGCTATAAGCAGTCTCTTTGGCCCTTTACAGACAGCCAGAAAAATCCAGTTTGAGGCCACTCAGTGCTAGGGAATCATGGGAATTGTCTTTTTTTCTGGGACATTGAGCCTTCTCTGTCAGAGAGCTCTGGTGCCACAATAAACTACAGTTCCCATGATTCCCTAGCACAGAGCAAGGACAGTTAAAGTGGACTCAAGCTAAATTATTTCTGGCAGTCTGTAAAGGCCCTGAGTTACCTTTTTTTGAGCAAAGTGATTGAGAGAGCTGTTGCTCTTCAGCTCCAAGCTGTCTTGGAGGAAACGGATTATCTGGATCCATTTTGAACTGGCTTTAGACAGGATATGGAGTGGAGACTGCCATGGCTGTCTTGGCTGATGACCTTCGTTTGGGCATCGACAGAGGTAGAGTGACCCTGTTGGTGCTACTGGACCTCTCAGCAGCCTTTGATATGATAGATCATGATGTCCTCTTGGAACGCCTGAGAGAATTAGAAATCAGAGGCATTGCATTGCAATGGTTCCATTCCTTTTGTCTCGGGCAGATTCAAGAAGGTGATGCTCAGCAAAAAAGGAACTTAATTGTGGCATCCCTCAGGGTGCCATTCTGTTCTCGATGCTATTCAACATATATATGAAACCGCTGGGAAAGATCATCCAGAGAAATGAAACGGAGTGTTATCAGTATACCGACAACACCCAGATATATTTCTCCATGTCTAGGTCTACAGATTTACTTCAGATGGCATCTCCCCTCTCAATGAATGTCTTAAAGTGAGAATAGACTGGATGAGGAAAAACAGATTGAAACTGAATCCAAACAAAATAGAGGTACTTACAGTAGCGGCCCTGAACCCAGGTACTGGGACACAATTTCCAGTCCTAGATGGGGTCACACTCTCCTCAAGGGACTGTGTTTGCAGTCTGAGAGTGCTCCTAGATCCATCACTTCAGATGCCAAATCAGGGGAATGTGGTGGTCAGGAGCACTTGCTATCAGCTTCGGCTGATACACCAACTGCACCCTTTCCTGAAGGTTAGGGACCTTGAAACTATGGTACATGCACTGGTAATTTCTCATTTCAATTTCTGCAATGCACTCTGCATGGGGCTACCCTTGTGCCTAGTTCAGAAACTTCAATTGGTACAGAATATGGCAACCAGGCTGGTCTCAGGTAAAACCAGGAGAGACCATATAACACCTATCCTAAGATTGCTTCACTGGCTGCTTATCAGTTTCTGGGCACAGTACAACATGTTGGTTATTTCCTTTAAAGCCCTAAATGGCTTGGGGCCAACCTATCTTCAGGACCTCCTCCTTCCGTATAATCCACCCCGCACACTAAGGTCCTCTGGGAAGAATTTATTGCAACCTATAAAATCTAGATTATCTGCAACTGCCTAGAGGACCTTTTCAGCTATCAGTCTCAGACTTTGGAACAGCCTGTTAGATGAGAGCCATCATTTGACCACCCTAAACAGCTTTTAAAAAATCTCTTCTGACAGGCCTTTCCTGAGTAGGTAACTGACCACTGAAAACAGTTAAGCCTGTCGCTGATTTTTGTTTAGCCATTTTAAATTATTTATTATTTGTAATTTTTAATTATGTTTTTATATTTTGTTTGTTTAATTGCATTTTAAGGGAGGTGTGCTATTGGGGGAAGGAATTGTTTGTTTTGTCTTGTGAGCCGCCTCAGTTGTTTTTACAGAGAGGTGGGATATAAATTATTATTATTATTATTATTATTATTATTATTATTATTATTATTATTATTTAAAGAACACAATGTAAGACCATTAGATCCAGGGTCTAAAAGTGCCTAGCTGCGCTAGGGTTGCCAGGTGAAATGTGACACAGGGTTTGTGTAGCTTTATAAGTGAGCAGATCCTGGAATTGGCCCTTTCACACTAGACAATTTTAGCACTATGGTTCTACTTTAACTATCTTGAGAGCATCCCATGAATTTTTGGGATTTGCAATTTAGAGGGGGGTATTTAAAATTCTCAGCAAGAATTCTAGCCATGAGATTTGAAACCCTGAGATTCCCCTGAGGATGCAGTCACAAGTTAAAACGGAATAACAGTGCTATAGTTCTGCAGTGTGGAAGGACCCCAGGAAGACAATATAAAGTTATGTTAAAACTATGGTACATCTCCCTCACCCCCACAAAACTCACCTTTTACCAAATGCATCACTCCATGACCATTTACTGGTCAGTGGAAAGCAGGGATGTCAGCTGTGGAGAAGCATTCCATTTCATCCTTGTAGCTGGAATCATGCAATATAACACTGTCCATCTAGCTACAGTAATGAAGGTGGATGCTTGTCTGTCCCCACCATTCCCACCTTCCACCAGCAAGTGAATAGCTGTGCTGTGGGGCAGTGGATGCATCAGCTAAAAAGTTCATTTTGCAAGAGTGAGAAGGGAAGCATCCCACTTCTACCTGATGGACCTTTGCAGTATATCTTTTCAACCAAGGATAAGCTAACTACTAAAGCTCCTGGAGCCTTTTCCTGTATTTTACTTGACAACCCTAAATTGAGCCACTGAGAAAAACACCATGCATGCCTGGGACCAAGGAACAGTACCCATCTTTCAGCTCAGCACCATGTTCACAAATTTGTATAAGTCACAGTTTAAGGACTAACTGCAAGGACTAACTTATCTGCTTCCTGGAGTCCAATGCTGAGCATTGTTTGTGATATGAATGAACAAATCCTTTCCCAAAAGATGAAAGAATCACAGAGAGTTTAATCATTAGATATTTATACCAAATCATTTAAAACAGTTGGGGATCCAAGTAAGTAAACAAGGTTTCTGCAATAATAATTTTAAAAGCAACAGCCTTTCTTCAGCTGAGAGGTATATAGATTTTTTTTTAATTACAGAAATTGATTACTCATTTTTCATTAGACCTTGTTCTTTTCAACACAGCTTTCAAGAGGGAACAATAATGAAGGAGCAATTAATGTGAGACATGAAAGAAGAAGAGAAACGCATCTCTGTAAAGATATGCCAGACAAAGGACACAATGTGCCCAATGCAACATTAAAGAAAAGAGCCAGTACTTTCAAAATGTTAAGGTGATAGGTTAGATTTGCCACCTTCTGCCTATGGACAGACCTTTGGACTGCTTCTATAACACAAAAGTGATGAGAAAAAAGCCGTTGACAGCCAATGAATTTTTGCCTCCATTGAACAAAATTGTAGAACTCTCTGAAGGCATAGGACAAAGCAGAGCAGAGCCTTTGTTATTTTCTTTCTAAGGAAATGTGTACCCTCTTCTGTTTTTCAAGAGGCTGTATTCATCATTAATGCTGTGCATATTGTTTCAGATAAGACTCAAAGAAGCCTGAATTAACTCCTTTGTTCCTTAGAACCAATGCTCAAAAATGGTTCATCAGATAGATTTGGGGTGTATCATGCCCTCTACAAATTTAAAGGCCTAAGCAGACTGCCAGAAATAGTGCACATTAAATTGAGGCACTGCCCTGGCTCAGTGCTGGGGAATCATGGGAACTGTAATTTATTGTGGCACCAGAGCTCTCTGACAGAGAAGGCTCAATGTCCCAGAAAATAATACAATTCCCATGACTCCCTAGCACTGAGCCAGGGCAGTGCCTCAATTTAATGTGCACTATTTCTGGCAGTCTGCTTAGGCCTTAAAAGGACTGTTTAGGGACAATCAGAATTTCAGTTTGACCAAGATAAATTAACTGGTATGTCATCTGTTCTGTCTAGTCTCTAGTGAATTTAGTGAATTTAGCTCAGATGTTATGTCTTTGTCATGTAGGAGTGGCTGGAGGGGCATCCCCCACCTGTTTTTCTTCAACTGACTTTCTCCTATTGAGAGTAGGGAGAAAATGGATTAAATTATTTATTTCCATTTGCATGGCACATTCCTAGTCAAGCACTAGGTTCCTTCCTTGTGACTATGCAGCTTTATCTCCTTTGCATAAAAGCCCTAAAGTCGTCAGATCCTGGCTGATCTTGGAAGCTAAGCAAGATCAGCTCTGCTTAATACTTGGATGAGAGACCAATAATGAATGCTAGGTGCTGTAGACTATATTTCAAAGGAAGGAATTTGCAAAACCACCTCTGAATATTCTTTGCCTAAGAAATCCCTATAAAATACAAAGGGTTGTCATAAGTGAACAGGCGACTTAAAGGCACACACACACACACATATGCACACATATTCTCACCCTACCCTGTAGTCTTCAAAGAGTTTGCTGTCTATGGATTGCTGGGTGAGTGGGTACCTTCATGCACAAGGATGGAAGAAGAGGTGTGGGCAGGAAGAGTAGAAGCAGCATTATGGTGGGTAAGGGAAAAGAAGAGAGGGAAGCAGGGAGGTGGTAGCACCACTAGTGGTGACACTGAAATAATTTCTTGAAATATTGGTGAGATTCTAGATCATCTACTTAATTCAGAATAGCTAACTAAATAGCGTCTCTTGGCCTGACCCTCCTTCCCTTATTTACTGGAAAGCAGCCACTGCAAGCGATGTTGGTCTGTTCTCCTGTCCACTGGAACACAATAGACTGATGTTTCCAACCCTCCTCCTGTGAACAACATCCAGTGCAGAAATAATTGGGACAAGGATCCCACTTCTGACTGTCAAATTGGAAATCACTCATGGGAATAAAGTGGAATCATCAGTCTGCAGCGCCTCAAATAACAGGAAAACAGACACTTGTTTCTTGCAGTGGCTGCTGCCTAGTACATTTTACAATACTTACATATGCCCTAGACTATTAGATACATAGAGATCATGAATACAAGTTAGTTATGAATCTGTAATTTAAGATTACACATTTGTAACTGTGATCACGAATTCCACCATAATCTTGAAAAAGTAATACCATTCTTATTTTTTTTTAAAAAACTAAGCTATTGGCATTAATTTGTTGTGTGCATTCAAATTATTTCCAGTGTATAACAACCCTAAGGCAAACTTATCACAAGGTTTTCTTAGCATGATTTGCTCAGAGAAAGTTTGTCATTGCTTTCCTCTGAGTCGAAGAAAGGGTGACTTGTCCAAGAACAACCCATTGGGTCTGATCCTTGGTCTCCTAGTTCAGCACTCAAACCACTGTATCATTCTGGCTCTCATTTAGCATTTATTTACCAAGTTTTTAAATATTATTGTGCATTAGCATTGATGTTATTTATTTTACAAGCCACCCATTACTAATCCTTATTTTTAATTACTTGGTGTGTGTGTGTTTTAAAAAATGTGAAAAATAGAAAAATGTGCCCAACATGACCAAAACCCCTTCCAAAATGACCCCCAGCATTTTGGAAGTAACAAGGAAACCATAAAAATAATACATTAACAACAAGAAGAAAAAAAAACCTCATTATTTCCTAAAGTGATGTGATACAGTTAGTGTTGTTAGTAGTAATGAGTTATTTTGACACTCTGGCTAATAGCAGCCATTCAAATCAGTTGTGCCATCTGATCCTGTCAGAACCAAGTGGACAACTGGGATATAAGTGTCTCAAAATATACCCAACAATGCTGATCCCTTACAATGAATATACTGTCACAGCACAGCAATATGGTTTATGTTACTGGGCATTATCATTACAAACTGCTTAGAAGGGAGAGAAAACAATATTCACTCAGTTGCCCCAAACACATTAATAATACGGATATATTCTCACACTATAAAATTCAGCAGTTTGATCTTGCTTTACCCACTTTGCCTCCATGCTATGGAACCCTGGGTTTTGTATCTGGTGAGAGACTTCGTATTTCTGCTTAATTCAAGTACTATTGCTCTTTGGAAGAGAATTATAAGTATACTTCTCCAAAATACAAGATTTTATAGCATGGGTCAGGAGAGTTCACATGGCATCAAACTGCTATAATTCTGCAACGTGGATACACCCCCATGATAAGGGACTCTAACCCCCGAGTCTTTCAACTGGCAGAATTTCACTGTATGGTATAGAGCTCTTTATACACTGAGATAAATTAATATATTTTTGGCATGGCTTATTATTATTTTTATACATTATTTCTGGAGTTAGGAATATGAGAGATTTTCTCTTCATAAAACTGAAGTTTAGCTGTACGAGAGGAGAGAACTTTAATAAATGGGAGTTTCATAAACATGTCCTAGCTAACTCACTCAGGTTTCAATCAAAGCCTTGAGATAGAAGTGGATTAGTTTAGATCTTGTTAGGCTGGTGAGAAGCTGTTATAGTGAAAAATGTGAAAGGAGATTCAAATGGATTAACTATTTTGTTCTTGTTTATGAAAATCTTTGTATAACAGGATTCAAATACAAAAGAATTTTGAGTGGCTTGCTGCTTTGTATATGAGCAGTTCAGGATGCAACCTGAGAATAAACTCAGAATGTCCAGCTCTCTATAAATACATACCTAATTTGTTCTTGCTGAGAACTAATTTTTTGATTCTGCTGCAGAATAACTACTCACCAGATACATATTTTGGCCCTTGTATTAATTGTTGCTGTTGTCATTATTCTACAGACATTATGTGTTTTATTGTAAAAACTGAATAAAAATTGAATTAGAAAAAAATAAGATAAATTAATTGGCCTTGCATTCTCATTGGAAAATATCCATTTGTACTACCTCAGACTGGTGATAGGACAAAATATATCTTGCCTTCAAAGTCCATGGAGCATGTGATTTATCTTAGCAAGGAAAAAAAATGTTGAAAAGCTTAAAGACTGCACACAACTAAAAATGTGTATGTAGAAAAATGCTCAACATTTCCATCCATGCGTAAATAACTATTACTCCTAATTCGATCATATGGCTTTTTGGGTGTCGACGATGATTGGCTATTTTACTGAATCATTATAATGTTGTTATTTTATTGATTGTATTTTGTATATTGTTTTATATTTTATGTTTGTATTGATTGTATTTTGTACATTATTTTATATCTTATTGTTATAATCCCGCTTCGATCCGCAGGGAGAGGCAGGAAATAATAATAATAATAATAATAATAATAATAATAATAATAATAATAGTAATTGTAATTGTTATTATTAAAAATGGATTCCTAAGGGGGAAAATACATATCAACAATATATTTTAAAAATTCAGTGGGGATAGGAATCTTACAAGCCCTGAAATGAAATACTTTCAATTCCTGCTTTTATTGTACCTGGGTGGGTCTCATATCAGTGAGGGGCAAATCCACTTTGCATTTTGGACTGAACTTGAAATGAGCTACACAAAGTTCTGGACAACTGAGTTTAGCACTTTAGATAGTTCCTTTGAAGTTTAAACTAAAACCAAGACCACATCCACCATTTTACTGATACCCAAACTGTATCTGATGCTTGCTCTAAAATCACCATTCAGTTTCATGCCATTTTATTCTGGAAGAGAATCCCAGCTCCATACTCAATTTCACCCATTTATGTTTCAGCAACAGCAGTCATAAAAAGTTAGGCAAATCACCTTCTCCTAGTTCATATTTATTGTTAGAAAAATATCTAGCCATATGAGTTAAAACAGCTAAAGGCAATTTCACATTTTAATTCAACCTGTTAATAATGCAGTTATCACAGGAATACTTATTATTTACTTAATAATTCAGAGCAGGACCAAAATGGATGTATGCATCCCTACATGCAACAGAAATTCTCTGTTCCATCCTTAAAATAATGTAATTTATCCTTGATGAGATACAGTTGCATTTCAGGATAGAAGCTGGTATTATCACATGGAAAATTGCCACCGCTGTGGCCAGATAGTTGCATCCCAACTTCCAGCTGCACTTAGCCAGACAATTTTCCAAAATGAGAGCTTGCTGTTTTGGAAAAGCAGCCACCTAAGCATGGCTGGGATGCAGTATATAGTTGCCCAGCGGTGGCAATCTTCCATGCGATAATACCAGTTTATATCTCGAAATGCAACTGTATCATGTCAGGGATTAGTCTCATTATTTTAAGCACAATAATCTCCTAAGGCTCTTAGATTGTCCAGCAAACCACTTTTCAAAGAAAGGACAACTTCAGAAACACCAAAATTTGAAGAATTGAGAAAAATTCCATTTTAAATCATGAAGGAAATACTATTAGCAATTCATTTTGTTACATGGGCACTTGGTATCCAAGACTCTTAGATTATCCCCCACAATCCATGGATGCTCAAGTCCTATTATATAAATTGGCATACGGTGTCCCTTATTTAACATTGCATAATCAATATTTCAATATTTGCTTTTTAGATCCCCCCCCCCATATTTTCAAGCTGTGGATAGTTGAATTCATGAATGCAGAATCCATGGATACAGAGGGCCAACTGTACGATTATTTGCTTCTATAAACAAAAACAAATTCCAATAGTCTCAATCCATGGATAAAATTGTTTATATTAATGGAACCAGGAGGATGGCAACCTCCTCTTCCCTTCTGGGTCCCTCAAAATCCACTCCTGAATGCCTGAAAGACACCTGAAGAAGATCTTTGGATGTCATGGATGGCTGTGGTGGGAAGAAGAGAGAATTCTGTTGTGCCATCAATCATACACTAGCACAACATTGGATGATCCTGAAGGTCACAAAATTTGACCTTGGATATCCAATGAAATGCACCTAGAGTTGAAAATCCAGAACACAAAGGCCTACCATAAAAGGCCTACCATAAAAAGGCCTACCATAAAAAAAAACAACAACATGTGATTATCATCTAAATAGCCATGTGTTATTCTTGTAGCTTCTTTGTTTTATTGCTTGGCCCTGATCCCATGACTGATATACATACAGATAATTTCATCTGTGAATATGAAAACAAGAAATAGACTGCTTGAATACTCTGCATATTGGGGTCTTTACTCATTTGGGCCATGTGACCATATTTTATTTATTTATTCTGTGGTATTTATATCCTGTCATTCTCTTATCTATCTGGGATTTTTGTTTTATACAAAAACACTAGTACAAAATTGCTGTGGGGCAATGTGAACAACAAAATGTTTTCTGTAGAGTGGTGGCCCCAATTAGCTACTGCAAAAAAAAAAAAAAACCCTACATTTCATAAAAGGCAAATTGTGAGGCCCATAAAACTGAGTAAAATAAAGTCATCAAGCATGAGGCCCAAAAATCTGATCCCTCATAGTACCACCTTCCAACTTTGTACATTGTACATCCATAGAATGTAGGTTAATGAAGCTCAGAGATCCATCCTCCTCTCCATTTAAGTTCAAATCATATTCTCACTTCTACTGATCTTCTCTCACTCTGTAGGTTCCTAATATCACTGAACGTGACTCTAAGAAAAATGCATAGATGTGTTGAAGCAGTGTGTATGCATAGTGTGTAAATTACAGTTAAATGCCAGTGTATGCATAATATGTACATTATAGTCATATCAACAGTCTACAGTTTCCCTTTCAAAAGTCCTACTTCACCATGGAAAACATGAAAGCTGAAACGTATCCACAGCCAGTCAACTATTGCCATTGGACAGTAAACAGGGAAAATATATCTCATAAAATATAGGTGGTAGTCACAGGTTCAAATATGCTTTGGTAGGATTTGTACATAAAAAGAGTGAGACAGTATTATAGAAATCTCAGATTTAAAAGCTAGTGCTGCAGATACATTTCACCTTATTAAAATTCAGTGTAGGGAAGATTGCTGACACATTTGTTTGCAGAAGGCAAAAGTATTTTTATATGCTTAACCTTGCTATTTTTCCAGAAAGTTGACAGGTTGTTCTGTCTTGCACATTAAGGTGGGTTTGTGTTTATATTTATTTCTTTTAATTTTTCCATCTTTTTCTCCATAATAATTATACTCAGATTATCCACTGGAAACTTGGGAATGAAAATATAAGAATTTAAAAACAACATTTAAAACACCTGTCACATGAAAGGAAAACATTAGATTGCATTACATTCATAAGATCTTTGGTTAAGTACCTTATGCTGTTCTTGTTCTCTTTGTACAGTAAAGCTGAGTTAACTAGTTCCTGAGCCTTTCATTCCCAACTAACAGGTTCTATTTTTGACACAATGTAATTTGCATTTATTTCCAAAAGTCTGTATATAGTAAGAGCTGTGCCTAAAATGTTTTGTCTGAGAATGTTAACACTGGAACTATGGAACTTCAATGTGAAACACTGCAAAAGTGTCTCATCCTTACTGTTCATGGAATAGTTTGGCATACAAATGATTAAAGAAAAGAGAGATTATTATTGAGAGATGCCACTGAAACTCTAGAGGGCCATTAAAGCCAAAGTAATGGGGTGGGTGCTTTAGATATGTTTTTTTAAAAAAAGAAATGTGTCATTTTATATTGTTTTAGCTAGTTGATTTTTTTTATAAATTTTATTTATATAAAAATGTGTCATTTTATATTGTTTTAGCTAGTTGATTTTAATTGTGTTGTTTTTAAAAAAAAAAACACTGTAAAACCTTTTAAATGATTTTATCTGTGAGCTGTCTTGGGTTTCTTTCTGGGAGAAAGGTAGCACAGAAATGAAATAAATTAAAAAAAAAATAAAGCATCCCCTTTCTCCAATAGACCATTAAGAGCTCCTGATGTGAACAGCTCTGATCTATGGCAAGAAACACCTGACAGGAAGTCCTAATATACAAGAACAGAAAGTCCTTGTTACTGTTAGGATTCTGAGCTTCATCCAGCAAATGTATCATATTCTATGACCGTTATTTTAATAAAACATACACACAAAAAAAATTCAAGTTATGAAATGCTTGTAAGAATTAACCTACACGAGGCATGGGGCATGTGTGATACTTCAGATGTTGCCAGATTACAACTCCTACCTAACCCAGCTACATGACCAATATTAAAGTTGGATGGGAGTTATAGGCCTTATCTGCAATGCAGGAATAATGCAGTTGGACAGTACTTTAACTGCCATAGCTCAATGCTATGGAGTCCTGGGATTTGTAGTAAGATATCTAGCCTTCCCTGTCAGAGAGCTCTGATGCCACAACAAACTACAAATCCCAGGATTCCATAGCATTGAGCCATAACTATTAAAATGGTGTCAAATGGCATTATTTCTGCAGACCAGTCATAGTGCATTGATTCCTTTCCTCTATTTCAACTGCCACTGTTGTGGCTTTAGAGGGAAAGGAAAAAGAGGTGGGCACAGGTCCATCATGCCTCTGTTGAACGAATTGGCAGTATCTGTTGGACTTAATTGCCTGCCCCACTCCCATTTCCTTTTTCTATTGTTTTGTGTCTTAATTAGGTTGTAAATATGATCAAACTGAGGCTGTCATACTTTGGCCACATAATGAAAAGACATGGATCACTAGAAAAAACAATAATGCTGGGAAAGGTAGAGGGGAGAAGAAGGAGGGGAAGATCACAAGCAAGATGGATGGACACAATCAGGAGAGTCACAGGTATGAGTTTGTAGGGACTGAGCAGAATGGAGGGAGTTTTCGGTGTGTCTCATCCACAAGGTTGCCGTGAGTAGAACAGGGGTAGGCAACCTTTCCCCTTAAGGGCAGTTAACAATGACAAATCCTTAGTGCCAGTGTAATGTAGAGGTTTGAGCATTGGTCTACAACTCTGGAAACCAGGGTTCAATTCCTCACTTGGCCATGAAAAACAATTGAATGATTGTGGGCAAGTCATACATTCTTAGCCCTAGAAAACCTTTTAAAAGGTTCACCATAGGGTTGCCATAAGTCACAAACTACTTAGAATCATAGAATTGGAAGAGACCACAAGGGCCATCCAGTCCAACCACCCTGCCCTGCAGGAACTCAAAATCAAAGCACCCCCAACAGATGACCATCAAGCTTCTGTTTAAAGACCTTCAAAGAAGGAGACTCCACCACACTCTGAGGGAGTGTGTTCCACTGTTGAACAGCTGTTACTGTCAGGAAGTTCCTCCTAATGTTGAGCTGGAATCTCTTTTCCTGTAGCTTGCATCCATTCTTCTGTGTTCTAGTCTCTGGAATAGCAGAAAACAACATTCCTCCATTCTCCATGTAACACCCCTTCAAATACTTAAATAGGGCTATCATATCACCTTTTAACCATCTCTTCCAAGCTAAACATACCCAGCTCCCTAAGTCTCTCCTCGTAGAGCATGGTTTCCAGACTCTTCACCATTTTTGCCGCCCTCCTTTGGAAACTCTCCAGCTTCACAAAATCCTTTTTGGTGCCCCAAACTGACACAGTATTCCAGGTGAGGCCTGACCAAAGTGGAATACAGTGGCACTATTACTTCCCTTGATCTAGACATTACACTTCTGTTGATGCACCCTAAAATCACATTGGCGTTTTTAGCTGCCGTATCACACTGTTGACTTATGTTTAACTTGTGATCTACTAGGACTCTTAGATGCCTTTCACACATAGTCTCATTAAGCCAGGTGTTTCCCATCTTATATCTATGCATTTCATATATATTTTTTGCCTTAATTTCAGTACCTTACATTTCTCCATGTTGAAATTCATTTTGTTAATTTTGGCCCAGCTTTCTAATCTATTAAGGTCATTTTGAATTTTCATCCTGTCCTCTTGGGTATTAGCTATTCCTTCTAATTTGATGTCATCTGCAAATTTGAGAAGCGTGCCCCCTATTCTTTCATCCAAGTCATTGATAAAGATGTTGAATAGAACTGGGCTCAGGACAAAACCCTGTGGCACCCCACTGGTCACTTCTCTCCAGGATAAAGAGGAGCCATTGCTGAGCACCCTTTGGGTTCATTTGGTCAACCAATTACTAATCCACCTAACAGTTGTATTGTCTGTTTCCTTCTTCTTTCTTTTCCTATGGATATCCCAAAAGCCCTTTTTATTGTTCTTTATCTATCTAGCAATCCTGAGCTCAATCTGCACTTTAGCTTTCCTGACACTACCCCTAAATGTGCTAGCTATTTGTTTGAATTCTTCAGTGATTTCACCCCTTTTCCATTTCTTATACATATCCAATTTAAAACTTAGTTCAGTTGAAAGTTCTTTTGTCATCCAATCCAGTTTCTTGAGACACTTCCTATTTTTTCCTCCTCATTGGAATAGTTTGAGATTGTGCCTTCAGTAACTCCCTTTTGAGAAACTCCCATCCATTTTGAACTTCCTTCTCCTTTAGTATTCCTGACCATGGGATCACCCTCAGTGTTTCCCTAAGTTTATTAAAATCAGCTCTCCTAAAGTCTAGAACAGGGGTAGGCAACCTTTCCCCT
>CM034708.1:131784916-131795672 GCA_020142125.1 Phrynosoma platyrhinos | reverse complement strand
AGTCCTTCGGCCCTTAAAGGGGAAAGGTTGCCTACCCCTGTGCTAGATCTTGAAGTTGTGGCTGAGTTTGACTTCCATCAAATATCAGGATAGTTGAAGTCACTCATCACTTCTACATCTCTGCTTTTTGAGTGTGTGGTCATCTGTTCTAGAAAGGTATCATCAAATTCCTCAGTCTGACATAGATGTCTGTAGTATATTCCCACAATAATATCCTTGTTGTTTCTTTCCCCTTTATTTTTTATCCAGATGCTCTCTACCTGATTTCCAGGATTTAAGTCCTGGATCTCTTCACAGGTGTAAATATCCCTGACACATAATGCTATTCCTCCTCCTTTCCTGTTTGGCCTATTTCTCTTCAAAAGGTTATACCCTTCTATTACTATATTCCAATCATGAGATTCATCCCACTAGGTTTCAGTGATGTCTAGTATATCATATTTGATTTGTTGTGCTAAGAGTTCAAGTTGTTTGTTTCCCATGCTCTGTGCATTAATGTAGACCATGGGTCCTCCCCCCAGCTGCTTGTGAATAGTTTTTTTCCCTCCCACGGTTGGGTTCTTGCACTATTTGCTGGTTCCCTGTGACTGTTATCTCCAGCCCATGATGTGCTCCTGCTTTCCAAGATACTGTCTCCCTCCCCCACATGACTCATTTTAAAGCCCTCCAGATCAAATTTTTGATACTATTGGGCATTTACAGACTGCCAGAAATAATGCAGCTTGAGGTCACTTTAACAGTCCTTCCTCAGTGTTAGGGAATCATAGGAATTGTATTTTTTTTTTCTGGGACATTGAGCCTTCTCTGTCCGAGAGCTCTGGTGCCACAATAAACTACAGTTCCCGTGATTCCTTAGCACTGAGCCAGGACAGTTAAAGTGGCCTCAAGCTGTATTATTTCTGACAGTCTGTAAAGGCCCTATTGGCAAAAATGTTTCTGCCAATTGGCATGAGATGCAACCCATCTCTTGCCAGAAGCCCACCCTCATGAAATTGCAGCCCATGATCCAAGAATCCAAATTGTTCTTGGTGGCACCAACTACGGAGCCAGTTATTCACATCGGCTATTTTCTTCTCCCTTCCAGGACCATGCCCTTCAACTGGGAGAAGAGATGAGATAACAATCTGTGCATCGCTCTTTCAGCTTCCTACCCAAAGCCTTATAATCCCTTCTGAAATTCTGAAGGCTATGCCTTGCAGTATCATTGGTTCTCACACTGACAAAAAGGAAGGGGTAATGGTCAATAGGCTTGACAGATTTTTGCCCCAGGGAGACAACACACACCCTGAGACATCTTGTCAGGCCCAAAAGCCACTGCTTCACAAGGAGTCCCCCACCACCACCACATACCTCCTCCAAGGCTTAGCAGTAGCAGTGGTACTCTCAGGCTCTCTGCACTGTCCCGTGACTGTCTCTGCTCCTCTTCCTCATTATCCCTCATAAGGAAGAATGCTTCAAATCGATTCTGTAGCTGCAAGCTCCCAGAACAATCCCTGATTTCCCTACTTCTGTGTGTGATGTTCCTCCAGCTATCTACCTCCTGTCTGTGTGAAGTGACCTCTTCCCCAGCAACCTCCTCTGTGTGGTCCCCATCCAAGACCGTTTGTTCTGTTCTGTCCAGGAAAACCTCTTGCTCCCTAATATGCTGAAGTGTAGCTACCCATGCTACAAGCTTCTAGACTTTCTCTTCCAGGAGGGCTACCAACTTGCACTTGGTGCAGGTGACATTCCCCACATCTCTAGGCAAGAAGACAAACATCCCACAAGTGTTGCAGGTGACTGCAGCAACTCCCTCAGTGTCCATATTGAGAAATCTTAAGTAAGCACTGGAACAGGACTATGGGCTTCCCCCTCAAAAAGTGCCCCGGTAAACACCCACGTAAAGGGCCCCTGTTGGCTTAGCTTTTTCACAAGATCTGTCAGCGAGCTCAATTAACTGGGGTGATAGTTCTATAGAGAGTTCCTGGCTGCTAAGTTTTTCTGCAGACAAGTCTCTGACTTACTTCCTCTGAGCAACCCCCCCAGCCTAATTAAAAAAAAAGTGAAAAAATTAAAGGAGAAGCTCTAAAACAAAGTTCCAAGTTCCCCTTCTACCTACGCTATGCTTCCCTTGTCTATGAAAAATTCGGCATGTGCCTCCATCCCCTAGTGACTCACAGATGTGACTCAAAGAATCCCCACCTCCTCAGCAACAAACACACTCTCCTAAGTGTGTGTTTTTTAATTTAAACACTGACCCACTCAAAATGGCTGTCCAAAACTGCTTTTATTCTTTTCCCTGGCAGGGACTGGCCTGGAAATTTTCGGGGAGGAGTTATATAGACCTAGATGGCTAACTCCACCCCCTAGTGACTCACAGATGTAACTCACAGATGTTACTCACAGAAGCCCACCTCAGAAAAAAAACACTCTCCCAAAGTTTTTTTTTTTTAAACTTAAGCACTCACCCACTCAAAATGGCTGCCCAGAAACTGTTTTCCTTCTTCTCTCTGGCAGGTAATGAAGGCACACAATAATAACAGCAACAATCCTGAGGACAGAGAATTGCCAAATTGAAAATTTGTAAACTGTTCAGGGAGCCTTGGTTGAATAGAGGTGTATAAATACTATACATAAATAAATAATACTGACATCTAGAGGCCCACACATTTCCCATCCCTGTGCTACATGGTGAGTAGTTGTATTCAACTGAACTATTGCAGAAGTATACTGCTCAGCATTAGGTGAATTAGAAGAGGTGCTGTCAAATGAAAGAAATTTGTATGAGATTTTTGTGCACTGATTGACTAAATCTGCATTCATTTTCAAGTGGGAAAAATAATAGTTTAGGAGAGAACTAAGAAACCCCCACCTTTCCAGAAGAGAAATTCTTCCTTCTAGCATACCAGGGGAAAACGTCTGTTAGAATGATGTTTGAGAAAGAGTTTTGCAGAGTTCTTCTAATGATTCCCCCCCCCCCGAGGACCTTTCTCTAGTACAGTTAAAGGAAGGTTGTCACATGAAAAAGGGACAAAGACTTATTCATTGCAGTAATGCCACAGAAAGAATGTTACAAAGGGAATGTTGCCTTATCCATGTCAAAACTGGATATATATTATTCAGTCCATTACCCACAGTTGTTAAAATAGCTGTGGGTTGTTCTGAGTTACTTCAGTTAGGGTCCAGCTCAGTATGTTAGCAGGGTGGTGAATGCTCTCTGGGTTTTCATTTGAATTTTCTAGGTGGGTGATGACATGGGAGCCACCAGCCACCAAGGGTCAGATTAAAGAAGTTGTTAAATGCATCCTTAAATTCCTTTCTAGGGATTCTTCTCTTTTTCTGAACCAACCAGTCCATTCCCCCTGCCATGCTGGAAGACACTATCCTTTCCTCCACTATAGTTTGCTATTTGAACCCAAAAACATATTAGTAGCTTTGGTCACAGCATAAATTTCAGTGGGTAAATGGCGAAAAGGAAAGAGGGGAAAAATCCTTCCTTCAGATCTGGTTCCACCCAACCCATGGCTTCTAAGACTTTGAAAAAGCACAGTATGCAAAGATGTGTTTAACATAAAGTGGAATGAGCACTTAGAACAGATAACTGTTCATCTGTTTCCTGTCCTTTCCCCTGCTGATGTTGTTTTATTGTTTTTGTTATAAGTATAGTTGTTGTTTTAAAATATCATTTTATATACACTCCAGTCAGACAGTCTGATGCACTCATTCTAGGCTTCTGTCTGTTGAAGATGTTAAAAGGTATCCCTGAAATGGATTCAGAACCTTAAACTATTCCTTTAAAGTCTGGACTAGGTAGGACCAAGTGTGGATTTACTCTACCTTGACACAGCTACCACTGACCCTGATGTTCTAAAATAGTGGAATAAAATTATGTTTAATAAATTATAATGTATAGAATCAAGCTATTATTTTTATTGTTTGCTCATTTTTGCTAGACAAATTTCACATCCAGTTGTAAAATACAAATGTGCAAAAGATCTGAAAAGGATTAAGCAGTTATATAGGCTGCATCTGCACTGCAGATATAAAGCAGTTTGATAGCAGTTTAACTATGATGGCTCAATGTTATGGGATTCTGGGATTGTAGTTTTGTGAGACACTTAGCCTTCTTTGTCAGAGAACTCTGCTGTTACCACAAACTACAGTTCTCAGAATTCTATAGCATTTAGCTACGGCAGTTAAAGTGGTGTGAAACTGGATTATTTCTTCAGTACAGATGCAGCCATAGTGCCACATGTTCTTAAATATATGTACTTGAAGATTTCAAACGACTCCCCCCCCCTCCTTATTCTTTTTCCTGTAAGCCCCTTTATATGGAATATTAAATAAAAAATAATTAATTTCTGCATTTCCTTTTGGCATCCAATTGTAAACAACAAAAATGCTGATAGGATGGTACAGGCCAATGCTCAACATGCTATATTCATTTCTTGAGATTTCAGAGACTCTATCTATGATTAGTGGTTAAGACACCAGTTCTGATGATCAGAAAGTTGACAATTTGAGCCCTGAGTGCTGCATAATGGAGTGAGTTCCCAATACTAGTCCCAGCTTCTGCCAACCTAGCAGTTCGAAAGCATGCAAATGCAAGTACATAGATAGGTACCATTTCTCAATGGGAAGGTAACAGCATTCAGTGCAGTCATGCTGGCCACATGATCACCAGAGCAGACAACTCTGGCTCTTTGGCTTAGAAATGGAGAGTAGCACCATCCCCTACAGTTGGTTACAACTAGATATTCATGTCAAGGGACTACCTTTACCTTTACATGTGATGAAAGTTATGTCAGTGTTTATAGGACTGGACATTTATTAGCTAACTGAGTAGCTATGTCAAGGTAGCAAAAGCAGAAAAGTAGAAAATTAAATGCTCCCAAGTTATCTTACTAAAATTCTTCTGACTTTATTGTAGGAAGTACGGCAGGAATATCAGAACCACATTATGATCCTTGGATTATTTATTGAGTTCCTCTGCCTGACCACTGAAAGCTGAAATTACCACTATAAACTGTAGGAGGAGATACCAATATAAAACTTTTTGTGCCAATGTCCCAAGATATATTTGGCAAATAAACTCAAGTGGAGTTGTGCAGATTATTCTGGTTCTACACTGTAATAGAATCTGGGGCAATCTCAGCACATGTTATGCGCAGCCCTTGTTTTAGCAGGAAGGCATGAGAAATGCTTACTTTTATAACAATATTTTGTATCTGCATATTGCATTTCAAACACCAAAAGTACTTTATAGGCAGTATCTCAGTAGCCTAGAGTCAGGCAATTATACTTAGCTTACATTTTAAAGTGAAATGATATGATTCTCAGTTTCCAAACTATTATGCAGATCAGAGCCACACAGTCCTTTGGGGGTTTTTCCCCTTCCTCCCTCCCTCCTTTTTTTTTTTTTTTTTTTTTTTTTTTTTTTTTTTTTTTTGTCTAGACTTTTTTCAAAAAAGTGTTGAACTGCCAGTAGCTGTGCATGTCTGGGGAACTGTAGTCCAAAAAAGTAGCTTGGTGAAACTCAGGTTCATTGCATAATTGCACAGCAGTGTCTGGAAAATCAGCCTTCTGCATGGCATGATACAGGGTCACATAAATGTTACAGCAGAAATCTTTCAAAATCCTGCTGGAATTTATCAATAGCTTCTACTTTTCCAGGAATCTACCTCAAGAGTGGGACACTATAGCAGGGATAGGCAACCTTTTTGAGCCGGGGGCCGGGTTGCTGTCCCTCAGACAATTGACGGGCCGAAGCACCAAAAATAAATAAATAAATAAATAAATTAAAATTAAAATTAAAATTAAAAAAGAATTAAAAAATTTTTAAAAATGCATGCACACTCTCTCAGCCCCAGAAAAGCCATGGCAAAACCCCTGTGAAGATTTTGCCAAGAAAACCCCAAGAACAAGTAATAACAACAATAATCAATATCATCATGGGGGGGGCGGCGGCGGCAGGACTGGTTTGGGGCCGGTCCAAAGGCCTTGCTGGGCCGCATCCGGCCCCCGGGCCTTAGGTTGCCTACCCCTGCACTATAGCTTTCTAGAGACTGGCCTGCAGCTCCCAAAAGTTTTAGCTAGCATGAGGGATAATGAGGGATAATGAGAGCAGCAAAACGATTTATTCATCCTTGATCTAGAAATTAAAGATGCCATCAGTGTCTCTCAGAGAAAATCCATTTAGGGGCAGGAGCTTAGAAAAGTGTTTGCTCTTAGTAGACCATGAAGATGTTGGCACATTGTTGAGTCATTAAATGTCTATAGTATAATCTTTCAGGCATCTGATGAAACATTTCCTAGTTCACAGCTGCTTAAGCCATAATAAAATTGCTAGTTTTTAAGATGCCACAGTAATTTTTGTTTATTATCCTGTTGCCTACAAACTCAGTTGACTACTGAATAGGACTGCAATCTGGTGAAAGACCTTTTAATCATAAGATTTAAAAAGTATGCAGTTCTTGGCTATTTTTCTTCTCATAGGTAACAAAAGATTTTAACAGTTTTCTTCTCTCTGCAATAAAAGAAATTCAAGACTATTTGCAATTTATGAGGGAAAAAATAGATGTTTGTTTTGCACAGAAAGCAGCATTTTCTGTGTCAAATTAGGCTGTATATTCTGTGCAGAATAGAATACAATAAATGTTTTTTATGCTCAGAAAATATTTGGTGCAATGTTGTTTTCTGCCAAAAAACAACAACAACCCAACCATATGTGAGTTCTTCACAAACTGCAAAGATACACAACAGTCTTGAATTCTTTTCACTAGTGTTTCTTGAAACAATTTTCAAATATTTTTGAATCTTTTCCCCACCTCTAACCTTTAGCTTGTTAATTCAGAAGTATTTTATTTAAATATGCCTAAATTTGCAGAGACTATAAAGAATGGCTAAAATTATCTTGATGGCATCCATGCATGTAAATGTGTGGTTACATGTGTTTATGTCATGTTTTGGACGTTGCACAAGAAGTTATTCATGAGCTGCTTATGCAGTATCCAAAATCTCTTCCTCATGGCAGCTGACAAGGTCCAGGTGCAGTGCTGCTGTGGACTTTTACTAATGTGAGCAGGGAGGCAGGAGACAAGCAGGCAATACTTACATGGCTGTAGTTGCTACTGGGGAAGAAATTACTTTGCTCTTCTGGGTCTCTGGAAGTCTGGGATCATTTCTTTTTCCCCAAGCTGCTGTGGTGCTCTTCCCTCTCCTTTCCCCTAGACAGTAAACAGCTGTAGCAACATCTCTCAGGGCTTGGCATATGTTGGAGGGTGATGTTGCCTACCACATATTTGTTGATGTTATGCATATATGTGTGAGACACATAGGAGATTGCTCTTTTAGTTGGTTCTTGCCATCTGCAGGTTTGTGTGTCCATTCTGCAACTGAATTAATTAAAATCACCTTTCAAATTGATTAGAAATCTTAAAACATTTTTATACTGCTTAAAATTCTCAACCCAAACCAAATAGTATTGGAGTCGTAATGTCCATAAAATACATAAGGGAGAACTCAGGTCAAATAGCACTCCTTCCTCAAGGCACGGAAAGGGCACCGCAAGAGGCGGCACGCGCCTCTTCGGCATCTCTTCCAGCTCAGCATGTCTGGATGCTGAGCTGGAAGGACATCATCGGAGCACCCATCATGTGCAATGACGGGCACGCCGATGACGTCCTCAGGAAGGGGTTGGTGTCCGAATGCCCCTCCCCTTCCTGGGATTGAAGGCAGCACTTTGCGCCATCTGCAAAGGGGGTAGAGAGGAACGAATTCCTTGAACGTTCTGTGATTCCAATCCAGTATAATTTTCAGCCAGACGAGTTTCAACCAATGGTCTTCCTCAATGGCTGTAGTATCTATATAAGTACCTTATCAACAAAAAAAAAAAAAATAGAAACAAATACCAAACCAACACAGTCTATTGATTATAACAATAAACATTTAAAATTAAAAATATGGTAGTACATACAATATATTGCTTACTATTAACATATCTTATAATATGTGGAATGATCAGAGTACAAGGAAATCATCAACTTCTCTCCTGTATTTGAGAGTCTGATACCTGCCTTATGAGTATGGAGGATTAAATGTCTCTGTGTAACACCTGCTGTTACAAAGAGTATTTGCTAAGGCAAGAAGGCCTTGGTTCTGACAAAACCTATCTAAAATCAATCTACTTAACAACTATGGATTCTTATAAAAGAACCATGCAAATATAACCTTTTCATATATCTGTACAAAACAGATGTGATGCCAATAATAAATTCTTACACAACAATAGCAACAAACACAGATAATTTTTCACAATCAATTCATATAATCAAAATGAGATAGTAAGAAATTGGTTACAATACTTTTTAGGGCTGTGCAAGCATAACAAACACAGCAAATAGTAAAATGCTCCTAAAGATCATAGTTGTTGGGTGGTTAGATATACAATGCCTCCTACCTAACTGTCACCCAGTCTATTTCATCATTGAGACCTGAGGGGGTTAAACTGTATGTATCCAATAAATTTCCCTCCTACTCAGTGTTCTATATCTCAGTGTGTTCAGGACAGTGACTTGTTCCACACACCAAAATTTGATATCTTTAATATCATGCTGGAATTCCAAGAAATGTTTAACCAATGGTGCATTAATTCTCTTGTTTTTAAATACAGCTTCTATGCTCACAGATTCTGGTTTTGATTTTTCTAGTGGTCATGCCAACATACATCAATTTACATGGGCATTGTATAACATAAATGACCCCACTTGAATTACAGGTAAAAAAACTTTTATGATATTCTTTTTGATTGATTGGGTTCTTAAATGATGTCAATTTACAGCAGTTACTGCACACAGTGCAATTTCCACAAGGGAACTGTCCTATGAGCTTTCTGGTTCCTGTCATTTATGTTATACAATGCCCATGTAATTTACTGTATGTTGGAATGACCACTAGAAACACAGTTTCAACACAGACTTTCCCCCTTTGCAGACGGCACTTTGCACCATCTTGGAGGCAAGGAAGGGGAGGGGCAGCCTCATGCTGGGCACCCCAACTCCTTCCTGAGGACATAATTGGAGCGCCCGTTGTTGCACACGATGGGTGCTCTGATTATGTCCTTCCGGCTCAGCGTCTAGATACGCTGAGCCAGAAGAGACACTGAAGAGGTGCACGCTATTTTAGCACTCCTTCCAGGGCTGGAAAAAGGGTGGATTGGGGCCGAGGTTTGTGGCAGCCTCGGCCCCAATCGGTGGCTTCTCAGGGTGGCCCATGGCTGCCTGTCTGCAGATGCCCTATGTCTTTCAAGGCTTTTTGTGATATTAGAGACTGATTATTGTTTTCTAAGCGAACATAGGATCTGAGTTCTCATTTTATGGACATTACAACTCCAATAATATTTGGTTTGGTTTGAGAATTTTAAGCAGTATATAAATACTTTGAATAATATTCATACAGATTGTGTTGCTTTTTAGATTTGGTGAACACTTAGCTCTTTTCTTTCTTCTTGTTACATTAGATTTTATTCCCCTTTGTTGTTTAGTAATCTGAAAACTACATTAATCTAACAGATTAATTAAACAATACAGTCTTATTCTTGATGGCTCATTATTAATAGTAGTTTGAAGATTTGGAGTTTGGTTTTGTTTTCTTTTTCTCTTGCTTCTTTGCCAAGTCTGGTAATTTTCAGTTAGGTGAACTTATATGGATTTGAGAGAATGTCATTTGGTTGTTTTTTTTATTAGACCTTTTCAAAATCCATAAATATCTTATATAATAACAGTAAAAATAATAATAGTTTTTTTGTGAGGGGAAATCAAGTGTGGTACAAAGTGAATCACTTTACTATCCAGAGAAAGGGCTTTGTGTGCTGTAAAGTCTGGCTTTCAATTTCTGTGTATTCACCCTTGTTTGTGGTGCTGAATTGAGGTTGCTAGCTCTTGTTTCTAACAGGTTTGGACTTTGTTCTTGTTAATTGCTACCAAATTGATTTCAACATGGCAATACTATGAATACGAGACCTCCAAGTCACCCCATCATCAAAAGCCCTGCAGATTCAGAACCATGGCTTCTTTGATGGTGTCTATCCATCTGGAATATAGTCTTACTACCATCTACCCTCCCAAGCATTATTGTCTTTTCTCGTAAGTCAGGTCTTCTCATGATATATCAAAAGTACAGCAGTATCAGTTTGGTCATCTTGGCTTCTAGGAAAATTCAGGCTTAATATTCTCTAGGACTGGTTTATCTTTTTAGCAATCCATAGTACCCATAGAATTCTCCTTCAGCACCACATTTTCAAATGAGTTGATTTTTTTCCTATCAGCTTTTTTTCACTGTCTATTTTTCACATCCAAACATAGAAATGAGGAAAATGATAGCATGGGCAATTCTAATTTTACTATTAAATTATATATCTTGACACTTCAAGATCTTGTCTAGTTTCTTCACAGCTGCCTTTCCTACTCTTCTGAGTTTTGATTGATGTCTCCCATTAATGAATGAGCCAAGGTATGAAAAATTTTGAACTACTTCAATGTCCTCATTGTCTACTTTAAAGTTATGGAAACTCTACAGTGCTTTGTGCCATCTTGGAGGCAGGAAAGGGAGGGGCAGCTACACGCTGGGTGCCCCAACCCCTCCCTGAGGATGTCATGACAGCACATGTCATTACGCATGGCGTGTGACATCAAGATGTCCTTCCTGCGCAGTGTCTTGATGCACTCTGCCGGAAGAGATGCAGAAGAGCCATGTGGTGGCTCTTGATGTGTCCCTTCTG
>CM034708.1:131740227-131759200 GCA_020142125.1 Phrynosoma platyrhinos | reverse complement strand
TTAGCTCCAGCTTTTCCTGCTTAGAAAGTAGTCTTATACAAAGGAAAAGACGGTATGTATTTATTTTTATTACCATTTAACAACTCTATGGGCTCAGGATCCTTAAACCAAGCCTGCGTTTCTTCAAATTGTAAGCCTCTCCCAGCCGGGAGAATAATCAGGGCCCTCCGCCCCTCAGCAGAGTGGAGCTACTCCTCCCGGGCCGCTCTCTGCAAGGCCTATGGGCCCCTCTCCAATGGGATGTCAGGGTCTTGTACTTGCCCTTGGTGCCTAAGGCACCCTAATCCCTGTCACCTGGGCCTCTTTAATGCCCACAAGGATGGTCCTCTCCCCGTCGGGGCCGTCCCACTTACAAGGGTGCAGCCGGCGATCCCAGCCTATCACCCGGGCTGCTGTTGTTTAAGGCAGCACCGGGCACTGCTGTCACCACTGCCGCCGTCCAATGAGGGCCTCTTTGCGGCCTCTCAGGAACGCGATCTGAGCCTTAGGCTCCCGATTGCGAAGGTCCGCCAGGCAAAGGGGCAGACCCAGGCAATGAGGGCCTCTTTGCAGCCTCTCCGGCACTCGATCCGTCTCCCGAGTGCGAGGCCGGTCCCTCAGACACAAAGAGGGCAGACAAACTCCTTGTTTGTCTGCCTGTAAAATGGCTGCTGCCACGAGGCAGCCATGGGGCTTTATAGCCCTAAGATCTCGTTGGTAGTCTCGTGATAAGCGAGGCCACCAACGAGACGGGATCCTAGAGATCCCACCTGTGATTGGCCGAGCGGCAAAGGAAGGGGCGGGACTTCCCCCACCGCCCAGCCAATGACGCGTCTGGCCTCATTTTCCAGCCAGCGCAATAAAGAACCCCTCCCCAACGAGTCGGGGGGGGGGGGTCTTTCTCCCAAAATGGAATAACTTGTTAACACTTGGTGGATTCAGGTTTCTTTATATTTATAGTAAATATACTAAAATAAATATGACTTGACTTAACCATGACTTAAGTCCCATAGATGTCTAATAGTCTGTGTCAAGTACAGTCAAGTCTCCATCCATTGTTTCATTGCCTCTCAGTGAAGTGCATTTTTGTGGATTTTTCAAATAGTAGCTGGAACTCTACATTTACTACTTAGTCATGTAACTATTTTAGTTTGTAGTTAAGTAGTGCCTTCTGGACCGACACCCTGCAATGTGATGTAGTTGTTTGATTGTTTGACTATGATGCTGCAGATCAGGGTTTGATTTCTTGCTCAGCAATGGAAACATACTGAGTGATCTTAGATGAGTCACAGATTCTCAGCCCCAGAAAACTCCATCATAGGTTCACCTTAGGGTTGCCATAAATCAGAAATAACTTGAAAACACACAACAACAAATGTCATTTCCCTTTTAACTGAACTACCAGAATTTCTATAACATACATATTAAAAACACAGTTGACCCTCTGTATCCATAGATTTCCACATCTACCAATTCAATCACCCAAGGCTTGAATTTATTTTTTAAATCCCAAAAGCAAACCTTGATTTTTCCATTTTATATAAGGGACTCTGTGGGGTCATGAAGACTGGCAGCTTGGAGCAGCCTCTGGCTGCTCCAGCACTGGTTGGTCCCCAATAGGCAGAGGCCTGGATCTGATCTGGCCACCACCATGATGCCCAATCTGGCTGCTGGCAGGAGCGGCTTTTCACCGCTCCTTTTTGTGTCAGCTCTTCCAGGTTGCAGTGTTCTCCACACACTTCCCGCATGGCTTCCAGGTGCTTTCAGAGTATGCGTCATGAGCATGCCCCTCCCCAAAGCAGCTGGAACCCATTTTTTCTTGCCCATCTGTTTCAGGCCTATGCCACTGTATATAAAGGAACTTGAACATCCACAGATTTTCATATCCACAGGGGGTTCTGGAACCAAATCCTAATGGATACTAAGGGCCCACTGTATTGGATACAGTCACAAGACTATCATAATTAAATGTTTCCTCTCCATATCCATCCAGGTTCTGCTACACCAAACATTACATATATACACATATTTCTTTCTATGTCCCCTTTCCTCTCTTAACAATAGCCATAACCTTCTAACTTATAACTCTGTGTCTGGAGAGCTCATGACATATCATGGAAAACCCCGAGTTATACATAACTCCATGTCTATCGAAAACAGTTTTGGTCACCTTAGTAGATGACCTAAGTAGAGAACTGGACAGGGGAAGTGTGTCCCTTTTCAGTCACCTTCCCAGGCCCTCTGGATGGGGCTTGGAAATACTGTTCTATAGTGGCTCTGTTCTTTCTTGAAAAGGCATTGGTGCTGGGGGATACCTGTTTGACTCCTTGGCCATTGGCCTGTGAGGTCCCTCAGGGCTCAGTCCTGTCCACTATGATTTTTAACATCTCCATGAAACTGCTGGGAGAGGTCATCTGGAGGTTTGGAGTAGGGTGTCACCTGTATGCTGATGATACCCAGCTCTATCACTCCTTTCCACCTAATTCCAAGGTAGCTGTTTCTTTCCTAAAATGGTGTCTGGCTGCTGGAATGGACTGGATGAGGGCAAACAAATTGAAGCTTAATCCAGACAAGACAGAGGTGCTCCAGGTCAGTCAAAATACAGATCTGGGAATAGGGATTCAGCCTGTGTTAGATGGGGTAACACTCCCCCCAAACTCAGGTTTATAGCATTGAGGGTACTTCTGGACTCAATGCTGAGCCTGGAAGCCCAGGTATCAGTGGTGACCAGGAATGCCTTGCACAGCTAAAACTTGTGTGCTAACTGCACCCATTCCTGGAGAAGTCAGATCTGCCTTGGTTACATCCCGTTTGGACTACTGCAATGCGCTCTATGTGTGCGCATTGAAAAGTGCTCAGAAACTTCAGCTGGTCCAAAGAGCTGCAGTCAGGCTGTTAATTGGAGCTGATTACAGGGAGCATACAACTCTCTTGTTGCAACAGCTCCATTGGCTGCCAGTCCATTTCTGGGCACAATTCAAAGTGCTGACTTTGACTTATAAAGCCCTATACGGCTTGAGTCTAGGCTATTTAAAGGACCATATCTCCCTGTATGAGCTCCCCAGAGTATTGAGGTCATTGGGAGAGGCCCTTCTCTCTGTCCCACTACCCTCTCAGGTGCATTTGGTGGGAACAAGAGAAAGGGCCTTCTCAGTGGCTGCTCCAAAGTTCTGGAATTCCCTCCCTAGGGAGGCCAGGATGGCTCCATCCCTGCTGTCCTTCCGGTGGCAGGTAAAGACATTTTTATGTCACCAGGCCTTCACATGACATGGATGCTGTTTTGTTTTGGTTTTGGTTTAAAGAATTTTAAACTGTAAAATTTTAATAATGTAATGTTTTTAATTGTTTGAATTGTTTAATTGTTTTTTAAACTTTGTATTTTTAATGTTTCCTACTGTTTTAACTTGGACTGTTTTAGATTTGTTAGCCACCTTGAGTCCCTGTGTTGGGAGGAAGGAGGGATATAAATAAACAGAATAATAATAATAATAATAATAATAATAATAATAATAATAACAATAATAATAATAACAACATATATTATTTTGAAATTTATTATACCTCTAGTTGTGGTCCATATAAAGAAGAAATAAAGAATATGTAAACTACCAAGTTCTTATTTTCAGCGGTTCCTGGTAGCTCCCATGTCACTGGGGTGGTTCATTTATTCTAAGTTTTGGATTACTGCAAAGGAGCAATCCAAAGTGCCGAACCTGTCTTGGAGATACGGTTCAGCACCTTGGATAACTCATACCAAACCTGGAATAGATTCACTTCCTCATTGATCATCCACCACTTCTGCTTATTTGCATTGTATAATGCTACTAGAAAGTAGGCTTGCAAGAGTGCTATCTCCTTAAATGCAAAACAGACAGAGATACAAATACAGAGTTCAACTCATTTTCTACAAATTCTGCTATTTGGATGACAACTAGCTGATAATACCTTAAGTGGTGCTCTGGAAGCTGGAAAGCTGGACTCTATTTATGAAAGACTAACAATACATATGCTTTCAACAGTTGACAGGCATAGCAGGCTGCCTGATATCATTAATACCTTAATAAAAGACCTTAGATCAGTAGTTGTCTAGCTTGGGAAGAATGCTGAAACATTTAATGCTTACTTAACAATCCCACAATCCATTTTTAGTTCTTTTAAAAAGCAAATACACTTTATATTGCATTGAAATTTATGCTGAAATTACAGACAGCAGAGAAGAGTAAAATTATTAGCCCTGGGCCTGAGTCTTCTTCAGGCTTGGAGAACTATGATCCTCCAGATGTTGGACTAAAACTTCAATCACCATGACCATTGGCCATGGTAGCCAGAACTGGTAGGAATTGGAGTCCCACAACATCTGGAAAGCAACAAGTTCGCTACTCCTATGTTCAATTGACTATAGCTACATGACTAAAGTCTGTTGTAGATAATAAGTACTATGAAATCTAGTAGAATATGCTTCTGAAGAAACATGTAGAGTGTCACATTGAATGTCTCAGATAATCATAGAATCATACAGTTGAAAGAGACCACAAGGGCCACCCAGTCCAATGCCCTGCCATGCAGAAACACACAATTAAAGCACCCCCAACAAATAGCCATCCAGACTAATCCAGCACACTCTGAAGGAGTGTGTTCCACTGTCAAACAGCTCTTACTGTGAGGGTGTTCTTCCTAATGTTAAGGTGGAATCTCTTTTCATAGAATCATAGTTAGAAGAGACCACAAGAGCCATCCAGTCCAACCCCCTGCCATGCAGGAACTCTCAATCAAAGCATACCTGACAGATGGCCATCCAGCTTCTGTTTAAAGACTTCCAAGGAAGGAGACTCCACCACTCTCTGAGGGAGTATGTTCCACTGTCAAACAGCCCTTACTGTCAGGAAGTTCCTCTTAATGTTTAGGTGTAATCTCTTTTCCTGTACCTTGCATCCATTGTTCTGGGTCCTGTTCTTTGGAGCAGCAGAAAACAAGCTTGCTCCCTCCTCAATATGACATCCCTTCAAATATTTAAACCTTCTCTTCTCCAGGCTAAGAATACTCAGCTTCTTAAGTCTCTCCCTATAGGGCATGGTTTCCAGACACTTCGCCATTTTGGTTGCCCCCTGGACACTTTCATTGAAACCAATAGTACAAATTAGCCATTTCTTAGTTTAGGTCCCATTGCTACCACCAAGACTTAGGCACAATCCTATGCTAGTAAGTCTCACTGTTTTCAATGGGCTTAATATTAGGTACATTTTAAAGCATTATAACCAAAGTAACAAATACCTTCAGATGGGTCAAAGCCATAATCTGTACTGATTGAATTCTAATATTTATGCAATTAGTTTCTACCCTGAATACTTTGAAAAGTCATCATTTCATCAATCCAGGATGTCCCTTCACTAATGCAGACCAAAGCTAATCCACAGCATTTCATTCTTTGTGATTCTTACCCATGAATTGTCATGAATCCTCAACAGATATACCCAACTTGTTAGAGGGCTCCTTCTTTTCCTTCTCATATCACACAGAAATAGGATATTTATGTTGCTGACTGGTTGCATCTCATTTTTACACAAGACAAGGACATCTCCTTTCTGCATTTGTAGACAGCTTTGATGATGTTCATGTGATGCTATTTCTTGAGCTCACATCTTCACCACTGATACATTGTGTCACCAGTAATGTCATGTATCAGTTGCATATGTAATCCCCTGTGTCCCTCATCTAACTGTCACTTTGATTTGTGTTTTTAGAAATGGAAAACTGCCCCTTTTCTCATTTTTCATTTTTTTTAATCATGTCTTTTCTTCAGCAGCTCTGAAAGGGTGTTTGTGTTAACAAGTAGCAATTGCCATAGCATTAGGGTGAGCTGAAATATGAACTCATACCTCCCTAACCCATGTCCACTATTTTTGTTAGCTACGTGTAGATAGCTCATTTGGTTAAAGAAGCAGCTGTAAGCAGCTTGTTTCTCTTTCCTACAAGAAAAAAAACTACTCAAATCCAACTGCCAGTTGGTTCACAATTACAAGTTGAAGAAAAGCATACTTCGTCTCCATTTATCAGCCACTAGGTTGTTTGTATATATGTAAGTTTGTGAGGAAGGGGAACATCATACAGCCTATTCTATGTAATCATGAAAATATTTTAATATATCTTCAAAATAATAAACAATGAAATTTGTAACTCAAACTAGATGCTTTTTCAGCTGTGCAATAACAATAATTGGTGTTGATTTAGGATTATTGAGAAAGAATTATATGGGATCATCCCTGAAGATGGTCTGTAAAGAGAGAGAGAGATTAGTTTTTCATTCATTTTCCATTCCTAGCATGTCATTGCTGACAGAATTAGGTACCAGCTGAAACAAAAACAGTCCTCTATGAGAGTGAGAGAAAGAGGATTATAAACTATGTCCAGTGTAGATTTCCACTAGAACATTTTGCAGTGTGAGAAGAATGGGGAGGAGGAAAGAATGTTGTTACAGATTCTTGCCTCATGCAAATATCCCCAAAAGAAAGCAGAACTTTCTGAGGGAAAATAAAATTATACAAAGCTCTTGAGCTGGTAAACATAAGGTTGAACATCATATGGAAATGCAGCTAATTGATTCCAAAAAGATTAAAGACAGAAAACAAATAACAGGCAAGTAAAAATAGTTTTAGTTTTTAAAGAGGTTACTATTAAAGGTGAGGATGTTCTAATCAGGGTAAATCATAGTCCTGACATGTGTGCTCCCCCATCCCTCTCTGTTCTTCATCATGAGAGTTATAGGCAAATTCAGCTGCTCTGTTCTAAGGATGCCTTAGAAGGCAATCCTCCTTCAAAAAGGCATGGTGTCTATGGATGTGGGTATCCAAGTGATATTACTTTCATGGAAATGGGAAAGAGTGTGCCCATTTCTCTAGTAGAGGAGTAGGCAATCACAAAAAGTAGTACCCAGCTCATTTCTCATCCATCCCCTAAACCCACATGGGCCAAATTTTCAGTTTTGTACAAAACCAGAACTGGCTGGAGGCTGCTTTTGGATGAGGGGAGTGGTTTGAGAAGAAAAAGAAGATATAAGGGTCCAAATAGCAATAGCAAATACATTTCTATACTGCTTATCAGTCCACTTAAGCACAATGTGTAAGCTAGTTGCCCCCAAGAAGCTGAATATTCATTTTAGCAACCTCAAAAGGATGCAAGCCTGAATCGAGCCTGAGCCTCTGGTTAGTGTTGAACTCACAGCCTTGTGGTTGTGCCACCAGGGCTCCTTGATTAAAATATTCTTTTAATGAAGAATCACACCCCTAGAGGTTTCTAGGTGGGGTTGTCATATTACTCAGTTGGTTGAGTATAACCTAGATTTGAGAATTCAGTAAAGGAAAAAAAGATAACAGATAGTCATGATACTCAGTGTCCATTAGGACCATTAGCTGGCTCACTTCTAAGTTTTCATATATATATATATATATATATATATATATATATATATATATATATAGGATGTCACAATCACCTTTATACATCTCTAGTTTTTCAGAAAATAAATTTTACTGCCATTCACTGCTAAGTCAAGGAGTGAAATCTCACAGCTTCTTAGAAAGTTAAATGACAGTTAGAAATGTCAATAATAGAGTTATCCTCTCATTAACCTGCATAAATGTTGCAATTTAGGAGGAAAGCTGATTGGGAGACAGCAGGGGTCAATTTTTACAAAACTACCTTTAAACAGTACATAGAAAATGGAGTAAACCATAGGAGCAAATAACAGGGAAATGAACATAATAAAGCAATATAAAATGCTGACAAAACATACAATAAAATGCCATAATTCCATAACTCCATAATACATGCTGCTCACCATATCCACAGATTCTTTATCCACAACTTAAAATTCTAAAAAACAAACCTTGATTTTACCATTTTATATAAGGGTCATAATTTCATGATACTACTGTATTTAATGGGACTTGAGCATCCACCGATTTTGGTATCCACAGAGGTTCTTAGAACCAAACAACAGCAGATACCAACAGCAGATACCAAAGGCTTACTGTAAAACTAAATAAAGTACTATAGAATCTGCTGGTTTTGCTGCAGCACATTTGACATAACAATTATTTCTCTTGACAAGGTTTCTGGAAAAATGTAGTTTCTCTTTTGTTTTCCATAAGATTCATGGAAACTAGCTAGAGGAAAGGAAGAGTTGGAAGAAAGCAAGAGAAGCAGAGAAGTAGATGAGAGAGAGAGGATAGATAGATAGATAGATAGATAGATAGATAGATAGATAGATAGATAGATAGATATTCACTTTGAGTCTTTGTGAAAGCAAAGTTTGATTTATCCTCATCTTGTCACATTCTTTGATTATCAAAGTATGTTACAGATTTATATATTTATATGAGAGTCAGCAGGGTGTGGTAGTTTCAACATTGGACTGGGACACTGAGAGACCCACATTCAAATCCCAGCTCAGCCATGGAAACCCACTGAGTGACCTTGAGCGAGTCAAGGTCTCTTAGCTTCAGAGGAATTCAAGGGCATTCCACCCCTGTAACTCTGGGTAGTGGCTGGGTTACTCAGCCTTAGGATCGAGGCCTATGTATACCAAGTCCAGAGACATGAGGAATGCCAGAGACAGGCTTCTAATCAGTTCTAATCAGGGAACTCAACAATCATCCAAAAACACAAACACGCATGCTCACAAGGACTAAGAAAATCAAAGGTGTTAGGTTGGAACAGAGAAGGCCAAACTAATGGAAATACTACACCTGCTTGTTACAGGCCCGGAGATAAAAGGAACTCACTTGTTGCCAAGGCACACAGAGGTTGGCAGAGAAGGGATTAGCCAAGTAAACTGGCAACATGGATGCCTGACACTAAACTAAGCTGATGAACAAAGGAAGGGCACAAATATTTAAAGGAAATTTCTGCCCTGGTGCAAAATTCAGGGTATTGGAAAAGCCAAATGGTGATGTTTCCCTTGAAATGGGTTTGAATCACTTTGAAGTTGGTTTTTGAAGGTGGTAACATTGAGGTGTGAATGTGTGTGATGTATCTCTGAAGCAGGACAAAGATGTCAGGGTCACAGTTAGTTAGTTAGTTAAAAGTTTATTAATTAGTCAAGAGACCATATTAAACAGTTAATGACAAACATAAAATACAATGCATAAAATACCATGGGATAAGATAAATTAGACAAAATAAGATAATATATATTAATTTAAATTAGTAGTAATAAATTAAAGAATAATAAAATACAAAAACCAAAATATGTTTAAATAAGTTCATCACCTTTACAAACAACCCCAAGTGATCAATAAAACCTATAAATTTAGCAGTTCCAATTACCACATCTGTATTTGTACCTTGAAGAAAATGGGCTAGCTGTTTGTTATGTTCCCAGTATGTAGTTCTGTCAAGTATTGTCTGTAGGTACTGGGCCCTTACTGTGGCATATAACTGGCAGCTAAATAGGACATGCTCAATATCTTCTATTTCAGATGCTCCACAAACACATGTTCTCTCAATGTATAACACTTGGTGGAATCATCCATATTTAATCATGGAATCTACCTGCTCAAATCTGCCAGGGTCACTGGCTTCTTGGCACCATCCATTGTCCTATGGCTATAGTCTTTTCTCACCTTTTCAAAGATGTCCAGAAAACAGGGTGCCCCAGTGACTCCTATTGCTAGCCTACATGTGATGAATGAATCCCAGTAATGTGTCCACAGTAGTCATAGAAGGGCATAGATCTGATATCAAAAGAGGAGGGGCGTAAGGAGGCTAACACCTCTGAACAAATTCTGTCATGAAAACTCCCTGCTAAGTTCACCTTGAGGTTACCATGAGTCAGAAATGACTTGAAAGCACACAACAACATTAGGAGAGATAAGACTCCCACATCTGAAATACTTCCTGTGAAACGCACACACACACACAGTTTAAAAACAATGGAGTGTTCCAAAGTGGATGATTATGTTATCTTCCAGGTTGAGACCATGACAATATAGAAATATTCCTTCCCACTCCCCAAAGTAGAGTGAGCCCTTCTTATTCACAGGGGTTCAAGTTCCAGCTCCCCTCCACAGATGGGGGGAAATGTGGGAGCTTAAGCAATGGGTCAATGGGTGGACCCACTTGAAAGGGATGGAACTTCACTTCCAAACAGAAAATTTAGTGAGTTGTTGGTGTTACAAATTAAAATGTCCGACCATTGGTTGCTCAAGCTTCCCTGTCAGGAATGTCAACTTTTTATTCTTGAAATGTGTATGGTTGTTTCTCTCACATACAGCAGATAGCATCCTGTACATCTGCATTCAATAACATGATTGAGATTGCAGGACTGGCAGTGGCTGTCCTCTCAGGATCTACTATATTAAACCAAACATCACCTGCTGGCCCTGTACATGCTCTGAACCTCTGGAGGTCTACCTTGGAATTGAACATTTTTGTGAAGGTGGAAAATCCATACCAAGATCTTGTACTTCCAGGAGAATCTTCTGTGATGGGCTACTTAAATCCAGGAAATTTAAGCATGCATCACTACTTTCCAAAATGATAATTTTACTATTTAGTACATTTTGTTCTGACAAAATCAGCCTGGCCAAAATGACCTACTAACTTCAGCACTTTGTGTCTTTGTGGAAGAAAAGTTTGATTTAGCCTCAGCTTGGCACATTCTTTGACTATCATCCCTTTATTCCATTAATTTATTTTTCTTTTCCCCTCTGAGAGTTTCATTTGAGACTCAGATTTGAACTGGTGAATCAATACAAGCATATATTCCATTTCCACCACTTTTTAACAAGAGCTGTCTTTGAAAGTTAAACATACTAACAAATTGCTCCAACAAGCTCTTAAAAGGTTAAACAGTGCTCTGAAATCTTCTCTTTTTCCTTGTTAAGCAAAGTTGTCATCAGCTTTCATTATAACCCACAAGAGGCAATGGGCTTGAATTTAGCGGTCTATTGCAATTAATATTTTGTGGCTACAGCCAGTTATGTCAAGTTCTGAATCAAACATCCATTTTTCTATTCCCTGTCCCACCAGTACAGCCATGTAGAGCTGGGGGGCAGGACAAGGGCACTAAGGATCATTGTCCAACTATGTTCTGATAGTTGGTGTATTGCCATGATATCATCCTCTTGGACTTCATTGTGCACTGGCTGTTTTTAACTTAGCCAAACACTAAATTGCAGGTGAAATAAGGGAAAGGGCTCCTATCCCTTTAATGGTTGTGCAGAAGAGGGGAACTTAAGCAGCTCTCCTTCTCCACACAACTAGTAGGGGAATAAAGATCTTGTCCCTTATTTCACTCCAATCCTATTAGACAATGATCTTGAGCTGCACCTCTTATCCTGGTCACTACATGGCCACATCATGGTAGCAAGATAATGATGTGGAATATAAGTACAGTCTTCCAGATCTATTCAAAGAGTCTCTTCAAATCATGAAAAAAATGGTTCAGAATTCATTAGGACAGAGTTTTTTGTCACATGACAAACCCCCTTTTCCTCTCCCTTCCTTGAGTCTTGCACTATTCTTCCCATCTCTATGACAGACTCCTGTTGAATGCTACAGCTGTTGACCTATGGGATCCTTCAATAGCCTTTCTTGTCTCTTGTGCTGTTGACCAGGAGAGCTTTCCAGTGTCTTGAGATCCAGTGCATACTGTATGCTGATAACACCTACATCTATTTGTCATTTCATCTTAATCCAAGAAAGTAATTTTGGTTCTAAATAGTGTATGATGTAATAAGGGACTGGAAGAGGCTTAATCCAGACAAGATAGGCGGCCATCTTGTCATTTAAATGGCAGATAGGGGAACAGGATTCAGCTTGTGCTTGATGGAATTTTACTCCCACTGAAAATTCTGATTTTCAATTTGCATATACTCTAAGATTTCCTACCACTGCCACTACATTGTTTTTCATTCCAGATCGTGAAATGGCTACTTGCTCTGGCATTTTACATTGACTTTTTTTGCTCAGCTTCTGCCAACCTAGCAGTTCAAAAGCAAGCAAATGCAAGTTGATAAACAGGCACCACTTCATTGAGAAGGTAACAGCGTTTGGTGCAATCACGCTGACCACATGACCACCAGATCAGTCCTCAGACAATGCTGGCTCTTTGGCTCAGTAACGGAGATGAGCACCACCTCTTACAGTCAGTTACGACTAGATATTCATGTCAAGGGACTACCTTTACTTTTGTTATTGCTTTTGCTTGCTCTGGTGGTGTAACGGTGTTGGAAGAAACTTATGCATTCTCTTTCCTTTCATTATATAGATAGGGAATTATATTTAGGTCTCTCTATCTTTAAGACTATCTGTATTTCTCACAAAATTCTAAACTTTTAGTATTAAAGTTAGTGATAGTTGGACTGATAGTCTAACACAGTGGTCGGCAAACTATGGCCTGCTGGCTGAACCCGGCCTGTAGAGGCCTTGTAACTGGCCCATGGCCAGTCCTGCTGCTGTTGTCGCCAGTGCATGCGTGCAATATGGGGTGCCATTTTGGAATGCAAAACAGTGTTGCCGTCATGTGCACGCGCTCGCGACACACTACGCTGTTTTGCATTCCAAAATGGCACCCACCATCGTGCGCATGCGTGCGTGAGCATGGGCACCATTTTGGAATGCAAAATGGTGCCCCGTGCTCGCACACGCATGTGCACAATGGCGGAAGTAGTGCACATGCATGTGCGAGCACGCGAGCGCATGCACCTCTGGTGCCATTTTTCCCCCCTTTGGCCCTCCGACAATCGGAGGACAGTGGAACTGGCCCCATCCCCAAAAGCTGTGCCAACCCCTGGTCTAACATGTCTAACATGTCTCTTCTCCATCTTCCTGCTATATAAAATATGGTAATACTTTCTCTCTTTACCAAACCATATTTAGTTAGATTTGGATTTAGTTTTTGTTTATATATGTAATTATTTATTAAAGTCACTATTATTGTTTTTAAACTACAGACTACATGTTTGTCATTTTTTGGAGTAAGTCCTTATTCTTTAGGAAGACAGATTTAAAATAATAGTCTGACGCATACTTTCGTTATTCTGTTTATGAAAACCGAACTCTAACAAGCCTAACTTTCATACCTATATATTTTTGTTTCCCTTTAAAAGGGTTAACACCCTGGGAAATTCAAATTTTACCCCACAAATGGTCCTGCTGCTTTTTATTTTTATTTTCAGTGAAGGCTGACAGGTTCATGATTTTCAGTATATTGTACTGTTTTGAGGTACTCCATCCTTACATCCAGGATGCAGGACAGGTAAGGAAATTTTAAAATAAATAAATAATGTGGATTTTGATGGAAGGTGAACTTTCACTCTCCAAATATGTGTGACTGGCTTGGCTGCAAGGTATAACTGGAATTTTCTGTCATTACAGCAATTATGGTCTCAAGATGTGGCAAGCAAAAAATGTTTTATTAAGTAAATATTCAATTCATTCTTACATTTACAATATCTTCTAGGACAGCAAAAACTCTTAATTTCACATTGTGCCTTATAATGCATCCCATGTAGGTGGTAATAAAGGAGCAGAGGCATAACCTGGTGTGGCTCCTTCCTTAATTGTGGACTTTAATCAATGTTTCAGTCAGTAATAAGAAATCCTGCAGTCTTTCCATGCAAGCAATCTGACAAATGAAAGTAACCCTCTTAGGATGACACCCGTAAAGAGAAACCAAACAAATATTTCAAAAGAAGAAAGTAAACAAGTTCTTAAAAAAACAACATGGATTGCAAGTATATTGTAATATTTTGCATAGAAATGAAGTACACACATACACACACACACACACACACACATGTAAAAGCACACAGAACCTTTTCAACATAGCCTGTAATAAAATGTTAGCCCCCTTCATTTTCTGTAGCAAAACCACAAAATTATTCCAGTGCTGTCCCTAAATAATTTATTTCAGCAATATTTAAGTAATAAAACCTCTCATTTTATGGGGTGGGGGAAGAAGCAACTTCAGGGCTGATGGTGGCCAATCAAAAAGAAATGTCACCCCTGACATACAGGGACCATTCTCTCCCTCCCTCTAGGTGGATGAGAGGTGGGAAATGTTCTGGAATGACAATGTTGCATTCTGGGGAAAGCAACATAGTAGTGATCAGAACCAGCCACTGATTTCTGACACTCCATCACTGTGACTGGTGCTGGCCAAAACAATGGGGAAGAAATTTTAAAAAGCACCCAAAGCAAAAACATGTGTTCTAGCTCCATTGGGCCTAGCCTAGATAAGAAGGATAGCCCTCCCTCCAATCCATCTGATACCATCCAGCCTCAGAGGAAGAGAGGCAGGCCATTTCCATCAGGCCTAGTCTAGAATGAGAGCCCTCCCTCCAGTCCATCTGCCATGGTCCAGGCCTCAGAGGGAGAGAAGAACTGCTGGATGTGACCCCCCCTTCCCCACTGCCATTCCCTTCTCCTTTTGTCTCATGTCTTTTTACATTGTAAGCCTGAGGGCAGGGAACCATCTAACCATTTGTAAGCCGCTCTGAGAGCCTTTGTGGCTGAAGAGCAGGGTATAAATACTCCAAATACACACACACAAAAATTCAAATAAACAGAACACAATACAAACCTAAAAGGAATGGAATGTACCACAAAAGGAGCTAGATTTTCACCACTTAAACTGAATAGATTCTGGGGTGTGTGGATCTTTGCACAAGCCTAAATGAGCAACAGGGTTTTGGACACACTGATTATGTCAAAGTGTCATCTGTCATTTTTCTTGTTTGTCTTTATTGTCTAGCTTTCTTGCACTGCAGCCTAAGTGTGCAAAATGGATACTAATAATGTTTCATGGACTGTTACTAACTGGACAATTCCTGGGGCATCTGTAGTGAATGCAGTTACTGTACATGATTAAACTAAATTTCATACAATAAGAACTTTATGATACCCAGCATGATGTAATAGTTTGAGCATTAAATGATTTCCCTTAGGGCCACCATGTTGGAATTGACTTGAAGGCAAACAACAACAACAACAACAACAGCTTTAAAGAAGTTTGAATTCTGCACAGAATAGGGGTGACAATACCATACTCGATATGGTACTCAATACTCAAATACTCAAGACATGCTCTCATTCCCTGACCAAATTGTTCAGGTGATCTTGTAATGGAGAAAGAGATAAGGAAGATATCAAAAGATAAAACTGTGGTATCCTGCCCCTTCCTCTGACCCATGTCAGTCCCTAAGCTGGCATGTGACAGGTGAGTGTCACATTACCTTACCTGTTACAGTCATGTACCACTTACCTCCCACTTAAAATAAATAGATTCTGCAGGGTATGGATTCCTGCACAAGCCTAAATCAGCAACAGATTTTGGACACACTGTGTCCAAGGCCCCTGCTACAGTCTACAAGGGCAAAAGAAGGTGCCTGGCTACATTCACACAGTTAGTGCCCCCTTCTGACATCAAAGGCCATAGCAGGGGCCTTCAGGATGGCCACCACAGCAGCAGCAAGTAAGGGGTGTGTGGGGCTTCCTGGTCTGCCATCTGTTGCTATGAAGTTTCCTGAAACAGCCAGTCTTTTTGGACTGAATTAAAGCCCCCTTTGGGCCAAGATTAGTCCAGGACCACTGAATCAGCATCCAGACTGGTCAATCCCAACCTGGGACTAATAGCCTGCATTATCTGAGCAGGATGGTACCAGGCCAGGGGGAAACACTGGCCCTTTGGCCCATGAGTACAGGCCCATAATGGCAACCCCTACTACCCTCACAACTGACTGGATAAATATGTGTCTCAGTCAACCCTTTAGAGGCACACAAGAGATGTTATCCAGAGATGACACTAGAGGAAATGACTAAGCAAAAGATAACCCCTTACTTTGGTCATGAGCTGTCATGGATGATATAGGTGGAAGAGACAACAAGGGGACCAGCTATTTTAGACCAACAGGGAAGCCCTTGTTAATGGGGTGGAAGTGGTGGAATCCTTAGGTGGGAGTGACTATGCTCTCTTAGAATTTACAGTGAGAAAGGGAAGCTAAGTATAGCCAGACACACATTCTAGACTTTAAGAAAGCTGATTTCTGTAAACTTAGGAAATTACTGTCAATAATTCCATAGACAAGGATACTGAAAGAGAAGGGAGTTCAAGATGGATGGGAGTTTCTTAAAAATGAAATACTAAAGGAACAAACTAAAACTGTTCCAATAAGAAGGGAAAATGGAATGTGTCCAAAGAAACCAGAATGGTTAACTAAAGAACTTTCAAATGAAGTAAGTGTTTTAAAAAGTAGAAGAAATGGAAAAATGGGGGAAACATCAAAGAGGAATTCAAGTATATAGCCAATATATATGGGGTAAGGTAAGAAAATCTAAAGCACAGAATGAATTTAGGCTTGCAAAACAGATTAAAAACAACAAAAGGGGTGTTTTGGGTTTTGTTTTTTTTAGTTATGTCTGCAGCAAAAGAAACAACAGGGAAATGATAAGGTCACTGCATGGAAAAGATGGCCAAGTACTAAGCAGAACTACTCAATACCTTCTTTGCCTAATTTTCTCTAAAACAAAAAATAGTGCACAATCTGAAGTGTGAAGATCAGGTGGTGTAGTGAGGGAGATACAGCACAGAATAGGTAGAGAAGTAATACAGGAATCCCTTACTACTCTAAATGAATTCAAGTCTCCAGGGCCAGATGAGCTACATCCAAAGATATTAAAAGAATTAGCAGAAGTAATTTTAGAACTACTGACAATAATCTTTGAGAATTTTTGGAGAACAGGAGAAATCTCCAGACTGGAGGAGAACAAATGTTGTCCCCATCTTCAAAAAAGAGGGGAAAAACACAATTAATTATCACCCATTTACCTCATATCAATGCCCAGAAAGATTATAGAGCAGATTATTAAACAGATGGTTTGTAATTTCTTGGAAAACAATGTTGTCATTATGAAGAATCAACATGGGTTTCTCAAAAACAAGTCATGCCAGACTAATCTGATCTCTCGATCTCTCGATCTCTCTCTCTCTGGATGTAGTGGCTTAATGGTTAAGATGCCAATTCTGATGATTGGAAGATCAGAAGGTTGGCAGTTTGGGGCCTGAGTACTGCTTGATAGGGTGAGCTCCCAACACTAGGGAGCTTCTGCCAAACTATCAGTTTGAAAGCATGCCAATGCAAGTAGATAAATAGGTACCACTTTGGTGGGAAGGTAACAGCATTCAGTGCAGTCATGCTGACCACATGACAACTGAAGTAGTCCTTGGATAACGCTGGCTCTTTGGCTTAGTAGCACCGCCCCCTACACTTGGTTATGACTAGACATTCATGTCAAGGGACTATCTTTACCTTTTTTTTTACAAGGGAATGCTGTGAATACAGAATGTCTTGATTTCAGTAAGGCTTTTGATGAAGTTCCCCATGATAATTTTGCAAAGAAACTAGTAAAATGTGAATTCTATGATAAGCTCTCTGGTTTTCTCCATCCCACCATGTTATTATGAAACTCATCATATCTATATTCTGCCTTCAAACCTAGCACTCCAGCACTTTGATTTGGGCTTGGAAACTTCTGTTATTAGCATAAAAAAACCCTGTACACACTGTCTCTTTGCCAATGTCTCTAGCACATGCATTTTCTGCTTTACCCCCTCAGCTTCTTTGGCTGGGTATTATGTTTTATTATATGTGCATGGTTTGTTTCTACTCCATCTCATGTCAGGATGTTATTTTTTTTAAAAAAAATACATTTATGTAACCACTATGCTAGCTTGATATTCAATGCCTCCTAAGGTCATCCAATATGAAGATTTTTTAAAAAAGTATTTACTTTTACTAAGGCCATATACCTTAAAGCAAAGATGAGAAGACTGAGCTTGATGCTGTGGAAAAGGACAAAAATGTATGATTTCATGGAATCAAAGAATGCCGGTAGCCTTCAAGGGTAATATGTTCTTTTAAAAAAGCATTGGAATATATCATGACATGAGTCACCTGGGACCCATGTATTTAAATAAATGTTTCTCTCTGTAGCAGATTACCCTAGCTCTTATATCTAAAGGCAAGAGATGCCTGTATGGTTGAGCCATTAAGGAAAATGCATCAGGTGACAATATGAGAGAAGACCGTCTCAGTGGTAGTCCCCAGTTTTCAAATGCAAAGGAAGGAATACATAATGCCAAGTTTAGTGTGATTTTTAAACATAATTTCAATACATTACCAGGGCCCTTCTGTCTACCCAGATGTTTATGAGCAGTTAGTTGCTCATATGCAACTTCTATAATCAGTTTAACTGTGAAGAGTATCTTCATCAACTGCAAAGATGAAAGCTATGCTTAAAATACATTGCTACCATTGCACTGGCATAACATGTGTGAAAATAGGGCTAAAGGTTTATATGAGCTGGGCTGGCCCAAACTCTTTTGTTCCTTGAGGTAAGAAGCAAAATGTTGCCTCCCACCCATATTACCCAACTCCAGTGGTTGCAATACACAACACTCACTTGCCCCCTCCAGCCAAAAAAGGAGGTGTAGGACAAAGTGGCAGCAGTAGTGCCCACATCCTTCCCCGACTTGAGAAGGATGTCATGGTGGAGCTCTTCATATCTTTGCATCCTCAAAAGGTTGAAAATGCAGCATTGCCACCTGTTATCCAGCCACTAGGAAACAACACCTTCATCTTCACCAGCTTGTACATAAAGGAGGAAAAGTCTCTATTGGAAAGGTGGACAAATATGGTAGTAGTATCTCTTCCATGAAGAAAAAAGGTGGAAACAGTGTGCTAGCAGCTGGTCTTGAGGGCTTCAGGGGCACTATCACCACTGTAAGTGTAGGAGAAATAAATATACTGATCCCAGCACCTGGCCACCCGAGGTAACCACCTCACTGAATCTAATGGTTGGCGTAGTCCTGATAGCAGCATATCCTAACTCAGTGTTCTCCACATGTTTTCATCTAAATTCATCTAAATTCTCACCATCCCAGCCTAATGGTTCTCCTGGTGGAGATGGTTGCTGCTTTTTGTGCAATTTTTTT
>CM034708.1:131723229-131735527 GCA_020142125.1 Phrynosoma platyrhinos | reverse complement strand
TCGGTTGTTCAATGGCCAGTCCCTGCAAGCGGAGAAGCTTCTCTGCTTACAGGGGCAGCCCATTGGAAAACGCAGCACCTCTGCGGCTTCAGCTTTCATAAGTTGAACACTTTTGTAAGTCGAAGCAAAATTTATCCGGAGACGCGTTTCGTAAGTCGAATTTTTCGTAAGATGAAGCATTCGTAAGTAGAGGTACGACTGTATTATGAAACTGTGGTCAGTGATCGGTCATGAAATATAGAACTGTACATTCCACTAGAAATCTAGTATGATCTTGGCCATTGTTTATAATGCTTCCATTGTTGCTGTCATAACTCACCCTCTGGAATCTGACAAATCTGAAGCAGAGAAGCTGGATTGTGAGGTATTTTGGGCTCCAGCTGATGGCTCTCCCCATGAGTCTGACAAGTTGATGGAAGCAGCTAAGGCTATCTCCTCTTCTTTCCTCCAGGTACTCCCTTCACCCCAACTGTGTGAGTTGCAGGACTGTGGCCTAGCCAGCAGTCCCCAGTATGTGCCCTAGCTGGATTGGGTTAGCTATCTGCACTGGGGAGCATAAGTGGGACTACTGTGGCAGTGGGTCCACCAGTAGTGGGGTGCCCTTTGGGGATGCCCCTTCAGGGGTGGCATAAGAGTGATGACTTGTCCTGCTTCTGCTTTGCAGGAAAGTAACCTGCCTGCTTATGAACACTAACTCATTGAGATAAACAACTGACCATTCATGTGGTAAAGGGAGATGTACTGCCAACAAAAGTAGGGAGATGATAGTACTCAGGGAGTAGCCATTCAAGTGATACATGACAACAGGAGATATGAAAATGGGAGACAGACTATCCTGGGGGTAATGTTTACAAAAGCTTGTTAGTGACCTCCCCAAATTGTCTCCCATCCCAAATAATCTGGACAGCCATGTCAGCAACCTCCTCAGGGTTGAAAATGCTGCCACTTAATGCCAGGTCAGTGAATGATAAACAGCTATCATTCAGCTGTTTCCCAGTACAATTTCCACCTGGGTCATGTGCTGGAGACTGCTGGCTGGGCCACATTCCTGCAAGAAGGCAACTCACACAGTTGGAGTAAAGGAGCCCCCAGGTGAACGAAAGTAGCAGATGCGCAGATGAAATACACAATAGCTGGCAAGTGCCCTCTCCTTCAATCCTAGATGGGCTTTGGGTCTTCCACTCTCCCTACAGAAGTGCAGAGTTTCAGTCCATTGCTCAAACCACTCAAAGCATTACACCATGCTGGCTCTTGAATAATAGACGAGATAGAAATGCAGCACAATTGTTTATATCCACATTGGTCCAAAGACATCCATGAATCCATGACTGAGATATAATTTGAACACATCTACAACTAGATCATAGTGAGCATGGAAAGGACTTTCCTGTGTACAGAATTTTGGAGCTGCAGTTCCAACCATTTGATATTCAGTCTCCTTCAAATTTAGTAATGTGTATTCTCTTTTTCACATATTCTGTTTTTTGGATTCCAATGGAATCCAAAAGCTCTTTTATTTTTCTAATGGCATTGAAAATTCCAGAAAAGTCAAGAACAAGGTCATTAATTTGTTCATTAAAATTAAAATCCCACTTCCACTCCAACAAAGGACATCCAAGGTGCAAAAATGACACTAACAAACAGAACCACAGACAAATTCTTTCATAAAGGGGCTATGGTTTTTAAAATGTCAACTTGTCTGACATGGTTCTCCCTGGCCCCCTTGCCCTCAGTTTTGCCAACTGATAAGAACCAAGAGAAAGCCTTGGAAATTTCCTTTGCACCTAGATGCCTTTTTCTGCAGTCTGTTTCCTGCAGAAACTGTCAATACCTTATTCTAGACTGATTTGATTTTCTTCTCTTGCTGGGTGGTTTCATAGCAGAGTACGTGCTGCACTGGGGGACTTTCAGAAGACATTGACTGAAATAGAGAGAATGTTCAAAGGGGTATAACAGCAGCTGTTTTCAAAGTAAACAAATAGATCTGGGCGATTCATCTTTCCTTCTTTGTGCTTTTATTTCCCCTTTGGAAGAAAATTAAAGAATTAGACCAGCTTCACACACACACTCTCTCTCTCTCTCACACACACACACACATCCAGAGGCAAATACTCTGTGAATCTACTTTTTTCCCCACAGAAAAGCAGCATTTATGTCTGAATCAACTCAGTCGTTGTAGGGACTCCCTGCCGATACTTTAATAGAGAAGGGATCTCAATTCACTCCTCATGAATAAAAGAACATAATGGGATAAGTATTTGCTTTCTACAAAAAGAAAAAAGACAGAAGGAAGAGGAGAAAGGGAAGGAGAGCTTTAAAGACAGTAAGTTATTGTTTCCTCAAAGATTACAGGAAACCTAGATGGGTGACAAAAGTATGGGTATACATACAATTCTCTACTTTGGATGGTGCCATCTGAGAATTAGTTTTAAAAATTTAAGAATAACTACTGAAAACAATGGAATCTTAGGGCACCTTAGAGTATATCAGAGAGCAAATATGGTGTAATGTCTAAAATGTTGGATTGGGACTTGCGAGATATACAGTTTATTTCCCACCAAGTTATGGGACTCATTGGGTCACCGTGGGCCAATAAGAATCTTTTCAAAGCATACCTAATTCACAGGGTTGTTGTAAGTATAATGTTAGGACAGCCATTTATGTTGCCCTTGGTATAAAAAGCAAGGTATAAAAAAAATTAATACCTAAAAAATAGATCAATAATTAGATTGATCTTGGCCTCAAGCAGACAGGGCAAAAGGAGCGGCCAGAGGCCTCTCCTGCTCTGATAGCTGTGGCACCGCAGCAACCGCATGCACCCAGTCCTGATCTGGGCAACCACCGCAGTCCTGAACCATCCGCTGAAAAGGGGCAGTTTTTTTCTGCTCCTTTAGCAGCTGGGTTTGGGCCACCTTAGGCGGCCACAGTGCAGCTTTGATCCAATCCAGGGGCAGTATTATCTGAATGCCACACCCTCAGATTGGCCCAAAACTGGCACTTTTGGCCCATCTGTTTCAGGCTCTTAACATAACCTTTCAGAGACTATGGGCCTTTACAGACTGCCAAAAATAATGCAGCTTGAGGTTACTTTAACTGTCCTCGCTCAGTGCTAGGGAATCATGGGAATTGTATTTTTTTTCTGTGACGTTGATCCTTCTCTGTCAGAGAGCTCTGATGCCACAATAAACTACAGTTCCCATGATTCCTTAGCATTGAGCCATGACAGTTAAAGTGGCCTCAAGCTGCATTATTTCTGGCAGTCTGTAAAGGCCCTATAGTTGATTTCACACATCATACCTCTGATAAGAGAACAATAGTGCAGGAAAGTTGTTGCCATACCTCTTATAGTCTTTTGGGTACAACAAGCTTTAATAAACCCATTTTCAAAATTTCCTGAGGGATATCATGATTGTCTGATGCTATGTAAATAACAGTGTTTCAAATAAATTCATATCCTGTTTGTGATACACAAACTGTTGGTATAGATTCAATCAGTTCCTTTTGAGCTTAGTCCACATGATGCTGCATTCTTTATTAAGTTATGTACATTGATGTTGATGGGACTTCAGTTCCAAATATTTTTGCAGATGTTATGCAAAATTGACAGAATCCTACATCCACTACTTAGTTATGTCTGAATAACTATGCAACATCCCAGGCCTAACCTCTGACACTCACCTACCCACAACCTTAAGAACCAGTTACTGGATAAGATCTGTTCTTCTGGATATCAGTGCATGAGGAGGAGGATGTTCCACTCCCTCCCACCACCAAGCAGGCTCTGCTTCTGATTGTCAACAGCATTGCTTGTTGATGGAGAGGGGTGGAATATTATCTTTCTTGCACCTAAATTGCCATCAGAACAAACCTATATCTCTATTAGCTGTTAAGAGGGGTTGGAAGCTGTTGGCTCTTAAGGTGGGCTGTGACTTATGTTGGGTTAGTAACTCTAGATTATGAATCTATAATCTCAGTGCTGAATACAGGTGTTCAATCCAATACCCAACAGAGTTCAGTCCAAGAAGAACTATACCAAACTTTTCAAGTCACAGGATGCTTTGTGTCCCATTAGAAACTGGCTCCAGGGTAGTGACAATCAGATCACAGGTACTAATAGAGAAATTGATTTGTGAATTCCAGCCTAACAGACTTGTTCCACAAGCCATTTAAGGTAGATTACTTGGCTATAAACAAAGGGCATTTCACATATGATTGTAAAGTGCTGTGTTTTGCTTTTTTTGTTTGTTTTGCTTCTATTAGGCATTTCCACACTCCATAGTGGCAAAGCCTCCACTAACTAGTATGTCCACTTGAATTTATTTGTTTTCCCATTTTCTTTCTCAGCAATAACCACATGTGCTGAGTTGGCATGCAACTTAGGCTACATCTGCAATTAGGCTACACAATTTGACAATCAGACTTCTGTGACTGAGAAGTCTAAATATCTCACAAAGCTACAAATTCCAGAATCCCATAGCATTAAGCCATGGCAGTTAAAGTAGTGTCAAACTGCATTATTTCTGCAGTGTAGATACAGTCTTAGTTTTAAGTTGTGCTCAAAAGTGGAAAATGATCACAGCCCAAGCCTTTTGTTTATTGAAAAGACTTCAAATAAACCCCCCTCAGAGCAACTCATGTAATCATCAAAACAGATGAGTAACAATGCCTACATATAAAGAAATGGAACAGTGGCAAATAATTGAAGGGGCAATCATGTCTGAAAATGCTCTTAATGAATGCAGTGAAACAGATTAGGGGGTCTATGTTAATGTTTTGTTAAGATGGAGCTCAAAATGGATACACTAAAATTTACACCTAATTCTATGTGCATCCATAGCTCTCTAAATCAGAGGTGGGAATCCCATGTGGTCCTTCAGATACTCTTGGACTTCAAATTCTAGCACAATTAGCCAATATAGCCAATAGTGAGGAGTGCTGGGAGTTGCAGTCCAAGACCATCTGGAGAATTTATTTACTTATTTATTTAGAGTATTCATAGCCCACTCTTCAGCCACAAAGGGTCTCAGAGCAGCTTACAAATGGTTAATTAGATTGTTTCCTGCTCTCAGGCTTACAATCTAAAAAGACATGACACAAAAAGAGAAGGGAATGGCAGTAGAGAAGGGGATCCGGTCCAGTAATTATTTTCTCCTTCTGAGGCTGGATCATGGCAGATGGACTGGAGGGAGGGCTCTCCTTCTTAGGCTAGGCTAAGCCTGATGGAGCTGGGCCTGTCTCTCTTCTTCTGAAGCCGGATGATATGGAGTGGAGGGAAGACTCTTCTTCTCACTCTGATTCCCACATGTGCCTTCAATAGACAAATTCCCTTTACAATACTTGCTGTCACAATGCTTTTTAACACTATAGTGGAAGGCATTTAGGTGTGAGACAATATGATGCAATGTTATAGCTGTCCCTAGTTTAGAATCACTGGCCTAAATCCAAATGGTAGTCCTCAGTAGAGTAGACCCACTGAATAGGTGCACTGAGGGCCTTTGCAGACTGCCAGGAATAGTGCAAATTGAGGCCACTTTAACTGCCCGAATTCAATGCTAGGGAATCATGGGAACTGTAGTTTATTGTGGCACCAGAGCTCTCTGACAGAGAAAGCTCAGTGTCTCAGAAAAAATACAATTCCCATGATTCCCTAGCACTGAGCCGGGGCAGTTAAAGTTGACTCAATTTGCACTATTTCTAGCAGTCTGCAAAGGCCCTGAATCAACATTTTATGTAAATGTTGGCATACCATTCAGCGGCTGATTCAATTGATTTACTGTAATTGGGATTAATAATTGGATTTGGGCCATTAGTTCCATGGTCTAAAACTGTCATTTCTTGCATGTTTTCTAAAAGCTCCTTCCATCCTGCTGAGGAAAGTAATAGCTCTCTATGGTATTTTCCTGTGTATTTGCATTATGACATTTGATTCACAAAGCAAATGGCTTTAATGAATAACACCCCATATCAAGCATGCTACAGCAGCTACACTAATTAGTGAAGGCCTCTTGTTTGGCTACTTTTGAAAGCCAACTAAATGGGATGTCTATGTTTTCTTTTCTAGTGGACATATTAATAAGCATAGTAACATTGGTTTTTGCACTTTTAAACAACCATTTTGCCTTCTAAGAGTGTGGTAGCTACGTTACTCTATTGTTTAAAAAAAAGAGTTCTGTGGCATTTTAGGCATGAACACGTTTTGTTTGGTTCATCTCTTTGGAAAGTCTAAAGCTACCATAACACTATATGCCCCTGCCCAGATAGGTGACCCAGAAAGATACAAAGATTGATGAAATTCAAAGCAACTGAGAGATCCAGGAGAACTATCAGGGTTGCATGAATCCCATCCATTCCACATTGCAAAGCATCCACCAGGGTGACCAAGGCTGGCTAAGACTGGGATACATATTACATTTGAAGCTCTAAATAGCTAAATGGCTAAATGCTTTATCCCACATGAAGCTACCCAGCTACTTACTCATGATAGGATCTCTTTTTAATTCAAAGCCTGATGTAATTTGGAGACAATAGGAAGACTGTTTGTTTGACTAAGAATGTAATAGTGACTGGGTTGCCCTTTTAAATGGGCCACTGTTCCATTTCTTTATATGTAGGCATTGTTACCCATCTGTTTTGATGATTACATGAGTTGCTCTGAGGGGGTTTTATTTGAAGTCTTTTCAATAAACAAAAGGCTTGAGCTGTGGTAATTTTCCACTTCTGAGCAGAACTTAAAACTAAGGCTGCACCTGCACTGAAGAAATAATGCAGTTTGACACTACTTTAACTGCCATGGCTTAATGCCATGGGATTCTGAAATTTGTAGCTTTGTGAGATATTTAGACTTCTCTGTCACAGAACTCTGATTGTCAAATTGTGTTATTTCTGCAGTGCAGATGTAGCCTAAGTTGCATGACAACTCAGAACGAACATCCAAGTTAGACAGGTGTAAGTTGTCCTTGAAAGCCAGCTGTTATTGTTCCTTCTCCAAAATATTAAGTATTTGTCTTTGTTTACAGCTTGCCAGTGAATATGAATGTGATCCCCAATCTGAGCCTTTAATTTCAGTGAGATTCCATAATCACAAATCTATTCAGATTTTCAGACTGTTACTGTTGCCCTTTTTTCTTTGAGCAAACCACTCAAAGAGATTTTTAATGGATTTTCTTTGTTAGTTCTGCTTTGCTTCCACTATACTATTCCACTTCCACTATGGATATTGCTTTGGCAAATTGATTTGCTTGGAAACCACTGTTTAGTCTTGAAATTTTCTTCACTGGCTCAGATTTACTTTTAACACAGTGCAGCTACTAAAAGGTGAGCTTTTCACCACTTTTGGACTTTACCCAGTCTTACAATTCTTGGCATAACAAAAGAAATAATTCTAATATATTTGTGGTCTCTTTAAACAAGTTCTATGAGCATAGATTTTTCAGCATAAATTTATAAATTTATACTAAATCTAATTAGGAATAATTTATCATTATATACTGAAGGTACACACAAATTTTGTAAGCTGTTTTCTTAGTATTGAGGTTTTCTGCAGCACACAGAGTTTTGTACTGAAGATAATTCAAGAACATGTGGCATACAAATAAACAGTCTCTTCTTGTTGAAACATTAGAAAAATGTTTAAACTTTTAATAGCCTACAGCACTCTTTTATTTAAGCCCACATAGTTTAAATAAACTGCATTGCAAATTTCAACATGGCATTGTCTGTATTAGAGATCATTACTTGTTAGGACATCATATCCACCATAATTCCTGTTCGCCATTTTCAGCTTAAAGATGTAGACAGGGTCAGAGGAAGAAAATCAGTTTGGATATAACAAAAATACATTTCATATTCATGTTTTCATGCTATGCATATGAACAAGTTGTTCTTCATTCTTTTTTTTCTTTTTTTCTTTTTTCTTTTCTGTACATAAGAGAAGAAAGAGTAGGTTCTGCTTTCTCTTTAACTACCATTCCTGATACATTCAAACTGAGAGAACACTGGTTAGTTTAAACTCTAGTTAATTCAAACAAATCCGTATAATAAACTATCATTTACAATAAGCACCATAATTCCCTCAGTTCAATTGTATTTAGTTTAATACTGAAAGCAGAAGGTTTTGCCTTATATAGCTAATGATAAACATGATTGTCTGAATACCATAAAGGCACCAAATACCATCTGAAATTTAAAGGTAAGCAAATCAGCCCTGGTTAGTACTTGGATGGGAGACCACTAACAAATACCAGATCCTGTAGGCTATATTTCAGATTAAGGGACTGGCAAAGCAATGTATGAGTATTCTTTGCCTAATTCAAGAGGTCACCTAAAGTCAACAGGGGGCTTAAAGGCACATATGCACAAAGACATAATGATGTCCTGATACATCCAAATCAGTCCACTGTCTTACTTGGTTCTAGTCACAGTGACACAAAGCTCATATGGCTTAGTAGGAACAAAGTAGTTTTGCTATCTATATTTCATAGATACATTTCAAAGTGATATTTGTGTTTCCCATTTCTTAAACTACTGTCTAACACATCTAAATCCTTTGGAAAGCATAAAATAGAAACTGAGAGAGCATTTTTAATTCATGTTCATTACAGAACTTCATGTTCCAGAACAATATTATAAGAAAATTGGTAAATGCATGCAATCTTTCTTTACTGAAGAGCAGAAGAGTTTATCTAAACACACTCATGTATGGACTTATCTAACCCATCCATGAGTCATCTTATCTATTTGCAGAACTTGGAATTAATTTGTTATAATTTCAACAATATTAAGTTGTTATTTTAATCATTTTATTTTCAGCAATGAGTAACGACAAATGTTTCACATTGTTTTAATTTATTACTATATCTTTACATAGAATACAATTTTTTTTCAAACTTAACTCCTGCCATTTGAACTTTCCTCTTGAGTGTCCTTGTGTTATTTTTCCCCTTTTGCAAGAATAGGATTAGATTAAGCATTATCATCTCCTTAATATTTATTCAATTTTTTTTTAACATGGCCAATTATGAGTTGCCTAAGGGTTTTCCATAAAAGCTTCATCAACCCCTCTGAAGCTAGGCCAATTAAACACAAACAACTCAAAACTGGACTGGTTATTTTACAAGTTTCTGTAGCTTCTCAGTGGGCCTTTGAGAGAAAAAGCAATGATCAGACAGTAGGTGGTAGTCTTAATAGCAGCAAGACAAGTAAACAAACAAACAAAATGAGCATACAGCAGAGTCAGTCATTTTTTTATATTTTGGCATATAACTCCGCTCTCTCTTCCAGAACTGTAACAAATGGTATGATGATCGGAACAATGGGTGGGTGGGTGGGTTGCACAAACATTTGGTAGGCCATTATGAAGAAGATGCAAATAGGAAACTCAGCCAGAAGGAAATGGAGATCCTCCCAGGACTTCACTTCAACACTGAGAACAAATTTAAAAAAATGTTTCTTGAAACTTCTGTTCAAGAAGAGTGCACGGGAGTATATGTGATCCAAAGCATCAGTTAGTAAGATCTTGACCAATCTTTGTTTTTTTCTGCTAATTAGGGTCACAAATTCAGTAAAATCTCTGAAACATATGTTGGTGATGAAATCAAGTGCTATAGATTCCATCAATGCAATGCAAGGTTCTGATTTAGCATCCTATTTAAGGATGAGCGAATGGATTTCACATATTGAAGGCTGATCACCTCCATCATGCCTAGTCTCAGAAGCAGATGAAAGGACCTTCATCCATCCCAACTGCCACTGCCCTGGCCTGGGCAGGGGGCGGGGAGAAAGAAGAAGAGGCAGCATCTACTTCCCCCAGATGCTTTTCTCTTTTCCTTTCATGCCCTGTCTTGTTTAAATGTAAGCCTGAGGGCAGGGAACTGTCAAATTAGCAATTTGTAAGCTGCTCTAAGAACCTGTATGGCTGGAGAGCAGGTTATGAATGCTCCAAATAAATAAATATAAATAAATAAGGTCTCCCATTGGTCACAGGGGCAGAGAGAGCAGGTCTTGTGTACAATCACCAGATAGCATACATTCTGTCATTATGTGTGTACAAAGGGGAATAACTGGGGGCGACCTCCCCTCATTCCTGCGCAGGTACATCAGAGTTGTCATTAATCCCCCGCTTCCTCCCTTCTTGTCACCCACAGATCATAGACGGCTTCGCTGAGCTCAGCTGCTCCCAAGTAGTGGGTGCCATAGATGGGTGCCACCATCAGATTGTGCCACCCTTGGGGTGGAGGAACAAGTTTTTCAACTGAAAGGACAACTACTCCATCATCCTCCAGGGGACATGCAACCATACAGGATGCTTCCTGGATGTGGAACCGGGGGGGGATGTTGACCCACGATACGAGCATGGCAAGGAACTCCATCATTATTGAGACCATGGAGGCTGGCATCTACGTGCCAGAGAACCCCACCATCATCCTGAGGGGCCAGCAGATTGGCCCTCTCCTGCTTGCTGACAGCACCTACTCCGTTCAGAAGTGGCTCATGAGGCCAAGCAGAAACTATTCAACAAGAAGCTGAATTATGGCAGGAATGTGGTGGAAAGGCATTCAGGTGGCTGAGGTGGAAGTGCCTCACTGCCCACTTATTGTGGCAGAGGAGAACATAATCCCCATCATTGCCTCATGTATCATCCTCCACAACCTCTTTGAGACCAAGGACACGGTGCTGGATGAGGGACTGCTCTATAGTCGCCACTTTGTGGACGCACCCATAGTGGACAATGATGTTCTGAAACTGAGAGAAAGGGAGGCTGTAAGGGAGGCCCTAGCAGACTTCTTTGTCACTGGGAGGATATTAAGTATCCCCTGTCCTCCATCTATGATCCTAGGGTATTAGTGTAACATGATAAGTAGAGTAATAAACATATCCTATCATCCACACTCTGTGTATGCCTATCATTCATATTCTTATGCAGTCATTCCTAACCATATGCCTAAGGGACACACATTAACAAAAGGACATGGAGGGGTCATCCGGTGACAGTTTTCCTGGCCACTAAAAGATACAGTGCATCAATGATCAACCAACTCTCTGACAATGTAACAAATTCACGAAATTCAGCCTTCCCTAATGGCCCATTTGATAGTTACAATTGTTAGCCCAGCGGGCAGCCATTGGGAACCCGATTCAAACTTCTCCTGTGAGGGTCTCTATTGGCTAGCAGCCAGGTAAGGCCATCTCCTCTCAGGAACAACTGCACATGAATGTCTTTGAGACCCTCTGCAGCCCCCAAGGATGATAATGTTAATCAGAAGGAGAGTGCCCATCAGTATCACTTACAGGTCCATCCAGGAGGTGGGAATTCTCTTGGATGCCCTCACCGATCATGCAGCTGCGAGAAGGATGATGACCACCACCAATCACTCTAACCAGGGGTATTTCATCCAGGCCTCACTTGCCCTTATTCACCAGGGCTTCGAGAAGATCCTCAAACAGTGCTGGACCATGTTCAAGCCACTGAAATAGGTCTTCTTTGAAGCCCTGGAAGACTACGGGGAGCACCCTGCGGTTAGGAAGCAGCCACCCTTTTATGACCAGCTGCATGACCTGTGGCTGAGGGCAGGAAGCCCACAGTGGGAGGATCATCATCCCCCAGGTAAATGCTGGGCCCCTGCCATGCTTCCCGATGGCCATTCCTACCCCCCATCACCCATGCCTATACCTCCCCTCCCTCCCTTCCCACACTACAAGTGTGCAACGATGATGGCACCAGGGACAGAGAGGGGACCGAGCCAGCTCCCCCTCTTTCTCCACCTCAGAGCCTGAGGCTGCCCTTGTCAGAGAGGGTCAAGGAGAGGGAGCCCCTGCCATCTAGCGGCAGCCACAGGAGTCTCCCATTGCAGAAGGTAGGTCTCCAAGAGGTGGGCTGACGGCTTCATGAGTACAGCCTCCATGGCATTTCTGTTCCTGCCCTCCTCCACTACTTCCCATAGCAGCTGGGTAACTGGTTTCTCTCCCTTTCACAGCAGGTGCTGCCAAGGAAGAACCTGGGCCAAGTCACCATCCAGCAGGAAGGGGACAGGGTTCTGAGTGTCACCCTCTTGTCCTGCCTCCTGGAAACAGAAAGCAGGACTGACAACGAGGCAAGAATGGCAGAGAAACAGTGGGAGGGAGTGGAAGAGACCCAGGAACCCTGGCTGTGGCATTGGGTGATCAGGTGCACAGCCCTCTCCTAACCACCCTTTTCTCTTTTGTTTCCCCTTGCAGATTGTCAGATGGAACATCAAAAACCTCCAGGAAACCATGGCAGCCATCCTGGAATGCCTTGGGCCCATTCAACCCTAAGCCCCCC
>CM034708.1:131710472-131722552 GCA_020142125.1 Phrynosoma platyrhinos | reverse complement strand
CTCTGAGATTATATTTGCCAGTTCTTTTAATATCCTTGGATGTAGTTTGTCTGGTTATGGAGACTTAAATTCATTAGGTTGACCAGGTATTCCTATACTTCCTCTTTACTTATTCTGTGCTGCATTTCCCCTATTGTGCCCTCTGCTCTATTTTCTTCAGGTTGAAAACCCTTTTTCCTTTTGTGAGAAGACTGAGGCAAAGAAGGTGTTGAGTAGTTCTGCCTTTTCTCTGTCCCCTGTTAGAATTTCTCCATCTTCTCTGCACTGTGGCCTATCATTTACTTCTACTTTCTTTTACTATGGACATACCCAAAAAAGCCCTTTTTATTGGCCTTAACCCCTCTAGCAAGCCTGAGATCATTCTGTGCTTTGGCTTTCCTGATTTTAACCCTGCATGTGCTAGTATTTATTTGAATTCCTCTTTAGTGATTTCACCCTTTTCCATTTCTTATACATCTCCCATTTAAAACTTAGTTCGCTTGAAAGTTCTTTTGTCATCCAACCCAGTTTCTTGAGACATCTCCCATCAGAGTTCCCATGATTCCCTAGCACTGAGCCAGGGCAGTTAAAGTGGACTCAATTTGCACTATTTCTAGCAGTCTGCAAAGGCCCCCAATCACCATTTTCTTTGTTTTGCCTATTCTGTTTTCATTTGAAATTGTTTTAAACTTTTTATATTATTTAAATTGTATGCAGTCTTGAGTAACCAAAATAGAGGGTGGAATAAAAATATTTAAATAAATAAATAAACTCTGAAGTGTCTTCAGGTCCACTTCTCTCATTACCCCACCTTGCTTTAGCTCCCTCCTAGTCTGTCTTCAGTTTCTTTCTCTTTGACTATGAAAAACTAATGTATCCACATGTCTAGTCTTATGAGATTGAACAAACTACATGACTCTTTTTGTCTATATTCTTTAGTAACAATACTGCTAGAACACAGGAGAGTTTAAACTGTGCATATAGAAAAGAACTGCTCCTTTGTCTGGAACTTCCTTTGCCTTCCTTCAACAGGTGAGTGAGTTTCTTATCAGCAATTGAAACCATAAGGTCAATAACTAATCTTTTAATAATCTGTTTAAAAGTATCAAATTTTGATATGCCTATTAATGTTTCAGAAAAAAAATGAGCTGTCTTGCTTTGTCACTCTTAGTGTCAAGATTTTTCTCTAGATTTCACACAGAAATGGCACTGAACTCTACAAGCAGGGCAGATTTGAACACTCCCTTTCTTTCCCATCCACCGCATATATCCTTCAGTTATGACTTCTGCAGTCTCCTTTTCCCCAATTCTTCAAAAAATCTTAATAGCTATTGGCATTGTGCCCCATTTTATACATCCTTAATTGAAGATCTTGCCCCGATCATTTGCTTTGCAATACATATGCATTTGATGTAAAATATAAGGAACTAGAACAGTTATTAACTACAGAAAAAATGCAAATGGATGACTTAATGTACTTCTATAATGCATATATTTGGAGCCAAAAACGTGACCTTTTCATATTATGAAGAAGTGTGAAAAAGCCATTTACTGGAAAAAAAATTAAAAAAATCTTTTAAAAAAAAGGAAAAGGTGAACTTTAGATAGTTCCTCAATAGTGCAAAACCTCTTGGTATGTGGTATAAACATTTACCTATTTTGTTGCTGTTGTTGTTGTGTGTCTTCAATTGTTTCTAACTTATGGTGACCCTAAGGTGAACCTGTCATGGAGTTTTATTGGCAAGATTTATTCAGAGGAGGTTTGCCATTGCCTTCCCCGAACCTGAAATCATGTGATTTGCCCAAGGTTTCATGGCCAAGTTGGGAATTGAACCCTGGTCTTCACAGTTGTAGTCCAGTACTCAAACTGCTACACCATGTTGGCTCTCTTTACTTACTTTATCTATATTATTTATATCATGTATGTAATTGTTCTGCAAGTCAGCTCTCCGCCTAAAAGCACTCAAAGGCCTTGCATGCTATATCACACCACTTACTCCATGATGCTTACCACAGTAGGAAAAAGTAGTGAAACCTAATGGTCACTGTGTGTTTTGTAAAATAAAACAATGGATAAGTAAAACTCAGAGTAAATGCAAAAGGAAGTGAGCCCCTGGCTGCATAATCTCTTCCCTCTGTCTGAGATAGGAATCAAACGTGAACCCGGCAACATGACAATGATCCCAAATATAACAACTAGTTGCTCATTGATGCTAGGCAATTATAGTGCCATTATTCCACATCAACTGTCATTTTTCCATCCTATGGTTTTTGGTTTTGCAGCTCAGAAAACAGCATTCTCACCAAAGCACTCTAGTGCCTCAGCAAACTACAAAACCCAGGATTCTGTCAAATGTTGCCATGGCCACTAAACTTGAAAAATAGTGTTATGAATGTATACTGTGAAGGGGCCCCAGATCTACCAAAATATGATTGTGGAAGAAGAAATTTTATGTTTTAAAATGCACTGGTCAAAGTCTAGACCTAAACCCTGTTGAATCCTGTAGCAGGACCAGAAGCTAAGTGTTCATTCAAGGAAGCCTGCATATATCAATGAACTGAAGCAAATCTTTAAGAAGAAATGTGCAAAAATTCCTTTAAAAATGATGACCAGCTGATCCAAGCTCCTACATCACAGATGAATCTTTGGATGGACACTTTACAACTTGACATTCTGAACTCTCTGGCTCTGGCTGAGAACTAATTTTCTGAATCTGCTGCAGAATAACTATTCATAACTATTGGCCCTTGTATTTAATTGTTGGTGGTGGTGTTGTTGCCATTATTCTACAGACTTTATATGTTTTATTGTAAAAACGCAATAAAAATTTAATTAGAAAAAAAATGATGACTAGCTATTAATATTTGTTTGTTTGTTATTTAAGGTATTCCTGGATCATCTCCCAGCCCACAAGGGTTCCCCAGTTGATGAAAAATAAAAACCAGTTAAAACAATACTGAGGACCTTATCACACAGGGGAGATCCTGTTCAGAAACGAGATTTAAAAGGTGGGGGAAACCCGCAAAAGCGCATAGATTTGCACACACATTGATGTTAAAGTGTGTTTAACCTGAACAGAAAGTAGTCAAAAGCTGCTTCTTTTTACTTTTTGGATTTTCTGAAAATAAAAAGAAGTGGCTTGTGACTACTTTCCATTCAAATTAAGCACACTTTAACATCAATGTCATGTGGAAATCTACACGCGTTTGCTATTTTTTTCTATTTAAACCCCCGTTTCTGCACAGGATTTCCCCCGTGTGATAAAGTGCTGAGATAAAAACATGTTAAAACATGTTAAAATACTGTAGAAATGCTCATAAAAACAGTCTAAAAACAATCCTAAAATCCAGTCTTAAAACATTAAAACAGCAATTTAAAACACTGAATGTCACGTAGAACAGCCCTGTTGCAGCTGCCCATGAGAAGCTTAAAAGAGACTCTTGAGTAGGGAGTTCTGCGGTTGAGTTGCTGCTACAAAGAAAGCATCTAGAAAATGTTTGTTTGAAGATATTGCTGCTTCAGCATTGCACATGAATATTGACTGCTGGATGAGTTGTCAAAAAAATAAATCTTTTTCATGTGTTTAATTAGGTTATCTATTGTGCTTCAGGACTACTGGGTACGATTAAGATCTAATAACATTTTAGGTTGAAAAATGACAATCCTAAGGGATGCACAAATGTCTTCCTATCACTGTACTTCACAGAGTTATTATATGTATAAAGTAGAATGTGGAGATACCCATGTACATCTCCTTAAGCTCACTTAAATAAAGACAGGACATAAATCTAATGAATGAATGAATGAATGAATGAATGAAAAATGCAAAATCTGATGGCAAGAGAAGGGTCAACAAACTCTTACTTGCACTGAAATTAAGCAAAGTTTTGTAGGATCATGAATTAGTTCAACCATCACTGATGTATCATGGTTGATTCTGCAGAAAGCCATTACTAAAGGAGCTCTAGCTTAAGACATAGTGCATTTGCTCTCATCATTTTTTTTCCCTGTCCAACCACCTTCCCTGTCCTTCTCATAATATTTTGACAACCAGATCAGGGTGAAAAAAAGACTCTATAATGCAAGTATGGCTATAATTTAAGCTCCCTCACCCATTTAAATACTTACAGCACAATACTGCATGCTCTCCCTACACACATACACACACACACTCAACCCCACCATATCAGCAATTCTAACTCAAGGTTAAATACCCTTGAGTATATATATATAAAAAATCTGTATTTCTTCAAGCAAATGCTGAAGCATTCATTACAGTTTCCTTGACCTTTGTAGAGGGTTTAATAGGATGTGGCTGGTGGATGAACAAGGCAATATATGGTTAACTGTCTAAATGTCCCCCATATCTCACTTATATTGGCTAATGTGGCATTCAGACCTGAATAATTTAAACTGGTTAGCTCCTCAAGTAGCACCTGGATCATTTGACATAATGTTCTAGAAAAGTCTTTCTATATAAACTGTAAATAGCCAACATACAGTCTGCAATTAATATTAAAAAATAAAGCCCAGTGTGTGTCAAGAATAGAGATACCTGAGAAATCTCATCCTCATGACTTCCAATGCAATGTGGCTCAATCTGCTCCACACACACTATGAAACATGGGTCAGAACAAAGCACTTCATTGTATTCTTCACTTCTAAGGTTTTCTGACACAACCTTAGCACACATACCCCACACATGGAGAGACATATCAAAATATTCTAAATGTGCATTTTGAGGTACATTGACTGTGATTCTCCTTACCAGTGTAGCTATACTAACAAATGTAGTGATAATACTCTGTTGTCAGCAGTGGGTGAGCAACCACAGGTGCTGCAATGGCAGGAGTAATTCCTCATTAATTTTGTTCTCAAAGGAAGCAACAAGCAGTTTTCTTCTTGTTTCAAGAAAGTCTTCAAAAACTATACAATTTCCAAACATTATTCACACTTCAAGACTTATTCCATGCAAAATTTGCATGTGGTATTTTTGCAACACTTTCTGTGCAAGAGATAATATTTTTGTGCAGAAAATAATAATATTTCTCCACAGAAAATGCAGTTTTCTGTGAAAAAACTACTGTGTGTGATTTTGTGTAGAATAAGGCCCAAACTGCAAAGACTCATAGTTTAGGTCGGTTTAGGAGTCTTCTCATCAAAATTGGAGAAATATATTTTACAACCATTTCTGAATATATTAATTTTTCCCCATCCTTAGGAAAGGAGAGTGCAACAAATGCTGTTTCAGGATAAAAAGCTGACCTGCCAACTCTCAAACGACTCAAAAGGCACTAGGGCAGTTATGACTTTCTCTGCCACCATCCCTCTACTGGCACTAGGTACAATGCTGAAAAAGTACTTTATGCCAGTGTAGCAGACTTCTGTCAGCATATATTACCAACAGGATTCTGACCAGTATATTTCAAAAGATAAATTGAGTATTTTGGATCTATATAGAACTGCATATTTTGAAGAAGAAAAAAAAAAGACCCCACAAAAAAATGTTGCAAATGTAAAAAAAAAAAGTATAGATCTTTTAAAATCTCAGATTAATGTAGAATCAGAACACAATGGAATTTATAGTGGCAAGAGGAAGCAAAATAGACATAGAGCAGAAATATTCCCTAAGTGTTTTGTTTCATTTTTGACCACAATTCCCCATGCCTTTAAACAACTGCAAAGCAGAAAGCTATATATTTTCCCAATGATAACAAAAATGGTTGAATTTCTTCCCCTTATGCAACTAATAAGGACTAAAACTTTCTGACAGGAAATTGACGATACTATACAGCTGATATTGAAAGAATTCTAATGACCACTGATGTGTCCAACAACCTAGGAAAGAATTGAACTAATTACTTTTTCTGTTTACAGCTTGGAAGGGTAATGATGGGGAAAGATAACAGTTGCTACATCATTGTCTGCTCTGGAGCTATTGAAGAAACAAATCCTAACCAGCAGAAAGGGTGCACAAATATGTCCCCCCCCCCCCAAAAAAAATACTGTCTATGAATTGACCATAAAAGGCTGGTAGTGAACTGAGTTGCTCTCGAAACACACTAACAGCTTTGCAAGAGATAGCAATGGCAAGTCCATCTTATTCAAGCAGTGCTTCAAAAATTCTTAGTCAGCATTCTTTTCAGAGTTTAATGCACCATATGGCCTGCTTTTGCTTCCTAATTGAATCTAATGCATTTCAGTAACTTCTCATTGTTTCTATCACCACTATCACCACCACCATCATCATGATCATCTCAATTTTACCCCAAGACCAATGGATCTGGCCCTTATTCCCACTTTCAATATCTATGTTTGCTACCCATCTTTTTGTTTCCCCATTTGCACTATTTTTGTATATTAAAAAAATAACAAAAAGCAATCTATATATGTTCATGCATCTTTGAATCATGTTTTAAGTTATTTTATAATGCACTGGAATACTGTGAACATGAATAAAACACTCCACTCAAAATGCCCTGAAGTCCATTTGTAGCCAAATCTACAGTAGATCCATTGAATCAATTGCTGAATGGTGAATATGTACTTGCATATTGATTCAATGAATCTGTTCCACTTGGGATCAACATTAGGATTCAGGCCTTATATCAGTCCAACATTTTGTTGTTATTGTTAACTGCCTTCATGTCAATCTCAACCCATGGCAACCCTATGGAGGAGACATCTCCACCCCTCACCACCATCCTCTACTGCTCTGCATAGCTCCTGCAAACTCATATTTTTGGTCTCTTTAATAAAGTCCATCCATCTAGGATGTGGTCTTCCTCTCTTTCTACTTCCCTCCACCTTTCCTAACATTATTGTCTTTTCCAATGATTCATGCCTTCTCATGATGTGTCCAAAGTATAACAGTCTAGTCTTGTCATCTTGGCTTCTATGGATATTTCTGGCTTGATCTGCTCTAGGACCCATTTGTTTGTCCTTTTGGCTGTCCATGGAATCCTCAGCACTCTTCTCCAGCACCAGATCTCAAAGGAGTTGATTTTCCTCCTATTTTCTTTCTTGACAGTCCAGATCTCACACCCATGCACAGTTATAGGGAATTCCACATCTGTGGGGATCTCTGCTAGTATTATGGTGCCATCAGCATATCTCAAATTGTTGATATTTCTTCCTCCTATTTTCACTCCTCCCTCTTCCATTTCTGAGCCTGCTTTCCTTACAATATGTTCTTCATACAAGTTGAATAGGCAGGGTGATAGGATGCACCCCTGTCTGACTCTTTTGCCAATTGGGAATCATTCTGTTTCTCTGTGTTCTGTTCTGACAGAAGCCTCTTGTCCTTTATTATTATTATTAAAGTTTATTTCTAAAGTGCTGTCAATGTACACAGAGCTGTACAAAAAGACAATCAAGCATAAAATAGAATAAAAACCTGCCAAAGGCATACAATCTAAATACAAAACAATAGGTAAAATAATAAAAGTCAATTAAAGCAAAAAACAATTACAACAATTAATTAGTAACATCTACTGTCTACCCAAATGACAGAAAAAGTAAATCTGTGGGGGTTGCAGACTGCCAGAAATAGTGCAAATTGAGTCCACTTTTAGGGTTAGGGTTAGTGCTAGGGAATCATGGGAATTTTTTTCTGAGACATTGAGCCTTCTCTGTCAGAGAGCTCTGGTGCCACAATAAAATACAGTTCCCATGATTCCCTAACACTAACACTAACCCTAAATGTGGACACAATTTGCACTATTTCTGGCAGTCTGCAACCACCAGTCCTGAATACAGATTCCTCATTAGGACTATCAGATGTGTTAGCACTCCCATGTTTTTAAGGATGTTCCATATGTCAGTCAAAGGCTTTGCTCTAGTCTATAAAGCACATGCTGAATTTCTTTTGGAACTCCCTGCTATGCTCCATTGTATATTTGCAATGTATACACCAAAAATATTTGTGTACACCAACTGTCAGCATATTTTTGCCCCCAGCTGTGTAAAATGTCTCAGGTGCATGCAATGGATCTAATACACAACACAAGTAGCGAACTAATGAGACATGAATCTGAAGAGAGAGGAACAAGAAGGAGCACCACTCCTGCCACCTTGAAGATAGAAGCAGGAGGTGGGCACCAAAAAGACATGAGGCTGGAGAGAGATGGAAGATCTGTGAAATTGCAGAAGTCTAAGTGCAGTGCTTGGGATGAGTCTCCCTCACGGATCCTCATGTCTCTATCAAGCCTCACATCTCTCTCCTACCATATACATACAGTACAGGTATGTACTATGCTACTTGTGTATTCAAAAATAAAAAAATCCCAATTCCAAAATGCTTCAGGTCCCAAACATTTTGGATAAAGTATACACAACCTGTATAATATTCTCGGAACAAAATGACCACATGCAAATTTTATGCAGAGTAAAGGGAAGATTCTCCTCAGTCCAGGATTCTTGTCTCCAGGGTTTCTTGACGACAACAACAAACCTTTTACTACCATTTCTTAAATAATTTTTATTATTCTTTCCATTGCTACCTACGCTGTCCTTACCAACTAGGACACCATGTTAAAGGACTTAAGATCTCTTTGTGTAATCCTTCTATACAAAAGTACTTACACTGGGGCAACTGATAGCTGCCCCAAAATAAGCTACCATTAGGAGTCTGGACACATTCTCACTTTTGAATGTGTTCTGAATTACATCCTATTCAGTAATTACAATTTCTTAAATTAGACTTAATTGTTGTTAACTGCCCTCAAGTTGACTTCAGCCTCTGGCAACTCTGTGAATGAAGCATCTGTAAGACACCCTGTCCTTGATAACCCTGATCAGTTCTTGCAGACCTAGGGCTATGTCCTCTTTCATTGAGTCTATCCATCTGGTGTGTGGTCTTCCTGTCTTTCTACTGGCTTCTATCTTTCCAAGTATTATCATCTTTTTCTAATGAGTCATGTGTTCTCATTATGTACATAAAAATGACAGCCTAAATTTAGTCATCCAGACTTCTAGGGACAGTTCAGATCTCATTAGTTCCAGGACCCATTTGTTTATCTTTTCAGCTCTCTGTGGTATCCACAGAACTATTCTCCAGCACCATATCTCAAATGAGTCGATTTTCTTACTATCAGAATTCTTCACCAGCCAGCTCTCATGCCCATACATGGAGATGGGAAATGCAATTGCATGAACAATCCTCACTTTAATGTTCAGTTGTATAACTTTGTGCTTTAGGATCTTTTCTAGTTCTCTCATAGCTGCCCTTCCCTGTCCTTAATCTTCTGATTTTTTGACTGTTATTTCCATTCTGATCAATGAATGATCCAAGGTATGGGAAGTCTTTAAATATTTCAATTTCCTCATAATCTATACTGAATTTGTGTAGATCCTCCATGGTCATTGTTTTAGTTTTCTTTATGTTCAACATTAAACCTGCCTTGGCACTTTATTTTTTGACTTTCATTAGTCAAAAAGACTTTGTTATTTTCTGTTAGTGTTACAGAATTGTAAGTTAAACTTACAGCATTGTAAATTTTGCAACTCACATTTACAATTGTGGTACTACTGTAACAACCACAAATGCTCGTCAAAGTCACCTTAGGAGCATCCAAAGGAGTTCTGTGGCATTGGGAAACAGGGTACTGAAGGATGACATATTCAGACCCTTCTTACCAGGGAGCCATGATGGGACATGAAGTTGTGACAGGGTTCTGTGGCTTGCCAGTGCCTCAGAACTTTTTCAGTGCAGCTGCTTGGTTTCTAAGGCAGGTTGGGAGGGATTTAATCAAAAGGTAGATGATCGTTACATTTGCTATTATGAATCTAAGATTCTGTTTTTAATTTGAGGGTATTAAATTAAATATGTGGATTTGTTTTGTGGTTTGAATGTGTTTTTATTTATTCATATTGTGAGTGGCCCTGGGTCCCATTTTCAGAACAAAGACAGGGTACAAATCCAATAAATAGATACAATAATAGATCATTAATATGACTGAAAACTGAGAGAATGAGTTGCATGGCAGGCAATATTCAGTGGGACCTGGAATGCCTATCATTCCTTGCTGCCTCCTGGAATCTTAGACATTTGGTATGTAAAAACAATCATTGAATTGCAATGGAACCATCTGTTCATCTCATTTGTTAAAAGAGACTGTAAAATCAGAGGGATTCTTGCATGGCTTGAAAAACACAATCTCTTCATCTGTACTGTTATGGAAGTACAGATAAAGCATAACCAGAGAGGGGAAAGATTAATCTTTTCTTTAAATAACAGCAAGATTATGCTATTTCCTGTCCTTGCAATGCACTTGTAGAATTATTACAGGTGACAAATGTTGCTAGTGTTCAGAATATGGAAGCAAAAGGAATGGTCATTTGTCAGTGCAAGCTGGAAAGGTGTTATAATTTTTTTCATGCCATCTGCAGATGCCCTACACTTGCTAACACATTTGTGTCTTCTCATGGATGCAAATAGGATTTTTTTTTTAAGATTTAGGTCCCAAAATACAAATTTGTGGTGCAATCCTATTTACTCCATTAACCCTAAGTTTGCTGCAATACATAAGCAACCTACAGTGATCTTGGTCATTTCCATGTATTAAAACTGGATTTCTCTGGCATCTCAAAACCATGTATATTTTAAATAAATTAGATTATATTACAAAAATTAGCACATTAAAAAGACCAAAAAAAGAAAAAGAAAAAGTGAAAGAACAGATAAAAGAAGAAAAATTGAATTTTTTTTATTTCCAATCTTCTTTTCTTCAATACACTTGAACCTCTGTTTTTACAGGGGATTCATTCTGGACAACCACCACACCTGAAAATGGAAATTCACTAATATTCAAGCCCTATTGGCTTGAATGGCCATGCACTCCTGCACATGGCCGTGCATGCATGCCATTTTATCCTGTAGAACTTGCCCCTCCATGAAGAATCAAGACTGCAGACTTCAGTTCTGTGAAAACAGAGGGGCGATTGTATAATCATTCATACTTCTCTGTCTAAATATTCCAGCTATTCTCTTCTTTCAGTAACTGATTCTCTCTAATAAGCAAAATCAAAAATTACCAATTCATTTAAAACGTTTTTGCCAAAACCCATAATGGGTTTCAGATTCTTTAAGAAATGGCACTAACAACCATTCTCTAAGTGTATCTATCAATTTGTCCATTTCTACTAATTTTAGAAGCTTCCATGACTATTCTTCCATAGTGAATAGTGTTGAATTCTCCCATCTTTTCACATATAACAATCTTGCTGCCATAATCACATAATGGGTTAATTGTCCGTGGCTCTTTTCCAATGGTACAGCCATCATTCCATAAGGGATAAAGTTTTGGTTGTAATTTAATATTAATTTTTGAAATCCTTTTCATCAATATGTGCATTTAAATCCCCCCAAAAAAACATATTCAATTCCACTTCATAAGCACACATTTCCAACATATATCTTGAATCCCTTCAATTTATCTAACATCTTGTAGCAACAATGCATAATTTTCTTGAAAATCATTTTATAAAAATTATCTTTAAAATCATAACATAATACAAATCTCAGTCCTTTTGACCACATAGTTTCACACTGATGCATCTGTATTTTATTGTCAAGATTCTTAACTCATTCTATAATACACCCTTTAACTTGTATTTAACTCTTGGCTTTTCTCCCTGTCTTACAAACTTGAACACATCCCCTTGCTCTTATTTAAGTAGTACATCAGTTATCAAATGAAATGTTGTTTGAAACAAAAAACACATTCTGGGCAAAACATTCTCTTTCATCACAGGATTCCCCCAAGAATTTAAGGTCTCATCCTAACAAATCCTTCTCAGTTCCACTCCATGTCTTAACACAATTATTTTGTGGCAACATATAATCCACATTGTTATTTTAAGATGAGCAGAGTGAATAAATCATTGTTGAAGCCATCCACCGCCATGCCCACCAGACATGATAGCTGTTCATGTTTTTCACTTGACAATGCTTTTGTAAAAATGTCAGCTATGTTGTCTCTTGTGTCTATGTATTCTAGATGCACAATTTTGTTTTGGATAATCTCCCTAACATTTTGATATCTCACACTTATATACTTTGTTCTGAATTTCAAATTCTCAGCCTCTGACATTGCAATGC
>CM034708.1:131681436-131694540 GCA_020142125.1 Phrynosoma platyrhinos | reverse complement strand
CCCCCCCCCCATCAATTCAAACTATCCGCTAAATGTATTTGCAATTCTGCTGGCCACTAGTACAGCACGTTGGCCAAATTATAACAAAAGCCATGTTAAGGAACTTAACATTTTTTTGGATTTCTGAGCACAGCTTTCCTTTCCTCCCCAGAACCAGGACCTGATGCTGGTCCAGCCCCAGTTCCTGCACTCAGCCCCAACCCTGATGCACCACTTCCAGGCTTCTGTAAGTGTACAGTTAAGGATGCAAATACAATAATATGGGAGGACAGCGCCAATTTCTCCATTACATGTCGCATCTTCCATTATGCTTCTTTCCTTTTCTGTATTGCAGGGAACCTTATTCTTGAGAGGCTAGATAGCCTGGAGCAGAGGATGCCCAGCACCAAGGCCATTGACTTGTTCAAAAATACACTGTTGTATTTATATACATATATGGTTATGCATTTATTTTGTTTAAATATGTTTAATTATTTCACAATTATTAAATTAAAAAGTTTTGTTAAGGGTTATGCTGTATGCGAGTTTCTTGTTGGATACACATACACACACCCCTCCCCATGGTCAGGTCACAGACAGCATTTACAGGAGAAAGGCATGTCAGGGGGATAGAAGACAGGTTTCTTGATTTTCCTCACAGGCCTGGCAATGGAAGAGGTTGCAGAACTGGAAAACTGCTGCTAAGCTCCAGCTGCAACATTAGGTTGAGATTGGGGAGGCACACCTACAAAAGGTGAAATGGAGGTCTGATCCATAGAGGCAACAGTTGAGGCAGCAGCTTGTGGGGGACCCACAGATGGCATTGAATGAAGGGCACTGCTGCTTGTACCACTATGGTATCCACTGGCGGTGGGTCCATCATTGAGGGTGGGTTGGCCAGTTACTTTTCTCCTCTTCACTAATTGTACTCCCCTGGTGTGGCCCATGATTTGCCATTACAAAAGATACCAGGTCCCTCATTACTTGTTTTTGCTCCTTTAAACAGTTAGTGAGCTCATCAAATTCCCTTCTTGTTTCTGCCATTAGCATCTCCCTACTTTGGTGGTCTTTTTCCAGCTCCCTTTCCCTACTTTGGAAATCTCTTTCCAAAGCCTGTTCTCCCTTGCCTCTTCTCTCAGTGATTGCTCCTTCATATGGTCCAAGAGGATGTTCAGCTGCCTAGGCAAATGCTGAATGAGCTTGTCTATGGTCTGTCCCACTGTGCTCTGGTCGTGCCTTTTTTCAATTAGAGCACGTTGTTCTGCTGGGGTCAATTCAGCGCTTTGCATGGCCATGTTAGACACTATGGAAGAGAATAGATAATTGACAAATGATGAGTACAATGGTGTAACACATGCCATAAAGGAATGATATGGCTATGCTCCCCAATAAATTATGCAGTCACCATGTTCCTCTATCAACCATTCTCAAATCCCCCTAGAAGAATTTTCTGGGGTATATACCAACCTATTGGTGCTGTTGCTGGAGATGTGGCAGTTTCAGGAGGGTTCTCATCACTAGGACCAGCAACAGGTTCCTCTACATGTGGCATTTCCACCTGCGTTGTACCCTCGTCTTGTTCCATGGGGGTTAGTGTGGGGAGCACAGATTCCTCTCCCTCTCCTGGGAAATCTGCCAAAAAGGAGGAGTGGATAATAATCAATCGGGTGCCCCATGTTCAGTTAAGCACCCCAAGGTAACATGGTGATGAGGGTAGCTCAACATGAAGCCTTAGTTTGAGTGGATGCTGATAAAAAAAAAACCACATATGCTGTTTTGTAACTGAAGTGAAATAATTGGGATTGCTCCATATTTCCACGAAAAATAACTTTTCAAGACACTGACTACAGTGCATGGTCACCTTTTTAAAAAAGCATAAAAATGGCAGCCAGATGGCACACGTCACCACATGTTCATCCCCACACTATACCTAATTAAAAACATCCACTCATATGTTAGAAATGTAAGAAAATAAATTGTGTGCATAGGCTATCAAATATTTTTATGAATGTAATTAATGTGTGAGCATGCTCCATGCAGTGATCACAAGTAACCCATAACACAGGAAATGGCCTCACCATGTGACCTGCCCCTGTACCAAGAACATAGAAGTTAGGTAATCCGTGGAAAATAGCACATGTCTGTGGTGCACATATATAGAAAGGAATTGGAAAAGGCTTGTGAAATAAACATTTGTGTGAGCATGCTTCTCATTGGTATCTGGAACACAAATCTCCCCCCCCCCAAGCTTTGCCCAGCACCATGCAAATACCCCCCCCCGCCATGCATTTAAGCATCTCATCGAACATATTGTCATTTCAAAAAATTTAAAAACTTACCCTATGAGAAGAGCTCTTCAGAGCCATCTGTGGGCTGTTGCTGTTCGTTCATTGCCATGATGTGTTCCTCCTGAGAAGTCTCTCCCAATACCCACACAACGTCCGTTGCACTTGTTACCCTTTTGGCCTCCACACTAGCATTGCCAGCCAAAACCCCCTTAAGCTCATAAAAGAAGGGCATTGTTATTGCTCCACACCCACTTCTGGAAACAATCTGGTTTGCCTCCTTAAATTTATTCTTTAAAGCCTTCACTTTGGTCCTACACTCCAAGCCATTCCTATCATGGCCTTGTATTCTCATCTGGGCAGCAATATTGTGATAAACATCCAAATTGCAGTAGCTATCCCTGAGCTGCATTTGAACCTTCTCCTCCTCCCAAGGGAAATTAAATTGATTGTCTCCTCCCTTTTCCAAGAAATCCCTCTGCCTGCTTTCTGCAAGGAATTAGTCATCATTAATGTTTTGGCAGGAGGAGGAGAAAAAAACAGGCGGTGATTTTAAAGGGCTCTGTAAGGCTATAGATCCGGTCACTGCTGCAGCCCCATGAAAGCCTTTTAAAAATAGTGCTGTGCCAGGAGTCGAGGGGGAGTAAACAAAAGTGGGAGGGCACGGGTGATGTCAGTAACCTTTGACCAGCTGGGAACATTCTCTCTTTCACTGACCCATGGCAAGGCTGCATCCCCAATGGCACCCATGGATCCGCCCATCCCTGTGCTTAATCTCTCCTGACACCCACAGATGCACCCATCCCTGTGTTTAACACACACACCCCAGCCACCCATGGATGTACCCACCACTGGGCTTAATCTTCCATGGCACAATGGATGTGCCCATCCCAGGACAGAATCTCCATGCCGCCCATGGATGCACCCATCCCTGGGATTAATCCCCCATGCCACCTAAGGGAGCACTCATGCCAAAGGATAATTCCTTCCATGGCACCCATGACACTTTTCCATGAACCCACACAAGTATGATAGTGTGCAGATACTTTCAAATAAATAAAAAAAAGATGCCCCACCATGGTCCCATGGGGACCACACCCATCTTCCCTGGCATCTGCTCCATGCACCCATGGATCTATGCATACAAGGGCAGAGAATAATTCCAGGCACGAAACCTATGGCTTGCTCTCCTTAACCCATGAAAATCTTACAGCTGCAGAAACTGTCATTTAAAAAACAACACTGCAGCCCCCCAAGGAACATCCCCTACCCACCCTACCTCTTGACAATTTTACAGCAGGATCAAAAAACAGCTGCACAGTTTGATCAGAACTGCAGTGTAATTTAAAGGGACCACTTGCAGCTGTGCTGGAAATCCGCACCCCCATAGCAGCCGCATAGCAGTGCTGAGATGGGGGGAAAATAGAAGATCCACAAAGAACTATGGTGGGATGGGTACCACCGCTCTGCCCACCCTTCCTCCCTGGGTGACCTGAATGTAATTGGAAATGCATTCACATTAGTTCTGATGGTTGCAAACCGGTTCTTTTCAAAAGACCCTGTAAAAGATCCATCTTCAAAAGAACTGGTTCAGAAGGACTTGTGCCGGTTAACCTCAATTCTTCCCGAATGCAATAATGTTCGAAATTGACTCGAGTGTGAATGAGGCACAAATAAGCTGGCTGGGTCTGATTTGCAAATTGGTTTAAATCATAGTGTGAATTATTCCCTAGTGTAATGTCCCCCATATTTCGCATTTTGTCAGCAAAGGTAAAGGGAGATGGGAAAGGATACAACAGTACTTGTAAGCAGCATTAACATCTCCTTCTCATGGTGAATATATCGTAAAATACTGATCTCACCAGCAGTCTGTTTTGTATGCTTCTGACTGTATTGGATTATCTACAAATAATATTGTCATCATTATGACAGGTAGGGAGGCAGACAGAGCCATGAGTTGCAAAAACACAGCCTTTGTCCACAGTCTACAGTTAGTTGACTGCTCACCATAGTATACAATGGGTTTATTAAGAAACAAGTCCATTCTATTTGCTCATCCACACCTGTCTGAGTTACATCTGCAACTTCTTCTTCTGATTTATATAACAGATCAGCTAGCTGAGTATTACCTCACTAGATGTGGGTCTCCCGAGTGTCAAGCAGAAAGCCCAATGTAGCTGTGTATTTGAGTTGGAGATGCCAGGGATTGAACACTGGAGCTTTTGCATGCATAAAACATACTCTGAGCATGTGGCAAAGAGATGAAATTTATAGCATCTCAATATCTATTCTAATGTGAAAGGCACTGATTTCCATAGGTATCTTCCCCCCCTCCCATGTAAGATCCAATCCACAAGTTAAATTCAACACAGAATTTGCCAAATTTAGGCTCCTATAGCCATGTTGATGAATGCATTGCACGCATGCTGGCTCTGACACACCAAGCCATCTGATCTGGCACACAGCCATGGAAGCCTGGGGTAGGGAGCTGGAGGGGTAGGAAGGCATGTATGGCCAGCCCAGCTCCTTGCCATGGATGGGAGGGTTGTTGTGGGTTGCACTGAGAAGCTCCATACCTTCTTCCCAGAAACCCCACACTTTTGCAGGAAAACCCAACCCCTGGCCAAACAGCCCTCCAGCTCCCAGGGCAGGAGCTTTTCCCAGATCCTGGCTACAGAGTTTCTCCTGGAGCCTCTCAAGTGAGAGTACCTTGAGGTTGTTGTGTGGCTTCAAGCCCTTTCAGATTTAGGGGAACACTATCCTGGGGTTTCTTTGGTGAGGTTTATTCTGAGGAGTTTTTGCCATTGCCTTTTTCTCCTGAGTCTGAGAGAGTGTAACCTACCCACCCAGGGTTATGATTGTTGTGTGCCTTCCAGCCCTTTCTGACTTAGGGCAACCCTATCCTGGAGTTTCCTTGGCAGAGTTTCTTCAGAGGAGCTTTTGCTAGTGCCTTCTTCCCCTGAGGCTGAGAGAGTGTGACTTGCCTAAGTAGGTTTCATGACCTGAGGCTGAGAGAGTGTGCTGGGTGTGTGTGGTGCTTTCAAGTTGTTCCTGGCCAGCCTAAGGCAAAACTATTCAGGGGTTTTCTTAGCAAGATTTGTTCGGGGGGGGGGTTGGCATTGCCTTTCCCTAAGGCTGAGAGAGTGTGACTTGCCCAAATGTGTCATGGCCAAGCTGGGATTTGAGCCCTGGTCTCCAGAGTCACACACTCAAACCACTACACCACACTGGCTCTCTATATATTAAATAATTGTTTTTCTTGTTCTTGTGTGCCTTCTGTTGTTTATTATGGACCTTATCACACGGGGCCCAAACCAGACAGAATCCAAATGAAATCCCGACCTAATACATATTATTTTTCCATGTTTCCACACGACGTTGCACAGAACCCCGACAGAAAGCGGAAAGAACCGAGATTTTTGAATTTCGGTTTCTTCAGGAATTGCAATTGCGCGACGGGAATCATTTCGCATTTACCATAGGTCTGATAACCAAATACGTATTGTGGCACATTTCCCCGCTGTTGCCATGGTTCCAGCAAGCATTCCTCTCTCTGCGCATGTGCAGGAGGCTCATTTCTGCTACATTTACGGGTTTTCTTCTCTTGTGTGTGGACACTTGATACACTTACTGTAAAAGCACAATGAAGGTAATGACGTTTGCGGAAACAAGGGTTATTTCTCGTTTATTTTCGGGATGCCTCGTTTCCACTTTATTTTCAGTTTTATGGGCCACGTGTGATAGGACCTTATCACACGCGGGGCTCAAAGCGGCAAGAAAGCGATATAAGAATCAATCCAGAACTATACCGGTAGAAACCCCACAATACAGAAATGGCTATCAGACGCAACTAGCATCATCGCGCAATTAACGAAAGCATGATGAAGCGCCCCCCGGGAACCGTATTTGTTGTTCACACACAAGTGAGAAGATATTGCCTTACAGCAGAGAGGACATGTTTACCCGTTCTGTTTGTTGCCCGATCCAAACAGGAAGTACACGTCATAAGATGCTTCCTCGCAGACCCATGGGAAATCACGCTAGGAACCATGGGTCATGACAGGGAAATGCTCCAGGATACGTATTTGGTGATCACACATACAGCAAAAGCTCTATGATTCTCGTCGCGCAATTGCAATTCCCCAAGAAACCGGCATTCAAAAGAACGGGGATGATGCCGCATTGTTACTGGGTTCTGACGGGGTTCTGTGCGACATCATGTGAACACACGGAAAAATAAAGCACATTAGGATGGGATTGAGTGTGGATTCTGACTGCTTTTGACCCCATGTGATAAGGTCCATAAGGTCCTATGTTTGTAATATAGCAACCCTAAAGAGAAACTATCCTGGGGTTTTCTTGGCAAGATTTAGTATTGTGGGAAAGGGGCTCAGAGGTGAGTTTTTTAAAAACCTGGTGGTTAGGAAGGGCTGTTTCCTTTCTGCTACCAGCCATTCTTTTGGCCTCCCTGGCCTCAGACGGCAGTGCCAGAGGGGAGGCTTGCAACTTGGGTATGAATTCAGAAAACCAGCCCTGTTAGTCTGGCATATCAGTATGCACAGGGTGTACTATGGAGGACATTTGAGGAAAATGTAGGGTAGAATCAAATAAATGCTAAAAAAAATACTCCTATAAATGTATGCTTCTTAGTCATACTAAAATGGAGGATATTCAAGGAAAATGGAGGACCTGACAAATAAAAGCTGAAAACACTCCTAGAAATGTCAATTTATGCTTCTTAGCCATGCTCAAAATGGAGGCCATTACAAAATAAACACTAAAAAACACTTCTATAAATATAAATCCATGCTTCTTAGCCATGGTCAAAATGGACAGCATTTGCGCATGACATGACAACATCCATATATAAATGTAAATTCATACTTCTTAGCCATACTCAAAATGGGGATAGACATTCAAGAAAAAATGGAGGACATGACAACATAAAAGCTAAAAAACTCAGAAATATAAATTCAGTTCATCATGTTTATTTACATCTATATTGCATGTTGTTGATGTGTCTTCAAGTATGTGAGATTTGTTCAAAGGGGATTTTTTGCCATTGTCATCATTTGAGACTGAGAGAGTGTGATTTGCCCAAAGTCATTGCTGAGTTGGGAATGGAACCCAGGTTTCCAGAGTCATAGTCCAATACTCAAACCATTAAACCATGCTAGCTCTCACTTTATTATGTACTCAGCTGTATTTTTCTGTTGAACGTTAAAATGGCTTATTGGCTTGCAATATACTTATAGAACTGAGCAAGACACAGACTTAAAATTGTACTTTACTAGCCACAAATCCTTGAGTCCACATTTAAATTATGCCTTTCATTTGCCCATTGTGCTGAAATTAAGGGGAAAACCCTATTCAGTCCTTGCATTGTGTCCTCAAGCAGCCCACTGCTGAACGCTGTTGCTGTCCTTCTACCCTCTCAGAAATAAACACACCTTGAGCTCTGGATCTGAGGCTTCTCTGGTGCTGCTGCTCCAAGGGAAACAGGAACTGTCCAGGAGGGATTCCAAAATGTCCCCCATTTTGAGCAGGGCTGAGAAGCATGGATTTATATCGATATGGATTTTTTTCAGATCAGGGTGACTAAACTTGGTCCTTCACCTTTTCAGGACCTGTCCTCCATTTCAACCTCCTGTCCAGGAGGAATTCCAAAAAGTCCTCCATTTTGAGCAGGGCTGAGAAGGATGGATTTAATATTTATATGAATGGCTTTTTGTTTGTTTGTTTTGAGCTTTTATTTGGGTAGGTCCTCCATTTTTTCCTTGTGTGTTTTCCCCCAGAAGTCTCACCCCTGGAAGCCCTGCCCCCAGCACCCAGTGACACCCGGTGTGGGAACGCCACTGAGTTTGGGCACTTTAGGCCTTTGCAGACTGCCAGAAATAGTGCACATTAAATTGAGGCACTGCCCTGGCTCAGTGCTAGGGAATCGTGGGAACTGTAATTTATTGTGGCACCAGAGCTCTCTGGCAGAGAAGGCTCAATGTCTCAGAAAAAAAAAATACAATTCCCATGACTCCCTAACACTGAGCCAGGGCAGTGCTTCGATTTAATGTGCACTATTTCTGGCAGTCTGCAAAGGCCCTCAGTCTGTAAAAGGTTCACCATCACTGTCCTATAATATCCAAGTGACCTCTCTCTATGGAGTTTATCACACAGGAGGCTAAGTGGCCAAATCCCATGCAGAAATGGAATTTAAATCCTGGAAGAATCCTGCAAAAGTGGGATTGTTTTCAGATGATGTCAGGGGCATTGAGTATTAATGCAACATTAACCTGCACAGAAAGTGGACAAAATCGGCTGCTTTTTACTTTTGGGAAAATCTGAAAGTAAAAAAGCTGTGAAAATCCCAAAAATAAAAAGCAGCCGATTTTGTCCACTTTCTGTGCAGGTTAATGCAAATTAATAAAGCAAAAAGCAAAGCAGCTTCATTTATATACCGCTTCATATCACGTATGGGATGTCTAAGCGGTTTACAACTGTAACTGGGTACTCATTTTAGCGACCTCGGAAGGATGCAGGCCTGAGTCGAGCCTCAGCCCTGGCTGGTATTGAACTTGCAACCTTATGGTCTATGAGTAAGTGGCTGCAGTACATTCCATACTCAATGCTCCTGACATCATCTGAAAACGATCCCACTTTTGCAGGATTTTTCCAGGATTTAAATCTCGTTTCTGAATGGGATTTGACCATGTGATAAATTCCTATATATACACACAGAGAGAGATCACTTGGATACTAAAGGACAGTGATGGCAAACCTTTTAGAGACACACTCTCTCTATGCACACAGAGAGAGAGAGAACTGTGGCCATTGCAGAGTAGACTACCCCTCCATATTTAAAAATAAAGTCATTAGTGAACTGGAGACAGAGATTTATTTAATGATATGTCATTCCAAATGTCAGCATTCAGAGGGAGCAATTTGGCACTGAGGAAAGCATACACCTTACCCTTTACAGCAGTCTTGGAAAATCAACCCAGCAATACAATACACAGTTACACAGCAATACAGCAACCCAGCACCTCATATACCAAATCACAGAACTACAGTAGATATATTCTAGCCAATTATTAAATAGCAATCATTAAGTCATAACAGAAAATTATTAAGCATAACACTAAATTTGTAAAAAAACTATTAATGTTTAATGTGTCCCTTACATTTCAAATTGGTATCATTACTACTAGAAAGCAACAGCTGGTAGATCATTGGGTCAGAGTGCTCTCAAAATTCCTTTTGCTTGAAAAGATCTAGGTTGGAGCTTAATAACTCTACATCTCTGAGAAAAGTTCCTTTAACATTACTCTACTCTGATTTTATGTTCAACCTATGACCTTTCTACATCACCACTGTGAATTTGTTTGAGTGTGTATTCCTTTCCTTCAAAAACATTAGCATTTAATAAAATTCATTTAGGAGTTTTTCTCTAACAAAAGAGAAAAAATGACTTTCGATGTTAAAAATGTAATTTTTAAAAAAACAAAACATTTCTATCAGCATTTTGATGTGCAAAGTGAATTTCCTTTTAGGAAGGGGGCCTATATGGTCAGCATGTGAAAGCACATGACCAGCTCATAAGGTTGCCAGTGAACCACTAAAGCTGTGTTGGTGAACCTATGGCATGTGTGCCATCTCTGGCATGCGAACCCATTTTGGAGGGCAAGCAGAGAGATGGGAGGGCAGAAGAAGAGGAGGAACAGGCATGAACCTGTTCCTCATCTTCCCCCACCCTCCTGTGCCTTCAACTGCCTCCCTGAAGACAGCTGAAGGCTCGGGAGGGCAAAGGGAGGAAAAGGAACAGACATGTGCTTGATCCTCCTCTTCACACACCCCTTCTCCCACACCTTCAGCTGCCTCTCTCCCGGGCCTTCAGCTTCAGAGACAGCTGAAGGCCTGGGATACCTGTTCTCTTCCCTGTTATCCCGGGCCTTCAACTGTCTCCAGCTTGAAGGCCTGAGAGAGTCGGGGGGAGAGAAGGAACAGGCCTATGCCTGTTCTTCATCTTCCCCACCATCCCGGGCCTCCAGCTGTCTTCAGAGAGGCAGTTGAAGGCTGTGAGAGCAGGGTAGGGGAGAGAGGAGGAACAGGTACATGCCTATTCTTTCACTTTCCCACCATCTCGGGCCTCCAGCTGTCTCCAGAGAAGCAGCTGAGGACCCAGGCAGGGGGAAGAAGAGGTCCTACCCCTTAGAAGGGGTACTCAGTCTCTAAAAGGTCTCACTGCACTAGAATCTGCATGACACTAACAGGCTTTTAATAATGAATGAATGCTTATTTACAATATATCAGTTGTATACTTGCTATTGCTATTGTGACAGGTGCTCAGCAGTAGTCTGTATTGCATTGCCAACTCAATAATCTACTGTTTTAGATGTGCCCCATATACATTATTAGTCACTCATAAGAAACTGCTCTCTCACTAGACTGTGTACCATTTATGCTCCCTGAAGGCATTCAAATGCCACCCTTATTTCAAGGCAACCTTATTATTAGCATCTTGAATTATACTAACTCTAGTTTTTAAAATCAGACTCTTACTGCATGATATACATTATGTAGACATTCAATATTCACTTGCAAGGTCAGATGACAGACACTGTGACAATATTAAATATCTGTCTGTTTTTCATGGTGCTCTTTTAATATATGTGGAATATGCAGACACAAGCTGCTATCTAGCCCACAGTGGTGTGTTCATAAATCTCATTGGTTTTCAGACATGTACGATGATGTGCCAGGTTGCAGTTGTAATTTGAAAAATGTATGCTGCAGACCTATGGAACAGAAGAGGGTAACTTTATTTCAAGAAGTGTAATTCACTCGCTTTTCTTTTTCTCTTCTTCTTCTTTTGGTTTGGTTTTAATATTGCAACTATTAGTGGAATTCACTTTCTGAGAGGAAATCAACAGTAGATTAAGGGCCTTTCAAACGTTAATGTGTACGTGTATGCACACACATAACACCAGGGCTGGTCCAAGGTATTTTTATTCCTTAGACAAAAAAATAAATAAAATAAAAAGGAAAACTCTCTCTGTTTTAGGACATAATTCTTCACTAACATGACTATCATGCTACATTTGTAAAACGGGACTAGGTTGCTTTAACTGCTCTGGCTGTCTCCTGTTTCATTCTGGAACTTGTAGTTTAAGAAGTGGCATTTAGAATATTCAACCAGAGAGCTTCTAAGCTTACTGAACTACAAACCTCAAAATGCAACAGGAGGCAGTCAGAGCAGCTAAAGTAACCTAGCCCCGTTTTAAGACTGTGGTGCGATAAGCTACATACTAAATTTCTCCTCAAAGATAGCAGTTAGCAATAGGAGACTGTCAAAGTGCTAAGATCTTAAGGAGATGCCCTTTTCTAAGCCCCACCATTTTCTGAGGCATATTTGCTGGGGGAAAGGGAACAGGCCTTTTTGAGGATGGGTCCCAAGCTTTAGAACTCTCTCCCTCCTGCCTTTTCTCCAACAATTGATCTTCCCCCTGTTCTATCAGGCTTTTAGGAATGGACTCCAATGGGATTTTAATGGTGTGCTGCCTTTTTAATTTTTATCTTCTGTTTTCAGTGGATTTTGAAACAACTCTGATTTCATAGATTGCTTTATTGCATTGTAAAAGAACTTTTATTAATGTTTTTGCTAGTGTTTTATCTGCAGTGTTTTCAATGTTTTGCAAGCCACTTTGAGTCTCAGTATTTGAGATAAGGTGGGATATAAATGAATAAAGTAATCTTATCATTATCCTGCTTTTTCTTTTAGGGAGCAAAAATATTTCTATCCAGGCCTCCATGCATCTCAGGGGCTATACAGACAGCCCCTAAGGGGCAGCATCCTGCCACCCCTTTCCTTGCCAGATCGGGGTCACGGCAACTGCATCCCATGGCCCCAATCCGGTACTTTGCCAGTCCAAAAAGGAACAGCATTTGCCAGCTCTTTTTGGACTGGCAAAGTGCCTTTGCCACCACCACTGCAGCTTTTCTGCACTCCATTGGCACAGCGTGAGTTGGGGCAGCCAGCATGCGGTCACCATGTCCCAACTTCACTCCCAGGCCAGCCCTTTTGGCAGTTCTATATAGCCCCTCAATGAACAATTGGAGCAATACACTTTGATTTTCCTCCTATTTTTACCTTTTTATCAAATATTGTCATATCATTGATATAATTTATTTGAGGCACCTGGCTTACCATGAAGTTCAAGTGTTAATAAATAAATGGCTGACTTGCTCAGTAATAATATATATATATATATATATATATATATATATATATATATATATATATATATATTCTAACTCTGATGTGCAATAACAATCCTTGCGGCAAAAATATATATTCTAACTTTGATGTGCAATAACAATCCTTGAGGCAAAAAATTCTGTGCATCAGAGGATCAGGTGTAACCTCTGCAGTAAGTATGGAGCCCACACTGATTGCAATTGATGCACTTCAGCTATTTATGTTGTATGGATAAAGCTCAGAGCATAATAGTGTTCTGTGCATGTATTTGCTTTTCCATAATCTTACCAAATCAATTTAGTTTTCACTTGTCATCATTTGCCATCATTATAGCCTGCATTACTATGAAAAAACATCAAAATCCATAAGCATACGAGATAATAGTTGCAATGAGAAAGAATGCCAGGGGGGAAAATATAATCATTATAGCAAAGATGTATTTGATTTAGTTGCAGAATGATAGGAGGTGGGGAAACAACATAATATTAGTCTTTGTATATACCATTATTTTTCACATTATTCAGGACTTTTTTTTTCTCTGTTTTGCAAGTGATGCTGATGACAGTTTGTTTTATCAATAGTAAAAAAAAA
>CM034708.1:131666682-131677802 GCA_020142125.1 Phrynosoma platyrhinos | reverse complement strand
CTTAGATCTTTCTCTCCTGCTTCTTCTGTCTTTAACTTGTATTTCTCTGTGTTCTTTTGTACTTTATTATTTAGTTAGTTATGTTACAAAGTTGCAGCTTTGATCTCTGCTCTCTGCTGCTTCTTGTATCCCGTCCAGGCTAAGAATGCTCCGATCTTCCACCAGGCTATTTTTCCAAACTTTACCAAACTTTACCAAGTCAATCTTATTTTCTACCAATACTAGTGCTGATGTAATAGTCTAGATGAAAATAAGTGTATCAAAATGAAGGTTTTTAATATTACTGAAGATAAAAGTTCTATTTTTAGTTGGCGGCGTGTGTGAGCCAAAAATAGCAGCACAGGGGTGGCCGTGTATCGTTCTCAGTCCCCTTCATCTCTTACCAGTCAACTCTTGATGTTTATGTCGGCCCTGATGAAGATCAGACTATGCTGAACACCTCAGAATCCTCAATACCAGGAGGATAATTTGGAATGGGTTTCAATCCTGTAACCCAATTCCACTGCCACTTCTGGTGAGTGGGCTACAGCAGCTGGCTGAAGACCCACTCAGTTAGACGCCATCCTAACCGGAAGTCCATCCTAGCCACCTTTTTAGGGTTCTTCCGCCTTCAAGAGGATTCTGGAAATTCCCTATCTGGGCAGCACAAGGACTCTTCATTTTTCTTTACTCTTTGGTCTTGGCCCGCAACCTGATAGGAATTGCAGTCTCTCCAGGGAGGCACACAAACACATTGAGGGTCTGACTGGTGAAGCTGCTCCTTCCCAACATGCTCCACAGGCAGAAGAGTGTAATGGGGCAATTAATAATAGCAATATGTGGTGCCTTTGGATCTATCTTTCACTGAAGGCAAGTTCTCGTGTGGCTAAATGAAGAGTGCTCCATTCTGGCTGCTTTCTCCTGGCTTGTATCCAGTAGCACCCTTCAGAAGCACAAATCTTCTATTCCCTGTGGACAACTAATATTCATTGTTTGTTCTTTTATCTAAATGTTGCCTTTGGCTTCCACAACCCCAGTGTTCAATCTGTCCCCTTGCTGCTGCACAAGACATTGTACACCTCATTTCAACTTCATTTAGCTAGAAATCCTATGCATTAGCTCTGCAAGCTGCTTTGTCGGACACTGTGAAATCACCAATATTTGTAATTTCATTCAAGTAGCATAATACTGGATGCAAACTTCTGCTATGGAGATTCCCTATTGTCTATATGCTGCCTCCAACCTGCAAAAAAGAAGTATACCAGACAGCCTGGATATTACTATTGTTTTCTGTCCCCATGGAAAGTGAATGGTGACAACCATGTTTCTGGAACTAGGTGCTGAGCTTATCATCTTCAATCAATTAAGGTTTATGGAAAAACCCAGTTGCCAGTTCTAACACTTATGCTAATACTTTTTAGACATCTTTTTTTTAAAAAAAAAATTAAAAAGCAAAGCAAAATAGTAGCCAAATGAAATGCATTTGTGGCAATGTCATATCTTTTTTTTAAAAAAATGATGGGATGGGATGGGATGGGATGGGATGGCTTAGTGGTTAAGATGCCAATTCTGATGATTGAAAGATCAGAAGGTTGGCAGTTCGAGGTCTGAGTGCTGCATGATGGGGTGAGTTTTTGTCACTAGTTCTAGCTTCTGCCAACCTGGCAGTTTGAAAGCATGTCAATGCAAACAGATAAATAGGTACTACTTTGGAGGGAAGGTAACAGCGTTTGGTGCAGTCATGCTGGCCACATGATCACCAGAGCAGTCCTCAGACAACTCTGGCTCTTCAGCTTAGTAATTGAGATTAGCACCACCCTCTATAGTCAGTTACGACTCACTATTCATGTCAAGGAACTACCTTTACCTTTGTGGAGCCAATATTGTCAACTGCTATATATTAAGTTATAATGGGCACATAATTTCATTCATAAGCCAATCTCTTCTAGTACTATGTTGCTTAGAAAGTCAGAATGTATGGAATGGCTACCAAATTCACTGATGTTGTTGCTGTGTGCCTTCACGTTGTCTCCGACTTCTGTTGACCCTAAGGTGAACTTATCATGGAGTTTTCGTGGCAGGATTTGGTCAAAGGAGGTTTGCCATTGTCTTCCCCTGAGACTGAGAGCATGTGACTTGCCCAAGGTCACCCAGTGGGTTTCATGGCCGATTGGGGAATTGAACACCAGTCTCCAGAATCGCAGTCCAACATTTCACTATACCATGCTGGGTCAACCAAAATCACTACATCTTAATTAAAATGGAAATATAAGCATCGTTCTATGACCACAACAAAAGGGTTAGAATTACAGAAATAGCATCTTCTATTCCTCACAAATTGTTTTAAAACTTGGATAATCTCCCAGATCATTATATTTATCCTCCCCACACATACACACACTTAGGCATTAAGATGCCAGTTCTGATGGTGCACTAGCTGCACTAGTCCCAGCTTCTGCCAACCTAGCAGTTTGAAATCATGCCAATGCAAGTAGATAGATCGGTACCACTTCTCAGTGGGAAGGTAACAGCATTCGGTGCAGTTATGCTGGTCACATGATCACTAGAGTAGTCCTCAGACAATGCTGGCTCTTCAGCTTAGAAATGAAGATGAAGACAGTCATGACGAGGGACTACCATTACCATTACTTTTACCTTTACCACACACACACACACCTTTCTTTTAGAAAGCTCAAAAGAGGCAACAGAGGAATTCTAACCTGTCTTTGTCACAACATTGCTCAGGTCTGCACACATTAATCTTCAACAAAACTTCAATAGCAGCTACTCCAGACAATGGGAGATGCCTCTTGTATACTGAGCAACACACATACATGGCTTGGCAAAGAACTGATGAGTGTGCTGAAAGAGAAAGGGATCTCAGCAATTCATTCTTAATACAACACTTTTAACAGTCTTACCTGTTAAAACAACCTTACCTGTTAAAACAACCACTTTGGAGATCATTTTGGGAGAAAAATGGTATATAAAAATAAATAGATAAATAAAACCTGATTTTACATTTCTAGGTGGCTATGTACAATTTCAGCAGCTTGGGAATTCATATGGATACAGACAATGAAACCCAAAGTCATACTAGCAGACATCTAAGTGAGATTAAACTATCTTCCCCTCCCTTCTTATCTCTAGTGGCACTAGACTAGCCCTCTGTACCAGATGAAAACCTGTTCTGGAGGGTTCTCCTGGTTCCAATGGAAGAGGCAGTTCCATTGATAGAATGACCCATTTGGATTATACCCTTTCTAAACTGAATACAATAAATATAGTAAAATGACTTTGTACCTTAAAGAATATGTTTTTCCAAAGTATCACAGACACCTAACTTGAACTGTTAGCCCCAACTACAATGAACTCATTCAATCAAGGGGAACTTGAAAAGTCAACATATGAAAGTTCAGTTATTCCAACAGGTTGCTCTAGCTGGAACCACTAACTGGATTTAGGTCAGAGTCACATGCACCCTTTCTCTCAAAACTGATGAGTAGAGAAAATAGGCTGCATGCTGACCCTCTCATCCCAGATTTATCTGGTTCACATTCCAAATAGATGAAAAATGTCCCCCAAAGGATAAAAGGAGACCTCCAAGAACAGCTGATTATTCTGGACCAATCCACTGATCCCTCCCATGTGAAAAATCCAGAAACTGTGGTCAGACATCACTTCTAATAGCAATTTTTTTGATTGATTTGGGGCTGAAAATGGGGCGATGCATCTGGTCACCTGTGCATAGAGGTGAAAACTGAGCCTTTCTCCAGTTATCCACTACTGCCACAGTTCAATGGACTTTATTTATTCCTTTTATATGCTGCCTTTCTCTCCATAGGGACCCAAGGCAGCTCACAGATAAAACATTTAAAATCTCAATAAAATTCAAAACAATTAAAACATCTATATCCAATATAAAATTGCATAAAATATGCAAAAGTTAAAAACAAACTAAAACCCCACCTGCTCCAAAAAAATTGTTGGTTTGTAAGGTCCCCAGGGTTCTGTTCTGTCCCCCATGTTATTCAACATCTACATGAAACCGCTGGGAGAGGTCATCAAGAGTTTTGGGGTGTGATGTTACTAATATGACACCCAACTCTATCTTTCCTTTCTATTTGACTCAAAGGAAGTTATTTCTGTACCAATGTCTGCTGTCAGTAATGGACTGGATGAAGGCAAACAAACTGAAGCTTAATCCAGATAAGACAAAGGTGCTCCTAGTCAATCAATCATTAGGCAGATCAGAGAACAGGAACTTTACTTTCTCTGGATGAGGTTACACTCCTTCTGAAATCTCATACTCACAGCTTGGTTGTGCTGCTGGACTCAGAGGGAGTAAAAGGCAGGTCCAACATCATCAGGCCTCAGAGGATGTGAAAGGCAGGCCCAACTCCATCAGACCTGGCCTAAAGTACAAAGATGAGCCTTCCCTCTAGTCCATCTATCATGGTCCAGACCTTAGAGGGAGAGAAGAACCACTGGACTTATTCCCCTTTCCCATTACCATCCCCTTCTTCTTTTGTGCCATGTCTTTTTAGACTGTAAGCCTGTGGGTGGGGAAATGTCTAATTAACTATCTGTAAACCGCTCTGAGAGCATTTGTGGCTGAAGAGTGGGGTATAAATACAATAAATAAATAAAATTATGAAACTCCTCATATACATAGAATGGCAGTGCATCTACACTGTAGAAATAATGCAGTTGGACACCACTTTAAGTGCTGTAGCTCCATCCCATGGAATTCTGGAATTTGTAGTTTTACAAGGTTGTTAGATTTCTCTTCCAAAGAGTCCTTGTGCCTCACAAAACTTCAGCTCCCAGATTCTGTAGAATGGAGCCATGACAGTTAAAGTAGTGTCATATTGCATTGTTTCTACAGTGTAGATGTACCCTAAAACATATATTTAAAAACCTCTTTATGCATTCTAAATATGGTTGAAGTAAATAGGGGAAGAGAGAAACTGTGCAGGAGCATTGTGGTTCCATCCACCAGTACCAACACCACTGATGTTTCCATTTATATACTTTCTGAGCCTCTACATAGAAGTGGTGGAAACATGTGAGGAGATGATGGGCTAGTGAATTCACCTCTGCTCGCTCTTCTCACCTGTTTTCTTGATATGTGTTACAAGACCTGGATAGGGCTAGAGTGCATAGGAAAGGACAAAGGAAGGAGTTTGTTTTGTTTTGTCATCTATGCAATACATTTTTTAGTCAGCCATTCATAACATTCCATAAACATTCATCTTCAAATGAAGAACAAAGCTGGAAATTTTCCTTCTGCCAGGTGAAAACTTCAGATTTAAGAGCAACCTCATTGCGAAGGCATCCCTAAACTGCTTATTACAGGAAGCTGGAGATGAATGACAAGGGAAGACGGATCACTCCATTACTGCCCTGTGACTTCTCATTAATTTCCACTGAAGCCTCTGGTGTTGGCCACTGTCAGAGGTGGAATGCTCAGCTCAATGGACCATTGGACTCACCTTTAATGGCAGTTCTTCAGTTATCTTCTTAATCAATCCAAAACAGTGAGCTAAATTGCACATATACCATAGTTTAATGGCAATATTGCCATTAACATCAATAAAACTATATTTTCATCCCAGAAATTAACTACAATGTTAACAACACCTGCTTCCAGATAAAGACCAAAAATGGAAGGAATTGTGAATGGCCAACACCATCAGGGGTTGCTATGGGAAGCAGAGGGTATGTGAGAAGAGAAAAGATTGTTATAACTCCTTCTGTTATGTCTGAATCTTTATAATGTTGTTGCTTTAAGGCTACAGGCTTTTATACATTTGTTTGAGAGTAAATTCTATGGCAGGGGTAGGAAACCTTTCCCCTTTAAGGGCCAAGGGACTTCAGCTCCCAGAATCCCAGGAGCTATTGGCCAACATGGGACTATTGGCCAACATGGCTGAGGCTTCTGGGAGCTGAAATCCCTCGGCCCTTAAAGGGGAAAGGTTGCGTACCCCTGGTCTATGGTGAACAATGAGGATTACCTTATATGTGTGTGTGTGTGTGTATTTGTGTGTGTGGGCTAAAGCACTTGGCCCAGAAAAAGAGATCGTGCCAAGACCACAGCAACTTCATGGCCCGTTTCCAAAGTGGGCAGCTGCCACAGTCCCAAATGTGCTATTTTATTTCACTGTTGGTATTATTAACCTCTATTTCTATTCCTTGAATCCTTCAGTAGCTAGTTCTCCCTATTTCAGACACAGTCCCAATCCTTCTTAAATTTCTTCAGATTTCCATCTCTCATCAGTCTTGTCAATTTGTCCATCTCTGCCATATCATAAATCTTCAATTGTGGGCTTTTTATCTTCTTTCCACAGCTGAGTATATAACATTCTTGCCACTGTAATTATATAAAACATTGCCCTACCACATTTTTCTATACCTTCATCAATCATATTCAACAGAAATATCTCATTCAATATTAATTTACAAAATTTTCCTGATCATTTTGTGAATTTGCCCTATGTATATAGATAGATATAGATATACTTTTGAACAATCCCACTACATGTGAGGAAAAATACCTTTCTCTTTTGAACACTTCCAACAACCATTATCCAAACCTTTATACATTTCAAAAGCTTCTCTGGGGTAGGTGATGCAACATTTTACAAGAGTTCTTCTTAATAAACTGGCTTTTTGTATATGTTAATCTCTGACCCCATGTCTTTTCCCATTGGGCTAACTCAAGCATATATCCAATGTTTTGGAATGAACAATGAGGATTTATTTTGAGTTGACATATATAGAATTGCAGGTGAAGTTACTCCCTTTTCACTAGAAGTTATACAAAATAAATAGCCATAAGAACATGGTTTGTCTGAATATTGTTCCAGCCCAGTGCCTCCCTGCAGCATACTACAGGAATCAAAAAGATGTTATCCTCATCTTAATTTATACTTTATAGAGTTAAAGGTATAATTGCATAAGGTCATGAGGGATATCTATTTTAAGCCAATTTGGCTGTGATGTCCTTGTTCCATCCCTTATAGACAGATGAACCCTGTACATTTTGATGATGTAGAAATTCAATCTGCACAGTTGAACTGATGAAATTGTAATATACATTCCATTGAGCAAAACGGGTAAATCATTTACCCATTTTTAAACTTCATGAAAAATGTCACACAACCTAGGCTAACGTTCATTGGCCTAAATTCTGTTGTCAGTTATGACTTGAGTAAACCCATTGATTTCATGGGATTTACATATATGTTGACTCACCCTTCAACTGTTAATTGAATTAATCTACTCTAGTTAGAACTAACCACTAGGATACCTGCAATTAGTATATTCTGCTTTCTACATCGTGCAAGCTACGTGTGCTTTTCTTTGTATGCTACTTATTTTGTTTCCTCAATGCCTCTGTAATCTAATACAAGTTCTTTACTATTCCTTCTCTTTGTTCATTAATTGAAGTGCATTAATTACAGTAAGCCATGCTTCTTTCCTATTTTGAAGAAAATAATGATTAAGCATTTTAAATTATGTCATGCAGTCCAACTAGGCTTTCTATCTGAAATACTATGGAAGGCATGTTAAAATATCCTGTTATTCACAATTTCTGTATGAGAATTTATTCGACAGCAGGAAAAGGTACTTCAAATGTAGAGCAGTACTTAGAGTGAGAAGGTGGAATGTGAGGTTGGAAGGGTGGCATCATTCTTCTTGGACTGTGATTGTAGATCACAGGAGCCAGGAAGCTATCCAGGCCTTGAAAGCCTAAAAGGAAATCTGTTGAAAGTTTGACATTATTATTTATAAAGGAAACGCAGAAGATGATTATAATATTGAGAAGCCAGTTGGTATACAGCAATCATTTTCCTAGTGCCTACATATCCATTTAATTAGCCATAGATCCAGCCATAAATCCATAGTTCTATAGGACTGGCATGGTGTAATGGTTTGGGCATTGGAAAAGGACACTGGAAGACGAGGGTTCTAATCCAGGTTCAGCCATGGAAAATCACTGAGTGATCTTAGGCAAGTGACAGTCTCTCAGCCTCAGAAGATGGCAATGGCAAACCCCCTCTGAAGAAACTTGCCAAGAAAACCCTATGATAGGTATGCCTTAGGGTTACCATAAATCAGAAATGACTTGAAGGCACACAACAACAACAACAACAACAACAACAACAACAACAACAACAACAACAACAGATCCTTTAAGCAGCCACCTGTGTTTCTGTTTCTTTTCTTTCTTTCCTTTTTCTAAGAGGTTACCTACTTGTTCATATAATCTTGGGCAGAGTTCCAGTGCTCACCCCCTGGCATGAGAATATCTGGCATAGCAACATTGTTATTTAGATGGGTGAGCTGCATACCTACAGGATCACCTCCACCAATATAATCCATCCCATACACTCAGGTCCTCTGGCAGGCAGTTTACTTCAGTCAGCTAGGACTAGGTTGGCAACTGTCAGCCAGAGGACCTTTTCTTCAGCTGACCCTAAACTGTGAAATGACCTGCTGGAAGAGATTTGGCAGCTGAATAAGCTCTCTGAATTTAAAAGAGCATTAAAGACCAGTTTCTTCCAGCAGGCTTGTCCAGGTGGTTTTTACATTGTGAATATTAAATGATGGATTTTTAATATGGATTGTTTTAATATGTGTACATCTTATTCGTCCTTTTAAATTGATATGTGTTTTAACTGATGTATTTTTAACTGATGTTTTTTGTCTGTTAATTGTTGTTGTTCCCTGTCTCAATCCATGGGAAGAGGCGGGCAACAAATCACTAGTAGTAGTATTGGTAACCATGAGAAATGCATCATTTTTCCAAGGACAGGTATGATCAAGGATAATCTGATCAATGTATCAGCTTCATCATAACCAATATCAAAGTATCAGTTTCATCAAGGAACATCCATGCCAAATGAACCTCAGTATAGACCAGTACTATTGGTATTTGATGACTAGCTGCAGAGGCCAACCTGTTGCCATTCTCAAAGGCATTCCAGACAAACGAAGAGATAAAAACATTGTAAACTTTATCTGTGGCTTAGTAATATATGTTAGAATCCTGCTGGGACTTTACATCTTCATAAGTAGACTTTCATCTGCAGGAATTAGAATTGTGCAGTTGCATAACATCTGTAAGCAGTAAGTGGCTGCTGTTACATAACTAAAATGGCAGTGATGGCAAAGTGTGTGGTGTATACTGGTGCACAATGCACATTGTTGCATAATATGCATCAGTGTACAATGTGCTTCATGCATGCACCTGAGGAAGTAGACTCAAGTCTATGAAAGCTCATGCTAACAGCTTCTTTCTTTTAGGGCCTTTACAGACTGCCAGAAATAGGCAAACTGCAGCCACTTTAACTGTCCTGGCCCTTAGTTAGTCTCAAAGGTGCTACTAGACTCGTTTGCATACCATCATCATCATTGTAGCTATTATTCTGCCTTTTTCCCCAATCTGGGACTCATGACAGATTAAAACAGTTTTTAAAAGCATAGCTTTAAAAATATATCAGATACAAAGTTTAAAACATAACTAACTATGCATAATTAATTAAATCACTAACTAATTAAAACCAGTTTAAAAATATTGCTATTAAAAACAGCAAATAAACAAAACAGATAATGCAGAACAATTCTCCAAGGCCCAGTCCTCTTGTGCAGTCAGTCATCAAAGTCCTGCCAAATTTTTGCTTAAAGCCCTATCCTAACTAGAGAAAGATAGCAAGGAGGGTGTCAGTCTAACATCTTTCAGGAGGAGGTTCCAAAGCCTGGGAACAGTCATCAAGAAAGCCTTTATCTACATTCCCACCAAATGTATCGTTGAGGGTGGTGGGGCAGAAAGAAGGCCCTCCACAAAGGATCTCAAACGTAAACTGACTCATCTTTAACAGAACTTTAACAGACATTTCTGAAATAACTGCATTTATTGTGGAGTGATTGCATTTTTATCACTGTCACCATGTATCAAGTTTAAAGCAAGTGGGTGGAATGGATTGGACACTTTATTCTTTATATCAATAGATCAGCAATGTTTATTTGATTCTCCCACACACAATGAATGGACCTCCATCCATTTTCATTTTAATTTTCATGGTTTTCTCCCACCGGATTGTTTATTTAAATTGCATCCTGAGAAAGCATTAATTTCATAATAAATATGCTGTTAGATTCATCATTTCCTCCCCACCCCCACCCTCCAGCCTTCCACACTGAAAGTAGGAATATGCATGGTGTTCAGGATGATGGGGGTAGTCATTGGCTTGGCATGACTATATTTTGTTGCTATGTGCCTTCAAGTCAATTCTGATTTATGGTGACTTTATCTTAGGGTTTTCTTGGCAAGATTTATTCAGAGGAGGTTTGCTATTGCTTTCTCTTAGGATGAAAGAGAGTAATTTGCTCAAGGTCACCCTGTGGGTTTCCTTGGCTGATAGGGATGCAAACCCCAGTCTCCCAGATTCCTAGTCAGACACTAAAACCACTCCACTACCAAATATGGCAACAAAAGGAAGCCTTGGATAGCCAATCCACATCTACATTTGGATTCAGAATCCAAGGTCCACTCAAGGATGACCTTCAGTTTATGTTTTCACTTGTAATCCTGTACTTACAGCTTCATCATTATGGTACTGGAGGTTGAAAAATCTAGCTCAGTGCTTCTGCTACAGATATATACCATCTCACTTCAAGGAGGTACACAAATTTTATTAGTGCAAGGCCACTAAAATAATCATTCTCTTGTGAGTGAATAGTTACCCACACAGATTTAATTAACAACAGCAGCAGAGTATTCACTGTTATAACACTGTGTGACAAATTATGAATCAGAACTGTAGGCATAGTGGAGAGAACTGAAAGCAAAAGAAATGATGACAGCTATTTGATATAACGTTCAACAAGGCATCTTTTATAAGCAATAAATTCAGAAATAGGCTAGAACTAAAAAAGCCCATCAGGCTAGCACCTAAATACTCACTATTACATAGTTAGCGATGTGTGATATTCCAAGTCAACGTGTGGCACCAGTCACCTTCTTCTGGGATGCAGGCAGCAGCTTGTGTGCTGGAGAAGCACCTCTCTCCTTCCAGAGAGAGTAAAGAGACACTTCAGACAGGCATCTCTCAGATGAAGCTTTTAATCTTGGT
>CM034708.1:131651433-131664515 GCA_020142125.1 Phrynosoma platyrhinos | reverse complement strand
AGCGGCTTCATATAGATGTTAAATAACATTGGGGACAGAATGGCACCTCGAGGAACGCCACAAGTAAGCTCCTTTTTACAATTGCTCCTGGAGCAACTGTCCCCGAGCAGCACTCTCTGGGATCTGCCTGAGAGGAAGGAATGGAACCACTGCAAAGCAGTGCCTCCAATTTCCAACCCCCTCAGGTGATCCAAGAGGATGCCATGATCTATCGTATCAAAAGCTGCTGAGAGGTCTAAAAGCACCCACAGGGTCACACTACCCCTGTCGATGCCCAGACGCAGGTCGTTGGTCAAGGCAACCATGGCAGTCTCAACTCCAAATCCTGTCCTAAAGCCAGTTTGAAATGGGTCTAGATAATCAGTTTTATCCAAGACAGCTTGGAGTTAAAGAGCAACCGCTCTCTTGGTTACCTTGCTCAAAAATGGTAACATAGAGACTGGCCTATAGTTGTTCATATCCAGGGGTGCAGGGAAGGTTTTTTCAGAAGCGGCCTAACAGCCGCCTCCTTCAAGCAAGATGGAAGATGGCTTTCCCTGAGTGATGCATTGACGATGTCCATAAGGAACAGCCTTAATGCACACACACACACACGGACGGCCAGCCAAGATGAGCAAGGTTCAAGAGGATAAGTTTTTCTCACTCTACCAAGGAGCTTGTCCATGTCATTGGTACTCACAGATTGATCCAGAATAAATTCATTAATGGAGTTGCTGGACACCTCGTCAGTTGTTTCTGTCAAAATACTGGCATCTAAGTTGGCTCTTATCTGAGAGATTTTATCTGTGAAAAAGTTGTTAAACACGTCACAGCAGGTTGTTGTCGGATTAAGTAACGGAACCTGGGCAGGAGGTACCCGTGTCAGCTCCCCCATCACCCTTAACAGCTCTGCTGGACTTGACTCTGCAGATGCAATACGTGCAGAACAGAATGATGTCTGTGCTGCACGTATTGCCTCTCGAAAGTTCCTATGATGAGTCTGGTCAGATAAGAGTCAAGTTTACAAATAAAAGCTCAAAACAAAAAGCCATTCATATTAATATTAAATCCAAGCTTCTCAGCCCTGTTCACAATGGAGGACATTTTGAACAGCCTCCTGGATAGGAGGCTGAAAGAGAGGATATGTCTGGGAAATGGAGGACCAAGTCTGGTCACCCTGAGCCTCCACCCCTTTCCAGGATGGACAGCTGTGTGGTCTACCAGGCAGCTCTCTGACCTGGAAAGGGGCATGGCCAGGGGGGTGATCCTCCACCTCTTTCCAGGATGGACAGCTGTAAAAGGAGCATGGGGGAAGCCTATCCTTCACCCCTTTCCAAGTCAGACAGCTGTCTGATCCACCAGGCAGCTGTTTATCCTGGAAAGGGATATGGGACCCCCAATCCTCCACCCCTTTCTAGGATGGACAGCTGCCTGGTCCACCAGGCAGCTGATTGTCTTGGAAAGGGGCATGGGGGGGGGGACTATCCTCCACCCCTTTCCTGGATGGAGAGCTGCCTGGGGAAAGGTAGCTATCCACCTTGGAAAAGGGTGGAGAGCCAGTTAAAGGGATGAGAGGATGGACAAAGGAGCATGCACTTCCCCTCTCACTCCCCTCTCACTCATCTCTTTAACTGTCTTCCTGGGGAGTGAGGTTTGAAAACCATGTGTTCCCACAGAGATGGCTCTGAGTGCTGGCTCTAGCATGCATGCCATGGGTTTGCCATTGCTGGTATACTATGTCCTTCAAATACTGTACATAGGCTGATCTATCATCACTGACTTGATACTGGATGAATATGTTGACCTGACCATGTATCAAAGAGATCAGTTTAGATAAAGTGGCAAAGACAACTTGTTCTATTTGTGTCAATGGGTTTTTTATGCTGCAGTAGGGTCACACTTGGAGATAGACAGCAGGGATTAGGATTCAATCACCTTCACTAGCTTCCCTATCAGGGCTATGCCAGGCTTTGATATGTTTCTTCATTTGGATGTTTTGACAGGACTTCTCCAGATTGGTCTAAAAAAGCAGACATTCTCACAATGCAGTTTATTGAGTTTTGCTGGGTTTTGGCAATTGTTGCCATCTCTGCACCACTTGTTCCATTCTTTTGGGGAGCTGCTTGTAATGATTCCTTAGATCTGCATTAGGGCTGTTCCAAAGGTTTTGGTGTGTTTCACTGGGGTGATCCTATGGTTTAAGGGCAGGTTTTATCCCCTCTGATAAAGAAAATTTCTTAGAAATATAGTTTGATAATGCAAAAGTACTATTTCACTCATGCAGTTATGCTATATAGCATTATGACTCCTTCATTTTAGAAAAGGAGAAAAAAGAGGCATAGAGGAGACACTTACGGCCTTTACAAACTGCCAGAAATAGTGCAGCTTGAGGCCACTATAACTATCCTGGCTCAGTGCTAAGGAATCATGGGAACTGTGGTTTATTGTGGCACCAGAGCTCTTTGACATAGAAGGCTCAATGTCCCAGAAAAAAAATACAATTCCCATGATTCCCTAGCACTGAGTCAGGACAGTTAAAGTGGCCTCAAGCTGCACTATTTCTGGCAGTCTGTAATAGCCCTTAGATTTAATGTATCTTGGAATTAAAAAGAAATCTACCTGAGGGTGGAAATAAAATGTTGCAGCTAGTGCTAGTAAGTGCCAGGAAATAGTCTGGGACAACAGAAACATTGTTTATATATTTTTAAATTAACCCAGTGCTATAGCAACAAAGACCACAACCTCAAACAAATTCCTGATGCATTGCTGTATGTAAGTATCCCAGAGTTTTTGTCTAACGCTCAACAGTCTCCCTACTTTGGAGTTTATCACACGGGGAGCCCGGTGCAGAAATGTACTTTAAAGAGAAAAAAAACGCAAAAGTGGAAGCAATTTATCAACGGGATTTCTCCGTGTGATAAACTCCAGCGCTGTTAAAAGGAGGTTAATCCGAATGGAAATTAGACAAAAACTGCTTCTTTTTACTTTCGGGATCTTACGAAAGTAAGAAGAAGCAGTTTTTGTCTAATTTCTGTTCAGATTAACCTCCTTTTAACAGCGACGTCATCTGAAAAAATACCCGCTTTTGTGGGTTTTGTTTAATTTAAAGCCCCGTTTCTGCACGGGATTTACTCCTTCAACTGTTTTCATTGGTCTTGGAGGCGATGGTGATGAAGTAGCTCTTCAGCTGGTAAAATATGCCTGTTTGTCACAGCAAATGCTTTTCCTCACCTGCATTTAGCATGGTTTGTTTTGTGGTTAGTCATTGGAAGATAGACACAGACTTAATTGGCAAGTCTGACCACTGAGAACTATCTCCTCTTTGCCAGTGGGAATATGTGTTAATGAGATGGAATAAGCTTCCCTCTTAAAATCCAGTTTCCCCCTACAAAAAAGTGCAATGATCATACTAGCTCTTTCCTATACCAGACTTAAAGGTGGATCATGATATGTGCCATTTACTGAATATCTGCCTGTACTCAAAACTTATTTCCCCCCTCACCCACACTAGCTGCCTTTCAGTTTAACACTAAGCAGACAGTAGAGATTTAGCACAGCAGCAGAGTTGCCTTCTAAGGTTGTCACTTTAAAAAGCAGCAGAGACAGGGCCAGCATGGAATCTATCTACCCACCATAAAGTCACAAGCATCAAGGGGGGAGGGAAATGCCCACCTTCCTTATGGCCTTGGTCAAGCAAAAAATGCCCATCTGGGGAGCATGGCTTCTGGCCATGTCCTAAGCATTTCACCCTCTGTTTGAAAAGTCAAATGCTCAGAGCTCACCCAAACAGAAGCAAGCTACTCAGAGCAGGAGAGAGAGACACTTTCACAGACTGTTGGGCACATAGTGCTTTTAGATGCTTTATTTTATAGACTACTGAAATAACACTGCAGCACTACAATATGCAGGTGGAACTGGGACTTTGAGGGTCATTGAGTTCTTTGAATTTCACCCCACATTACAATTATAGAAACTGAGCTAAGGGAGGGGGGAACCCCAACTTCATGCTGATCCTCTGTGAAAACTTCGCAGTGCTCACTGGCCCAGAAAATATTTTTCTTACCTGCAGTGGATTAATAAAGCAGTGGCAGAGCATTAAAGCACAACATAAAGTACTGTCTGGTTAAAAGAATTCAACCAACCAGCTCTAAAACCACATCTTGCATGCAGTCCTTTGTGTGCCTGGCTTGCAAATGGATAATTCTCTCTTTCTCTCTGCATTTTCAGCAAGTAAGAGAAGGGAATATTGCACAAGGTGGGGAACCGTATTAATGAAGTATAACAAAAACATTCCATAACATTAAGCATAAAAATAGAACAACTGTCTGGTTGTCTGAGACCAAAGTCTACTCTAGCTCAGTATTTGTTTGTAATCAAAATCCAGTCAAATATTTATGGTTAAAGATTAAAATCAGAGTATGTACCTGATGGTTATCACCTTAATCTCCAACTAGAAATGTTCAAGGAGTTTTGCTGGTTTGAAACCTCCCTGATTCATGCTTCCCAATCAGATCTATGACTTGGAACAAATCTACTTGATCCACATTTCTTTGATTAATAGACAGATTACAACACAGTTATCTTTTGGGTTCCGCACTTCTTCCAATTTTGAGATATATTTCTTCTGTTATATGCCTTTATGGGTCTGAACAGACTATCAAAAAGAGCTGGCATCCCAGTGGCTTGGAAGCATGGCATATGTACAACACACACACCCAAGCTACTGGGAGGCCAGCATGAAACCAAGTGACCACATGGCAGCAACATTGCGGTGTTCTGGCAGTGCGGTGTTTAGACGGTGCACAACACTGAAATGCCAAAAAAAACTCCACCATGGTGGCAAGGGCTCCTTTTTCCCAGTGCAAAAAAATAGCGGCATTTCCTGATTCTTTTTGTGCCAGGAGCATGCAGTTGCTGCGGCCCTGACCCAGTGCTCAAAGGGTGGCCTGTTTCTCCCATATGATACCTTTCCCCAAAAATACCCCAGTACTATAAAAATACACATTTTAGGGCCGATCCAGATGGCCCCTTTGGAGCAACAGAGAGCCACCCCGGGGAACCGTGGATCAGGGCCATGGCAACCACACGCTGCAGCCTCAATCCTTCCTTTTACCACCCCTAATACAATGGCAAAATACCACTCCTTTTAGGGGTGGCAAAAGGCCGCCTTAAGAGCCAGTGCTGCATCTCCTCTGCACCCTTTAAGCTAAGCATGTCTGCACGCTGTGCCGGAAAGGCATCGGGGTGGCATTGGGGCAGCTGGTGTGCAGCTGCCCCACCCCAACTCTACCCCTAGGCTAGCCCTTTGGGCCAGTCTGCAACAGCCCATAGTTAAAATGCCTGCAAAGATGCATACCCATGAAGGTATTTGGCAGGGGCAATCCTGATTAATTCTCTGTTGTCCCACTTTCTCACTCACTTCTATAATGTCCTAGTTTCTCTGTCCTCTTCTTACTTACCCTCTTCAAACAAAGGATCTTAGATATCGAAGGCCAGATGGAAGTTGCAGCTTTTCCTAAACATATAGCGATTAACAAACAACTGCTGGTTTCATCACCTGCAATGTATCTATTCCATATTACAATTCCCAAGTTTAGGAGAGCTTTATCTTTAGCTAGATTTAATGCCCTTCCTTTAGCAGTCCTAGAAGGAAAATACAGGAAAACACCTTATGATTCTCAGCTTTGTCACTGTAATGCTGGTGTTATTGAAACCATAGAGCACGTTCTTTTGCATTGTCAATTCTACAAGGATATTCGCCATCAACTGATAACTCCTCTGTTGACTAAATACCCAGGTCATACTGACTCCTTCTATGTATGTCATCTTTTGGATAATCAGGAACCCAACATTGTCTATAAGGTAGCTATAAGGTAGCTGCTACATTGTATGTAAATTGGGCCCCCAATTGATTAATGGGAACTAATGTAGTCTTAGTTGTCTCTGGAATGTCGACAGTGGATAGGAGTGGAATCTTGGAATAGCTAGCATCTGGCTTTAGTTACCAGCAAGGAGGGAGTCAAAATCTTGCTGACTACCAAGATGAACCACTTATATCACTAATGTATATGTTCAGTGTCATTGATTTAAAATTGTATTGTGAGTTGTTGATTTTATCCTTATTTTATTTTAATTATATTGCTATTGCCATTGCAATTGTAGTTTTGTAACTTATTGATTGCTGGTCAATGACCGAATAAACTTTCCCTCTTTCTCCTCAGTTTACAACTGCTGGAAGTTGAGTTTAAAATGCAAAAGTAGTTTTCACTAAATTCAACTCAGATGGGGAGGGGAGAGAGGAGCGAGATTGAATCTTGCCCCTCCCTGTAGACTCTGACAAAAGCAAACTTTGACCCTTGTAGCTTGTGCATTCTTCCACATCAATAACTTTTACCATTTTGACCACACTCTGATATTGCTTGAATTTCATCTATGAAATGATAGAGGGTATAAAACTGTGCAGATTAGAATAACCTTTGCACAAAATTTCTTCATCTTTAAGAGCAACACATCTACCAAATGTTTGGGGGAAAAATAAGGTGAGTTTTCAGCAGATTTTAAAAATAAAATTGGCAGATGTTGCAAAAAGAAAAAAGAGGGTCAGCTACACTGTAGAAATAGTACAGTTTGATAGCATTTTAAGTGTAGCTCCATCTGATGGAATCTTGAGATTTGTAGTTTTACAAGGTCTTTGTAGTTTTACAAGGCCTTTTACAAGGTCTCTGCCAAAGAATTCTAATCCCTCACAAAACTACAAACTCCAGGATTCTGTAGGATGGAACCATGGCAGCTAAGTGGTGTCAAATTGCATTATTTTTACAGTATGGAAACTGTGGGCCTAAGCAGATGGCGCAAAGTGCTGTTTTCGAGGCCAGGAAGGGGAGGGGCAGCCTCACGCCAGGCGCCACAATCCCTTCCCGAAAATGTAATCGAAGCGGCCGGCCCTCCGCACGGCCGGTGCTCCAACAACGCACTTCCACTGCAGCGTCCGCACACATTGCAGCGGAAGAGGCACCAAAGGTGCGCCGGAGGCCTTTTGCGGTGCACCTTCAGCGTCTTGCGGAAGGAGCGCTATTTTAGCACTCCTTCCTGGGCCTGGTATGTGGTGCATTGGGGCCAAGGAGTGCTGATACCTCGGCCCCAATCCACAGCTTCCAGGGGCGGCCCTGTGCCGCCCGTCTGCTTCCCCCCTGTATCTTCCCTTATTTTTAACCTGCATTATCTTTATGTAGGATGGAAGGCAGTATTGGTATGACTTAAAGCTTCAACAATAAAAGCAGGCAGAGGTCCAGGATAGGAGAGGCAGCACAACTCATGACAGAGAGGAAAACATGAATTTGGCACTTTAGCAGAAAAAGAATCTATGGCAGAAAAAGAAAAAGAATCTTAAGAAGGCATTTTTGCTGCACCTCCTCTTAGTCCCATGATATATGTCAGGCTCAGTCTTCATGTGTTCTCATTTAGCTTCTATTGTTATGGCTTTAAATTACCTCCAAAATTTCCTCTGATGATAAGTTACTAGAAAACATGAGTATGAGGGTGCTATTTTGCTGCCTCTGGACCTCACATAGACATCTGCTTAGTCATGAATGGCCAACTAGAAAGGCTTAGATCTGGTCCAGAAGAGTTGTTCTTATGTTTTTAAGAACAGGGACCAGTAGTGTTTTCCAGGTGAAGGGGGCTCAACACTGGGAGTATGTTGTTATCAGTTTTGCCTACTTGAAGGTACTTGTGAGAGGAGAGGAAATTACATTTCCATATGAACTCTTACAAACAGAGTGTGTTCTGTGTATTCAGCACAGCTCACTCCAAAGAAGTGTGCATAGGTTAGATGACATACAGTCATTCTTGGAGGACCTCAATGACAATAATACTGTGATGATGTGGACTTACAATTTTTTAGTGTTTGGTCATTTAGTACGCTTCTTATTGATAATTCCCAAGGAGGCGCTATTACATAGGAGTGCCACCTCCCATTTCAGGTTCCATGATTATGAATGTTAGACTGCATATCTCTCAAATGAAGTGGATGGTGTCACTCTTCTCTACATGATGATCTCCTTCCTTTGATTTCAAATTACTCTTGCACTGGAAGGAGTTGTGTGATTCTCCTTGTATGTAGATGTCACCAGAGCAGCGTGAGAAGAAGTTATAAGAGCTGGTAAGGGTATTGGGGCAGAAATAAAATGAAGATTTGAATTGCAGGAGGTCACAGCATCCTTAATTGTCACAGACTTTTAAATGTGACTTGAATCCCATTCAAATGGAATGGGAAACTCCAAGCATGGCCTTCTTAACCCCATTTTGGTTGTCAGTTCTAAAATATGCCCCACCTTGTTTGAATTACAGGAATACTTGGTCCCCTTATCTTTTGTGATTGGCCCTCTATTGCTTTCAAAACTATTGCTTTCAGAAGGCCATGGGTTACAGTGATTCAGCTAAAACAGAGTGGAGGTGAGAAGGATTTATGGACTTCATTATCATTCATCATTACTTTCCCCACATATACATAAGTTGAGCACTGCTTGCATTATAAATAAAGAACAAGTGGATTTACAAATTAGTTTAGGAGTCCAGTATTCTAGAGTTTTCTCTTAATCCATTAAAGGTCAATGAAAAATTATACACTATAAAGCACCCTCTGGATATGCAACAATAATACTTTCCTTTGAGGCACTGATACTCAGATCACTAACAGCATAATGTGTCTGAAGTGAACCCTAGTGAGTGAAATTGGACTTACTATATAGAGATGAATGAATTTGTCAGTTTTGCTTACCCTTGAGTATCACAAATATGGTTGGACATTTAATTGGACATATGAGAATTCAACCCCAGTCTCGGAGATCCATGCCTACATGTTCACATTCATCAGCTTCACTTTCTTCTACAATTTTGGGTTTCAGTAAGTGGTGGTTTACAGATGTGGTGACTTAGGGCCAATGCAGACTGCCAGAAATAGTGCAAATTGAGGCCATTTTAACTGTTATGGCTCAGTGCTAGGGAATCATGGGACTTGTATTTTTTTCTGGTACATTGAGCCTTCTCTGTCAGAGAGCTCTGCTGCCACAATAAACTATAGTTCCCATGATTCCCTAGCACTGAGTCAGGGCAGTTAAAGTGGACTCAATTTGCACTATTTCTGGCAGTCTGCAAAGGCCCTTAGTATTAAAACATCAATTCTGACAGTTGGAAGATTGGAAGGTTGGCAGTTCAAGACCCGAGTGCTGCATGATGGGGTGAGCTCCTGTCACTAGTCCCAGCTTCTGCCAACCTGCACGCCATGGACCCAATCCTCCTTTTTGCTGCCCCAAAAAGAGCAGCAAAATGCCACTCTTTTGGGGGTGGCAAAAGGCCACCCTTTCAGCCATGGCGGTGGCTTTTTAGCACCCTTTTGACACAGCGTGTGTGCACGCTGTGCCAAGAGGGCGTCCTGATGCTGCGTGCTATGCAAATGGCTGTGCAGCATCAAGATGGGGTTGGGGTGGAGTCTGGGCAGCCAGTGGGTGGCTTCCCTGCCCCAACTCCACCCCCAGGGCAGCCCTTTAGGCTGGTCTGAGTCAAGACTCAATAACTGAGATGAACTGAGTAACTGAGATGAAAACCACCCCCTACAGTCAGTTGTGACTAGACAGTCATGTCAAGGGACTACCTTTACCTTTATCTTTAAGCTCTCATTTAGAAACAAGCAAGCACTAAAGGAAATTCTCACCCACTGTTTCTTCCAGATAAGTATAATAACAGAGGTAGGACTCATCAGTCCATACAGATCTTCTTTGACTGCAGCTCCCAATATCCACCACCATTAACTATGCAGGCTTACAGCTGCTGGGAGCTACAAACTAGTAGAACCTGAATGCTGCATAGATCACAGCAAGGGTGTATAAGATAATTACAGTCCTAGTGCTATAATACAACACTGCCAGTTATGTTCAAAATCTCTAGGAGATAAATATTTTTTGTCTCCAGCTTTGAATTGTTGTGTGTTTTAAGCCACCATATTTGCATTTAAAGAACATTTCTTGTTTTTTTATTAAGATCTAACAATACCTTTATACAAATATTACTAGCATCATTAATCCCCTTTGCAATCAATAAGTAGACATATAATCTACTTATTATATAATCAAGAAACTGCATGCATGGGGTGGGACTTTTGAGTGTATCTATTAAGCCAACTGTATAAGCAGTACAGTAGCTTGGCTGCTTAAAAACATTCCTTACTAAGCTTCACTGAATGTTCTTTCAGTGACAGCCTAAGTAAAATAAACAGGCCTGAACTTACTGGAGTTTTGTATTTGCTGCCCAGTAAAACCTTAGAGCTTTTGGCTTTTTATGCAACTAAGATTTATAGTATCTATTCTCACTGTGCTGAGTCCCAAGATAATGTTAATAGATGGCTAGTTTTGCCAATAAATCCCTCAGGAAGGCAAGAGAAATATCTATTTCAGATGAATTGTTCAGAACTAAATCCACATTCCAAATGGTATACAGTACTTAGGCTTAAGAGACCTGGCTTTCGGGAGGCAGAGGCATTTCTCTCAATTCCTAGTAAAAGGAAGCACCAAGAGAAAAGGCGAATCATGGGCCTCTGATAGCTAATACTCTAGATATTAAAGGGCTAAAGTTCTAATTTCTTCAAAGGGATTGCATTGCTTTGTGCAAAGCAAAGGATACATTTCTTGGGGACTCTTGTCACAATTCCCCCAGGGCTGAAAGGGAAGGTTACAACAGTTTGGAGAGAACTTTTAAGAATAACCATATGGAACTGCGTTATCAGAAGAGCCACAAACCTACATTCAAATACAGGCATTCTTTCAACTTGAAATTAGATTGAAAATTATTAGATAACAAGCAATCTCTCGGGGGGGGGGGGGGCTGCATCTGCGCTGCAGAAATAATTCAGTTTGACAACACTTTTGAGATTATCAGATGGGAGCAAACCCTCCTTATCCCTTATCCCTTAACCCATAGTATTTGTGCAATCACAGAGATGATTATCACACCCCTGCATGCTTATTCCATTCTTTTCCCATCCATAAGAGTAATGGACTCAACAGTTGGTATTAACAGAAACTCTCGTTAATAACAAATGATGGGTCCATTACTCTTTACGGATGGGAGAAGAACAGGATAAGCACATGGGGTGTGATAATCCCCCCCAAAGTGCATATACCACTGGTTAAGGATAGGACAAGAATGCTTTGCTCCTCCTTCTGATAATCTCCTTTAATTGTTATGATTCAATAATGTGTGTGTATATGTGTGTGTGTAAGTTGCTTTCCAAGGAACATGGTAAACTACTTTTCAGGCAATTGGATATCTAGCTCAGTGCTGCCTACACCAGCCTTCCCTGATCAGTGCCTGCCCTATGTTTTGGACTAAAACTCCCATCCTTTCTTACCATTGGTCATGTTAGCCAGGGCTGTCATGAGTTGCAATCCAGAACATCTGGAGGGTGCCACATTGGGGAAAAGATTGATGAGTTTTCAGAAAGCAGGCATTCTAATCCCTACTTGGAAATGCTAAGGACTGAACCTGTGAGTATCTGCAGGCAAAGCATATATTTCTTCTCTGAGCTACTGCTCTTTCCCAGGTTATTTTCAGCTTCCTAACCTAAGTTCTTCTGTTGACCAGAGTACTGTGTTGTTCTAAAGATGCAGAGATTTAACAGCCTATCATTAGTGATTCCAATGAGGACGAAGTATGCAAGAAGGACAGGTCAGAGTTGATTTTGTAGCTCTATCTATTACAGCTTCCTTCGACATATGGTTCATTTGGTATGCCCCTATTGCTTCGTTACTGAGCCTTTCAAACAGATGGCAGAGGGCCTCATTCTCACTTACATTAAAACTGGTTTGCAAATCAACCTGACACCGGATCACGGGTTTGATTGATGCCAATGTGTAGTTCCCACTATGGAAGTGAATTATGGTCTAAATCCATGTAGTTCCCACTAGAGCCTGTCAAGGCAGAGGAGCATGGAGGGTTTAGCTCACCAGTGATGGAGGATCCAGGCAGTAGCAGGCCGAGCTATCACTGCCTCAGCCATACCCGGGAGGGCTGTAAGTGGTGGAAGATGGCTTCCCTCCCATTCCTGTGCCACAAGAGGAGCCCTGGTGGCGCAGTGGTTAAATGCCTGTACTGCAGCCACTCACTCATAAACAACAAGTTGTGAGTTCAATACTAGTCAGGGCTCAGTCTTGACTCAGGCCGGCATTCTTCCGAGGTCACTAAAATGAGTACTCAGCTGTTGGGGGGCAATGAGCTTACAGTTGTAAACCACTTAGACAGTGAATAGCACAGTATGAAGTGGTATATAAATGAAGCTGCTTTGCTTTGCTGTTGCTTTGCTCTCAGGGGCCCCCCTCTACCAGCCACTGTCCAAGGGCACCACACCCAGCCTTCTCCCTGTGCCCCCTTGAAGTGCCCCTCCTCCTCGCAAGAACACACCGAGCGAGTGAGCAGAGCTGGAGGGAAACTGAGAGGGTCCCTGAGAGCAGTGCAAGCATGGGAGGGAGGCTGTCTTCCACCACTTACAGCTCTCCTAGGTACAAAGGAGGAGAAGGAGGTGGAGGCAGCTGGCCTGCTATTGCCTGGATCCTCCACTGCCAACAGGGAGCAGAGCAGAGCAGAGCTGTAGCCACTCAGCTGATGGGCATAGTAGGAGCTTTGAGAGAGCTCACAGGCAGTGCCAAGGAAGGAGGAGTGGTGGTGGGAAGTGTGCCAGCTTGCCTGCCTGCTTCCCTGGCTGCCTGCCTCAAGTGGATCCAGCCCTCTCTCACTCTCCTCAGTACTTCTCAGAAGCACTGCTTCTGCTAGTGCTGGTGGTGCTGGTGTGAAGTGGTGGATGTGAGGGAGAGGCGTCCTTGCTGCCCCTGCTTTCCTTGCTTCCACCCATGGCCAACGGGAATCCAGCCTCCCTTTCTTCCTCCCTCCAGCTGCACCTTGGCCCTGCTGGGATTCTGCCTGCCTCCCTGCCTGTCTGCGATTCAGATCCATTGTTCACAATTGTTGAACATGCTTCTGAATCGCTTCTTTTAAAAACAACCGCCAAAAACCCTAGTGTTCTAAAAGAGTGATTTTTTTTTTTTTGCATTTTT
>CM034708.1:131610735-131628994 GCA_020142125.1 Phrynosoma platyrhinos | reverse complement strand
CCCCGTCTTCTTTTGTAACATTGGTTCCCACTGTTCCAGCCATACCTAGATGGTCCACTGAGGGCTAAAGTCAAGGTGAAGCAGTCCTCTACAGCCCCAAACTCCGCCGCTCACTGAGCGGCTGCCAGAGGAGAAGGTGGACTTCAGGCGGGGTTAAATATCCACCAGCTCTCCTCCCACCTTCCCCGCATGTGCAACAGTTCAGTGCGGGAAGGTGGTCCTCCGAGGCTGGAGCCAAGGCTCAGCGGTCCTCTACAGCCCCAAACTCCGCCGCTCACTGCGCGGCCACCACTAGAAAGTGAGGTGGAAGCTGCAATAAGAAATATTGGGAAGAATAAATCATCAGGAAGAGATGATATTCCAATTGAACTGCTACAATCCACACAACCAGAATAAACTCTAGTGCTAACTAATATATGCCAAAAACTATGGGGAAGAAAACAGTGGCCAACAGACTGGAGATGATCAATGTATATCCCCATACACAAAAAAAGGAAAAAAAGAAAAAAGAATGCAGCCACTATAGGACTGTAGCATTAATTTCCCATGCAAGCAAAATTATGCTCAAAATTTGCAACATAGATGCCAATCATATATGGAGAGAGAAATCCCAGAGTTGGAAACAAGGAACAAGAAAGGAAGAAGCACTAGGGACTATATTTCAAACATACAATGATAATTGGAGCACGCCAAGGAATTCCAGAAGAAAATCAGCATGTACTTTATAGACTATAGCAAAGCCTCTGACTTTATAGATCACAAAAAGCTATGGATTGCTCTCAAAGACATGAAAGTGTCACTACATTTGACAGTGCTGATGAGAACTCTGTACTTGGAACAAGAGGCTACTGTTAGAACAGAATATGGAAAAACAGAATGGTTCCCAATTGGCAAGGAGATCAGGATGCTTTTTATCACCCTACTTATTCAACCTATATACAAAAAATATCATATGAAGAGCAGGTTTAGACTTAGAAGAAGGAGGAGTGAAGATAGAAGGAAAGAACTTCAAGAATCTAAGATATGCAGATGACGCTATACTATTAGCAGAAAACATCATAGACTTGGAACAATTACTAAGAAAGGTCAAAGAAGAAAGTGCAAAGGCAGGCTTGCTGCTGAACATAAAAAAAACAAACACAAAAATAATGACCATGGGGGATCTATACAAATTCAACCTACACAATTAGGAAATTGAAATAGTGAAACATTTCCCATAGCTTGGATCAAACATTGATCAGAACAGACACTGCAGTCAAGAAATAAGTAGAAGACTAGGAATGGAAAGGACAGCTATGAAAGAACTAGACAAGATTCTAAAGAGTATATACAAAAGAGAGCTAAAGTTAGAACTGTCCAATCCATTGTATTCCCCATCACCATGTACAGATGTGAGAGCTGGACAGTGAAGTGGACAGGAAGAAAATCAACTCATTTGATGTGTGGTGCTGGAGAAGAGTGCTGAGGATATTACAGAGAAATAAATGGATCCTTGAACAGATCAAGCCTGAACTCTTCCTGGAAACCAAAATGATCAAGTTGAGGTTGGCATACTTTGGCCACATCATGAGAAGGCATGACTCAGTAGAAAAGATGCTGCTGCTAGGGAAGGTAGAGGGCAGTAAAAAGTCAGATGAATACATTCAGTTAGGGAGACCATGGGCCTCAGGCTAAAGGGCCAGAGCAGAAAGGTAGAGGATGGGGGGCCTGGAGATGTCTCATCCACAGGGTTGCACAAGTTGGGGTCCACACAACTGCAATTAACAAGATGATGATGAGGGAAGGTTCTACTGGCTCTAATATTAGAAATATGCACACATAGAAAAATTCTGAAAATATTGAAAATATTTTGCATTGAAAATATGTATGCATTGATCTTTGCATGCCAATTTAATGTGTTATTTTCTAGCTATTGTACACATTTCCCTTCAATAAAATTATTTAGAACTTTCATGACAATAACATCCATTCCATACTTGGCATGCATATCATCTTCAGTGAAGTTGAAATGTTACTTAGATTATGACAAACTGCCACAACAGATACATTTAGCTACTGTTGAGTACTCATCCTGCTATTTTCTAGTCATAAAGAGAAGGAGAGAAATGTCAAGATATTGTAACTTTGAATGTTTATTTTAGGGTCTCATTTCAAATCCATTTTAATACCTGTGTTTGTTGACTAAATGTGACCAGAAATTACACAAGTCACGCATCTCATAAAATCCTCTATTACTACTTCCAATCCATCTACAACATGATATTAAAAAGGGTGTTTTTTAATGTAAGATTTTACAAGGTTTTTTGCAACCTTGAAAAATAATTGTTTGCTTGCAAGCTGATTACATGTAATACCACTGACTGCTAAATGACCCTGAATTTTGGTTTAAGCCATCCCACCACATTCTCAAAGAATTGTAAAGCTAAAAACTGTTTAATAACTGAAACCAATGAAACAAAGGCATTTTAAATTAGATTTTTGTTTCTATAATTGTACAACAGGAAAACATTGTAAAATTACTTACATACGCATAAATGCAATGAATTCATAGTCAATCAAAACTGGATTGGAATATGTAGCCCAGAATCAAATATTTAACACAGGGCTGTGTTTGAGCTAAAACTAGTTGGAGTTCCAGCTCCCAAAATGACTTTGGTACCAAAAACTTGCATACATTGCTGCTACAAGATAAGCTTTGTTGGTATAAATGATTCAGCAGGCAGTCTACAGAAGAAGAAACATTTCAGTTCTTTAGTTAACAGGGTCTAATATCTCCTTGCTTCAAATAGTAGGACTGGGAAGAATGAAATAATTTTTATTTTATTTTATTTATATTTATTTATGCCCTAAACAATATATCTAGTGGTGAGGTTAGATGGGAATTATGCTGGTTGAACAGACCAGCAAAAAGAGCTGGTGGCTTGAGGGTGTGGCATATGCACAACACATGCCCTCAAGCTGGCAGGAGGCCACCATGAATCTGCCTGAGCAACCACACAGTGGCAGCGTTCCAGTGGTGCAGCATTTAGATGCCATATGCTGCCAAAATTCAGAAAAAAACTACTTTTTTTGCGCTGGGAAAATGCCAGGTTGGGGCTTTGGCATGTGGTTGCTGTGGCGCTGCAATGTGTGGCTCCGTGGCAGCCCCAACCTGGCATTTTTGTGCTGTCTATACCAATCTGCACCTGAAAGACCTTGGGTTGTCTACTCCTGATGTAAGACTGGGAGTTTGATATACTCTCACTAGAGAACTAGTCACTCTGGGTGAAGACAAAACAAAGCAGATATACAACAGATGAAATAAACAAGCTACTGTACTTGCACACACAGGACTGCAGAACTATTACAGTATCAGGAAAGTTATTGATTACATGTCATATGAAAAGAACTAACAAGGGAAAATGACTACAGATGAGTCAGTTGTTCAGATTTGCCTTTTGAGAGAACCTTGATTTATTGCCTGTGGGGGAAAGAAAGAAATATGGTAGGGATTCCATTTTCCTAGTGTAACAGTAACATCAAGTGGCCATTTCAAATAATCCCATATTCAATACATATCTGTTTCAAAGTGATATCTCTGATTAGTAATGCCAAATATTTTTAAAGCAGAATACACATCTTTTTTCAGCTACTATAACATATTTCCTCTTTTTTATAGATTAAATCAGACAATCTTACCTTCAAAATGTAATATTTTCTATCCCACATATACTGCTTGTCCCTACTATAATTTTGACATGCTGAACAGTGCCACCAAGAAGTGTAGCTTTTAGATACAATTTAGAATGGATTCAATTAACAAAAAGATTTATTATGGTCATTTTGTAGTACTTTGGAAAATGCATACTTTTCAAGCCCAGTATATTCACCAACTGTACAAATGCTTAGAAAGTTCTAAGTTCAAGAACTTGAGTGTTTTGGCACGCTATAATGTTAATTTAATCAAAGACTAGACACCACAGGACATGATCACCATAAATGTACATAGGTCTATTTTTCCATCAATAGTCACTAAAATGTGTCAGAGGCATTTTTGTTTCTTTAGTCTGGAACAGATGGGCTAAACGAAGTGGCTTCTAAGCTGCTTTGGAGGCATGGCATTTACATGACCCCCCTCCCAAAAAAGTGTCCAAAGCCATTCCAATGCTGTGCTCTGGTCCTTTGGATGAGAACAAAAAGGAACCAGGATCATACAGTTTCTGGCAGCACAGCTTGGGTCTTGCAGCATTAGCCTGCTTTCAGAGCAAGCCATGCGATCACTGACTTCCTGGCCCACTTGTGGCCAGAGCAGTCTCAGGCCACTCTTCCCTGCCCATCTGCTCCAGGCCCATGACTGTTTAACAAGTGTCTTGTACAAGCAGTATAAAAGTTTAATACCAACAGACATTGATTTTAGCAGTATCTTACTCCATTTCTCTTTCCCATACTGATTTGGGACCTATATTAGGCTCAAAGAGCTGATATAAGCAAATTATAAATACAAGATGACCATTCTTGTAAACTGCCTGAAGCATGGGTTAGAAGAGCTTCATAAGGGGAAAATCCAGATCCCTTGTCTATCTTGAAGATACAAAGTGAAATGAAACAAGTGAAGCACTTCAAACCAAGAGGCTCCCAGGCTTCCAACCACTTTCCTAAACTGGTTGCCTGATTTTTGTATGGGGCTGACAAATAAATCATGAAGACTAAGAAAAGACAATCCTCCCAAGATTTGATTCCCCCCCCCCACCACCATTTAGCTTGATTTTAAAAAAATAAAAGAAAAAAGAATAGATAACTAAGGAATGACTGAACAGGATAGGTCACAAGGAAAAATATTTTCTACCATTCATTGCAGATCTTTAACACATTCCAGTGTAACGCATCAGGTGTAGTTGTTGTTGCTGCTGCTGCTGCTGCTGCTGCTATGTGCCTTCAAATCATTTCCAACTTATGGTGACCCTATCACAGTGTTTTCTTAGAAAGTTTTATCACCTGGGGTTTGCCATTGCCATCTTCTGAAGCTGAGAGATTGTGACTTGCCCAAGGTCATTCAGTAGGTTTTCATGAATTATGTCCAGATGGAACCATGACCTGTTGCCTCTCTCAGCCCCACAACAACCTAGCTTTTCCATGCTGCTTCCTCACAACATGGCCATTTACTGGTTGGGGGAGAGCATAGTGGATGTGGTGGTGAAGCAGCTAGCTGTGTATCTGTAGTATAGTAGTGCTAGCGGATCCTGAAATGCTTTATAAACCACCTATCCCCATTAAATCTATCTGCATCTGGTATTTTATTTGCTTTGATTTTCTTAATCATATTGTGTTGTTCATTAGGGAAAATCAATTATTATAAAGATTATCTATGTATGTTTAAAATAGTTCTCCAGTCAGACATTGTCCAAAAGCTGATCAATTTGTATTCCATGAAAAGTTTAGGAAGAACATAAAGCTGAGGATGGGGGAGGCGGGGGAGACTGCCTTAATTCTGGAAGTCAGTAAGATTGTCACCAATATGACTTTTATAGCAATAACTATAGCAAATACATTTCTATACCACTTATCAGTGCATTTAAGCACTCCCTAAGTGGTTTACAATGTGTAAGCCAATTGCCCCCAACAAGATGGGTACTCATTTTAGCAACCTACAGAAGGATAAATGGCTGAGTTGACCCTGAGCCCCTGGCTGGTATTGAATTCACAACTTTATGATTGTGAGTGAATGGCTGCATTATAGGTATTTAACCACTGTTTAACCAGGGATCCTGATTTTTGACAGAAGCTAGTTGCTGCTTCATTTTCCTTCTACAAATATAGTTTATGAGTAATTCTTATACTCCAATTCATAATATTTCTGATTTGTAAAATGTATGTCTTCAAAAATTTTGTTTAATTTCAGTGCTTGGAGTTCAACCCTTTTGGCCACCAACACTTTCAGTATCTGAGAGTTTCCTTCCTTTTTATGTTTATTTTCTAACAGTCTTATTTCCACCAACATTTAATCCTTTATCCTTTGAACTGATATATATATATATATATATATATATATATATATATATATATATATATATATCTTTGATACATTCCTGCCTAGCCAGTGCCTTAAGTATGTAAAAGAAAACTCAAGAGAAATATTTTATTCTTTAAAGTTACCAAAGAAAACAGAGATCTCAAGATAAATGTTTTTTTCTTTAACGTTACCAAAGATAATTTTAATTTTGTCTGAGGGGTTCAGTCTGTGTAATAGAATGAGATTGAATATCTATGAAACCAGTCTCAGCATTTGACCTGTGAGGCAAATCACTGCTCTGGTCTGTGCAAGATCAATATTGTGATCTCTGCCATGTCAATCTCTCTTATGACAGACTCCAGTTGGAGGAAACCAAGATATGGTCAAACCATGTCACTCAGAATAATATGACTCTCACTCGCTTCTGTGTTTTTCTCACCAAGTATTAATTAAGTCAAAGTCAGCATCGTCTTCAACCAGAGATGGAAAGCTTTCTTTTTTGGCATTCAACAAGAACTCCAAACACTGAGATCTCTTACTATTTTTATGCCCTGCTGAATGAATCCAAAAGAGAGAAAGTGCCAAAGAAGAGTGTCCCCTGTTATGTATTCAGACAGTAGGTCAAGTCTAAAAACTTCAGAAAAGGCCCTTGTCTCATTCCCGCAAACTTCACAGGCTTGGCTTTGGAGGATGTGAAATAGGACCTTCTATGTGCTGCCCCTTGACAGCTGCCCCTTGACAGCTCGCTTCCCAGGGAGGCTAGAATGGTCCCTTCCTTGCTAACTATTTGGTGACAACCAAAGACTCTAAAAGCCAACAGCTTTAGAACTGAAGAGTTTTAAAGAAAGGGCTTTTAATTTTAAAAAAAACAGCTTTAATTTTACTGTTTTTATTGCTTTTTATTAATTTGAATTATAGGTTTAAAATTGTTTTAACATTGTGAATTGCTATTGTTAACTGCCTTTGAATCAATCCCGACTCATGGCGACCCTGTGCATGAGACATCTCCAAGACTCCCTATCTCCACTGCTATGCTTAGGTGCTGTAAATTCATACCTGTGACCACCCTAATAGAGTCTAACCATCTAGTGTGTGATCTTCCCAGCATTTCCCAGCATTATTGTCTTTTCTAATAAATCATGTCTTCTCCTGATATGGATATGACAGCCTCAACTCGATCATCTTGACTTCAGGTTTGATCTCTTCAATGACCCATTTGTTTATCTTTTTGGCTATTCACAGTATCCTTAACATTCTTTTCCAGCACCACAGCTCAAATGAATTGATTTTCTTATCCACTTTCTTCCCTGCCCAGCTCTCACATCTGTACATGGTAATGGGGAATACAACACATACTGATTTTCTTTTGGAATTCCTTGGCGCACTCCATCAGACATCATATATCTGCATGTGATCCCTAGTGACTCTTCCTTTCCTAAACTCCACTTGCACCTCTGGGATTTTTCTCTTCATGTATGATTACATTCTATGTCGGAGAATTTTAAGCATAATTTTGATTGCATAGAAAAACATTGTGAATAGTCTGATTTTATTCTAAAATTGATCTTTGCTATGTTTTTAGCTATATTTTATTTGTTTTAATTTGTAAACTGCCTTAAGTCCCAGTTTGGGGGAAAAGACAGGGTATCAATAAAGATAATCACCATGGCCACTAACATCTCAATTGGATACTAACCGATCCTCTGATAAATTTGTATCTCCCTTTGGGATCATCAGGGATGATCAATGTAGTTAAGTTTTAGCACTAGCACCATCAATATTCCTCTTAATTTTGACACTCCCTATGTTGTGAAACAGTTTTTCAACTTTTTGTGAACAATAATCTGAGAGAATAGAATGGATCTCTTTGAGGAAAAAGTATATCTGGGGTCTTTTGGACAATGATGCTGGATAGTTCTTTGTACTTTATTTGAGAGTGCTAACCAATTACACTGAATGAAACTATTTTAAACTTGACCATTGATACCATGGTTCTTAACTACATGTACTCTTTTCATTTTTTGTAGAGAGTACAGGATGACTTCTTGTTTCAAATAAAAGAGTGAGCACACTATCAGATGAAGTGGAAAGGGAAAATAACATGTACTAAATCAAAACAACAACTTCACAAACCCCATTATAACTATCCAGAAATGTCTTCCAAACAAAAACTGGACCATCACTGTTTCTATAATGAGTGCAAGAGGATAAACATAAACTAGAAAGTAGTTGACAGTGACTGGAAAGGAACAAGAGGAAGAGGAGTGATTTTGTGATCAGCAGGTCTAACTTCTAATTGCAATGAATGTCTCTTGTCTTATTACTTTGGAGGAGGGATGCTGAGGGATGCTGAAATCATATCTCATACCCTCCAACATTTCACAAATGAAAACTGGGACACATGGCCAAGCAACATTAGAGTGTGGTCAAAATTGGCAAGTGTTATTAATGAGGAAGAATAGAATAGCTAGAAGAGCCTGCAGCACTTTGCTTTCACTTGAGACTATAGGGAAAGAAAAGATTCTGCCCCCTCCTCTCCACATCCTCCCATGAGTTCATTAAGTATAAACTAGTTTTCAATTTGAATTCAGTTTTCAGCAATTCAAGGGGGAAAGTGGAAGGAAGACAGAGAAACTGGAACAATTTAAAAACAATTTAAAAACAACCTGAAAAGTGGGATGTCAAAGGATTAATTGGGACTGTCCCTGCCATGGCATGAAATGTTACAAGATTTATCTGTTTCAATGTTTTTTGCTAGATCTCTTTCCCAGGGGCAGGAATTTTAAAATGGTTTTGCTGTTTTGAACTCTGCTTCATATCCTGGTCCTCACTGGATAGCTCCCCATGGCTCAAGCTATGATTCCATCCTCAGTGGCCATGTAATAACCTACCTATGGGATTATTTCCTTCCCACAGCATCTTTCAGCTCTGAAATACATTATTTGGACTTCCCAGCTAAACTTTCATTGGTCTCCCTGCCACCCTCCTGCTCACTTGCTGTAGCCAGCAGAGCACTCTTTTTGTCTCACAGTAGTGACAGAATAGAAAAGTCCAAGATGTTCTCAGTCTGTACAGCTGGGGCCCTGTGGACTCACTCTCTCCCCAAGAAAAAAAGGAAGTCAGCCCAAAATAGCAGCTGGGGGAAAGGGTTGAAATGTAAAAGCTATTTCAATTTCAGGCTCCAGATAGCCCTTTTAAGAAGCTGGAAGTTAATAGAAAGGGAAAGGTGCCCACTGAGGCCCAGAAGAGAACAAAACTATCCCTCAGAAGTAGCTCAGCCCTGATTTAAATGCAGTGTAATATGCCTAGTGACCTCAGAAATGTCCTCAGAGTTTACCAAATCCAAAATTTGCACCAATCCTAAACAACCTAGGGGATGAGTACAGAAAGATAAGCAGAAGGCATGCTTGTAAAGCAACATATCTTGCAGCTTGTACAGAAGTATTTTGTTTTACTTATTTCTACCTTAGGTTTACAGAAAGAGTAAGATTGTAAATGTCATACCTACTTGTTTATACATACATTTGAAATTAAAGTTTTATGGCAGTTAATGCAGTTTTAACAATCAAACAAATGGTCAGAAAGGTCCTTTTCAATTTAGGGGCAATATTTTCTGCAATTCATTAAAAATATTGTTGCTAACATAATAATTCTATGACAACAGATGCCCAGCATTCATGGCAGATGCATTTGAGGTCCATGGAGGCCAATACAAAAAGGCTTAGGTTCATGAAATATGCAGTAGAAGAATAAATATTCATTGTTCTCATCAATTCACCTTACATGGTTTAGTGCCTCCAAACTTTTAACTCCCTGCTATATTTCAGGAGGCTTAGCATTCCTTATAATGAAGCCAGTGACATTCGGAAGGCTAATTTCACACAGAATGTGAAAACCCACATTGGAGAGTATTGATGCAAAGGCTGCAGCAGCTGCAGCAGCTGTTGGACTGAGAGCAGGGCTGTGGGCCAAGTCTTCAACAGTTCTGTTCCCATCTCGACCCCTGTGTGACCTTATTAATAGACTTACACTTGCACTTTACAGAACTCTTCTACATTATCCTCTCATATATGCATCCAAACTTTGGAACTGGAAGAAGGTTTAGAAAAGTTAAGTGAATTTGTATAATACATAAGAGTCAATGTCCAAGAGCTAAATTCAGCTCTATAAATTCTCACAAATGAATCACTGACAAATAACTTGGGAATTAAGTGATATTTTCTGTTGACAACACGGACTACAAGACTAGAAATTTTCATAGACCTTCAGACTAATGCCGCCCACAGAAACTTTGGATGATGCAATTCTCAAATCACTGATAGCTTATGGGCATTAGCAGCTACATGAGATACACTTTGACACAATTAGGGCTACCAGATTTGATATGCAATGAGGTTCCTGTAACCTTAATTCTGAACAGATCATGGAGCAGGATGAGGTACTCCACCAAACATGATGAAGGTAAAAACTCCAACTCTCCTCACAAGCTTCCCTCTCCCAATCCAACATGGCCATTTTCTCCCAATTGGAGTGTGGCAGGAGGGGTGAGAAAGAGGGTCCAACTCTGTTTTTGTCACAGTCTCCATCTGCTTCCACAGTAAATAAATAGCTATGATGGGATGGGACAGTTGCAGTTTGAAGTTGGGGTTTGCACTTTAATTTACTTTAGCAGTTTATGATACTTCATTTATTCTCCATGATCTGTTCAGGATTAAAATTACAAAAGCCCTGTCCCTTATCCAACCTGGCAACCCTAGCTAGGTGCCTGATCCTGCTTCACAATTGGTTCAGGATTAAAGCTACAGAAGCCATGTTCTATATCCAATGTGGCAACTCTAGCCACAATTCCCAGATCAAAAGCTAAAGTAGCAAGTTCAAGAGGGTTGTAATCTCTCCTTTTGCCTGTAAGAACTGCAGCAGAACATTAAAGGCTTGGAGAAGCATTATAGGAGGGAGCAAAAGCCATGCCACACATAGTATGGGCAGTTATTCTTGCTAAGCAATGAAATAAGAAGTTCATGAGACATTCTACACAGGAGTAAGAAGCCAGTTGGTCAACAGGTATTCAGCACAAAAGAACAGAAGTTATTCATAATTAATTTTACTTTCTAATTACTGGGTAGAAAGTAACTTTGGCTACACTGAAGAACAAACATAATAACTGGCTAGGGATGGGTGAAAAGATTGTTCAGTTTGTTTTTGAGAAGAATTTACTAGAATTCAAAGGCATGTTCATATATATAATAGAAAAGACTTGAGGTTTTTTTAAAAAAAAAAACTGAGGAGAAAAACTGAAAAAGATTTATCTGTCTAGGCACCAACCTCTAAGTGCTTAACTCTTCAAAGTCTGGTTTTGAACCCTGTGCATTCAGCTGCATTAGTGCTGAAATTAGAGTTGCTCTCTAATGTTTCTCAGACACTCATCTTTTCTGAGAGACACCTCATTGTATGGCAGGCCCCAGGCAGATACGGCACAGATGGCTTTATGTCGAGAACAGCTGTACCTATTCAATTTTGCTACTGGAGGTGTTGTGAGGCATTTTGTTTCAGTTGGTTTTTTAAAGAATACAACAATTTTCTTTTTATTTCTTTATGTTTTAGAAAGAAAGAACTTTGGGTCTAAAAAGCTGCAGCCAGATTGTTAACTGCAGTATAGGAAGCATACAACTCTCCTGTTGCAATAGCTCCACTGGCTGCCTCTCCATTTCCAAGGGCAATTTAGTGCTGGTTATAACTTATACTGTGACTCTGTACAGTTCAGGTCTAGCTCATCTGATGGACCATATTTTCCCATAATAACCTGGCTGTGTTTTGAAATCTTCTGGCAAGGTCCTTCTCTCTCTCTCTGTCCCATCAACCTCATAGATACATCCAGTAGGACCATGGGAGACTGTCTTCTTGATGGCTGCTTCTCCCAGGCTCTGGAACTCCCTTCCTAGTGAGGTTAGAATGGTGCTTTCCTTGTTATCTTTCTGTATGCAGGTGAAGACCTTTTTGTCTTAGAAGTCTTTTAAAGACATCTCAAAGGGAACAGTCCTTGCACAATGTGCTGTGTTGACTATTTATTGCTTTCTTTTTAATAGCTACCTTTCTAACTTATTTTAATTGTATTAAGAATTTAATTACATTTCAACTTTTACAAGAGGTGTTTTTTAGCATTTTAATGCTTTGTATCTTTATTTGTTAATGCTTTATATACCTTTAGTATAATTAATGTACTGCCCATTTTGTTTTATTCTGCATTGTCTGTGTATGTGTTTTTAATTGTATTTTAGCATTGTATTTTAGTATTTTATATTATTAGAATAGTTATAAATGTTTTATTCTGTAACTGTTTGTAAAGCACCATGTACATGGATAGCACTATATAAATTATTATTATTATTATTATTATTATTATTATTATTATTATTTGTTACTTTTCTTTGTTGTAACTGTTATAAGCCACCTTGAGTCCCAAACTTGGGAAAAGGCAGGATAATGATGATGATGATGATGATGATGATGATGCAGAAAGTGAAGCTGACAGATTTATCCATTCCTCTTGGCAACTAGCACAACTTGAAACAATTCCATATACACCACATGTTGTAGGAATATTTTGTGCTTATATTAAGCAGAATGCAGCTGGGCTAGTGCAACATGAGTTTGTAGAAGAAACAGGAGAAATTAATGCTCTTGTAAGGTAAAAAAGTAAAAAAAAAACCATACATCTGTTGTCTCAGGAAATCCATCTTAGGATAGGAAACAAACAAAAGAAGTTGACCTATAGTTGGTTAGAAAGGTCCCTAAAAGCTGGCTGTCATGTGTAGGTGTAGGCTAGCATCCATAATTGGCATCAGAGCCTCATGGATGCTCCTTCCTAGGCAAAAAGAACAGAGTAACTATTGAGGGGGAAGGGGAATGACATCTGCAGATAAGAGGAATGCAAACAGCTTGAGTAATAGACCTAAGAGAGGTATAGACTAGAGCAGGGGTAGGCAACCTAAGGCCCGGGGGCCGGATGCGGCCCCCCGAGGCCTTTGGACCGGCCCCAGGCTAGTCCTGCCGCCGCTGCCACTGCCCGCCATGATGATATTGATTATTGTTGTTATTACTTGTTCTTGGGTTTTTCTTGGCAAAATCTCCACAGGGGTTTTGCCATGGCTTTTCTGGGGATGAGAGAGTGTGCATGAATATTTTTAATTTTTTTAATTAATTTTTAATTTTTATTTATTTATTTATTTTTGGTGTTTCGGCCCCCCAATTGTCTGAGGGACAGCAACCCGGCCCATGGCTCAAAAAAGTTGCCTACCCCTGGACTAGAGGGATGAAACAAAAGGACAGGCATTATATAAACTCAACATTAATCAATTTACAAGCATTGATACCTCTTTGTTTCCAACATATATAACTAGAACCAGCCAGGGCCTCTTGAAACTCTGTGGCTTTCCCAAAATCCATGAGACTCCTCTGATAAATTGTTCTTAAGCTGAGGGTGTGGTATACAGTTCATTCTTAAATAGGAAGAATGCACAGAGACTCTCATCATTCCTACATATAGCCCCTGTCATGCCTTTGTTGACATTATCAGAATGTGCCAGCTGTACATCTCTTGCAGACGTTTTCCCCCACATGGGAACCTTACATATAACTAAAGTAAATTCCTAGAGCTGATTACAAACAAAACTGTGAATTTTATCCTTATCACCAGTGTTTACATCTGTTTGTGGAAACAATAGCCATAGATCTGGGAATGTGTTTTAGTTATTTTTCATCAGGGCTCTGCATTTACTCAGACACACATTTGAACTACCAAAGGAAGAGGACAAAGCAAAGCCCATCTAAAATGATATGAGAAAGTTAAAGCAAAGGACATAGCGATCACTTAGTAGCTCAATGTTGGAGCTATCCTATTTAATAGCTCACCTTAATTATAATTACTGTTGTTGATTTATTATGCCACTTTTCAGCTGGAAGGCCCTCAAAGCAGGGTAGAACACATTAAAATACAAGCAGATTAAAACCATACTGAATTTACTAATTTGAAACATACAAATTAAAAGTTAAAATAATTTAATTGAATTAATTCCATGTTTCATTATGCCACTGCAGAGCAGAAGCAGCAATGTTTAGAAAAGGAGCTAGAAATTGTTAATGGGCCTTTTTTTTTACTAGAAACTACAGGAGGAATAGGGTTGGAATATTACTTGGTTGGCTGGGTTTTACCTAGAAACTTGCCCACTTGCACCAGTGAAAGCTCTCATTTTTAAAAAAGCAAATACTTACACTTTACAGGAGCCAAGATATGGAGAAAAGGTATGGCTGTTGTTCTGATCAAACCATGATCAAATCCATTTAATGCAATTCCTTGGTCATGCAATGGAGGGGTGTAGCTATGGGGGAGGCAATACCTTGCCAAATAAGAATTCTGCTCCAGACTCAGATTTTCCATCTTTCCCGATTTTTAAGCATGGAGGAGAGTCAGGGGAAAAGACGGCTTGTAAAGAGCAGCTCTGTGCCATGCCTTTGCTCGCTGGGGTAGGGCCATGGTAAGCACATAGGATGCCCCCAACCTGGCCTTTTCCCAGCACAAAAAGGAGTGACAAAAAGCCGCTCCTTTTTGTACTGGGGAAAAAGTGCCCTTGCCACCATGGTGGCAGTTTTTCAGTGTTTCTTCAGTGCAGTGTGTCTAAATGCTGCACCACAAAAATGCCATGGATCCACCACAGGTGCGGTCAGATGAGCGGCTTCCCTGTGGACTGGGGGCATGCTGCTGTCTGAATTCCATGCCCCCAGTCCACCAGAAGGCAGCTCTTTGCTCCTAAGACACTGAAAATCATTCACAGCTAGAACTCTTCTATTAGTCGTGTTCTCATTTCTACATATATTTTGATGCCTAATCTCTATTGCTAAAGGTTCAATTGAAGTGTTAAATAACTGAAATGGTAGAAATTTGGAGACTGATCAAAACTTTTGTTGCAAGGGCACACATTTCTTAATTGGAGGGCAATGTCCTCATGTCCTTCCCCCTATAGATGCACTCAAGTGGCTTATGAAGTAGGAGACAGATGGAGGCACATGGAAGTAGAGCTATGAAAATGATAGCGGGAAAGCACAGGAAGCAGGCAGAAGAAGCTGTAGGAGCAGGTCACCTTTAGAGGGTTTGGACTGTGCAGGTGTTTGGGATTAAGACAAGGAGTAGTTCAGTATTCATAAATTGGACTTATGGACTTTGTTGCAGCTGCACAAACTGGAAGAGAACTACAGAGCTGGTCACCAGGTGCTGAAAAATGACACATCCAGTCACCTTCCATCACTGAATTGTTATGCAAAATGCTGTTGAGCAGTTGTGACAAGACCTTGCAGCTCATCAGTCATAGTGCTTCATTGTAGCTACATTTCCCATGCCAGAATTTGTTGAACAGATAGGATGCAGAATACATAGTCTGATTTTGGGGCTGGGAAGTGGCAAGGGTCAACAGATTAGGAAAGCCAACAGCATGATGGCTGTGGGTCCAGTTGCAGCTGACTGTAACCTGCTTAACTGTCTTCAACCCCAGCATGCCCAATTGCTTACTGGAAAATGGTGTGTGTTTGGGTTTGAGTTCTTCCTTATTTTATTACTGAGAAGGGACCAGTTAGAGGGGAGGCAAGGAACAGTGTAGATGTTATGACTTTTGAAACAGGCTGCAGCCTAGAGAGTATTTGAGTGACTGGTGTGTGTATTTAAGCATGTATGTGATTTAAACTGCATCCTCATTGTAGGAATAATCCAGGTTGACACCACTTTAATTACCATGGCTCAATGCTATGGAAATCTGTGAACTGTAGTTGTGGCACCAGAACTTCCTGATAGAGAAGACTAAATGTCTCACAAAACTACAAATGCCAGAATTCCATAGCATTGAGCCATAGCAGTTAAAGGGTTGTCAACTTGGAATATTTCTGCAGTGCAGATACAACCTCGGATCAGTGTATATTCAGATGCAAAATGTGTTGGCTTTTCTTTCCCATTCCCTCTACTTCCTGTAATCAGTGGCATCTCACACCGGGGTATCACCTGGTGCAGGTGGCAGGGCTTCAGGTGGCAGGGCCAAAAGGTCTCACCCTCACCTCCCTGCCCAGCATGTCTTTACATGCATGTAAAGCTGCGCCGAGCAAGGAGGGAGGGAGAGGCCCAGGGCACCCCTTCCTCCCTACTCAGTGTGGCTTTACACATGTGTTAAGCCATGCTGGGCAGGGAAGAAAGGGTGCCCTGGGCCTCTCCTTCCCTGCCACACACTGTGGTGCATGGCAGGGAGATGTTACTTCTGGGGTGTTACCCAGTGCACTCCGCAGCCCCTGCAGCCCCCCCCCCCCCCATGATGCTACTGCCTGTAATAGCAAATATATTACATAGGCCAGAACCCTGTAGTAGTCATGGATATGAAACAGTTACTTAAATTTACTCATCCATAACTGAGAGCCTTATTGCACAAGAAAAGAAAGCAGAAATGGAGCCGCATGATGTCACAGCACTTCAGTTCTCTTCCTGTGGGAAACTGCTTTAAAAGTTTGTCTTTTGTCTAGCTGGAAAAAATCTAATCTTCTGTTAAGGCTGTCTTGCATGAGTAATAAATTGTGTTGGATTTAGGCTGAAACTGTCATGGCTCCATGCTATGGAATTTTGGGATTTGTAGTTTTGTAAGATATTTAAGCTTTCTGTGTCAGAGAGCTCTGGTGCCACAACAAACTATAAATCCCAAGATTCCATGGTAATTAAAGTTTTGTCATACTTCATTAATTTTGCAGTGCAGATGCAGCCTGATGTAGATCTAGCAGATCCATTAGTCATTCAAGGCAGCCTGAACAGAAAATTAGTAAGATTCCTGCTTTTGCCTCCAGAAACATGCCCAGAACATTTTTAAAAGGGATTGTCAAGTCCTGTTTGGTCACAATATATGGCTGGTGGGTCATATTCAGTTCAATGGGTCACCATCATACTAGCCTGCTTTAACTGAATTTTAACATTCTGAATATTTACCCCTCAGGAGAAACTTTTTAGGAGAAAATAATGAATACAAAATGTAATCTACAACAGCAATTTTCAAGTCAAGCCATTAAATTTATTTTATGAGAGAGGGAAGGAAATTGTGCTGCTTCCACAGGAGGAAGTATAGCATAGAAATTGCCATTATCAATTAGTTTTGATTCTGTGCACCTTCCTCCCATAGTACTGATTTTGCATTACTGCCTGTAACAAAGAGAAATAGCAAATCCCATCTCTATCAAGGGAAAGCATTCATAATGATACTGATATGTCACAGAACACTCCCACAGAGTTTTACATGGCCATCTCTGTCCATTTATTTGAGAATGTGGTAGAAGACATTTGAGGAGGAAAGGCTAATCTCAATATTTTCTGTGTAATTTTTCACATTTGTAAATATTAGTGTAGTAAATAAACAAGGAATCCAGAGATGATACATTTATGTGATAACAGGCAGTTTATACAGCCTATATTGTGGAAATACTTTATACAAAGATACATGTATTTCCTCATTTCCCCAATCTCATAATGGCTGGTATCCACTTGGTTAACCACTATTCAACAATTGATTGAGTCAACACATAAATAAATCAAATGGATTCAATGTGTCTGCTCTAGTCAGGACTAAATCAGGATTTAGAAAAATGGCTACAATCTGACACAGAATTAAATATGTTCAGTGGAAGAATTGTACATCCATAGGATGCCTGTCTTAATAACATCAAGACATGGCTGCTCCATGAACGCTTTGATGACAGGAACAGAGTGGATGCGATTTAACCACGAGACACAAGCAAGGCAATCACACCAGCACACTTTAGTCACATTTTAACCATGGTAAGCCTCTCTGTGATATTCTCATAGGAGTCCTAGTAGACCATAAGTTGAACATGAGTCAACAGTGTGATGTGGTGGCTAAAAAGGCCAATGTGATTTTAGGCTGCATCAATAGAAGTATAGTGTCTAAATCAAAGGAAATAATAGGCACCATAATTCAAAAAGGATGTCAAGAAGCTGGAGCATGTCCAAAGGAGGGTGACTAAAATGGTGAAGGGTCTGGAAACCATGTCCTGCAAGGAATGACTTAGGGAACTGGGTATGCCTAGCCTGGAGAAGAGATGGTTAAGGGATGATATTATAGCCCTAATTAAGTATTTGAAGGGGTATCATATTGAGGAGGGAACAGGCTTGTTTTCTGCTAGAACAGGACCCAGAGCAATGGATGCAAGCTACAGGAAAAGAGGTTCCACCTCAACATT
>CM034708.1:131571946-131599931 GCA_020142125.1 Phrynosoma platyrhinos | reverse complement strand
AGGTTGATGGTTCCATATATGGTGGAAATGTACGAAAATTAAAAAGTATTGGGGAAAATACATATTACAATACAAAATGTGTTGAAAATTAAATTTGAACTACGCCCAGAAATATATTTATTAAACATGTTAAATAGTTTAGACCCAGGAAAAGAGAAATTTTTTTGGAGGATCCTCTTGTATATAATAATGGCAGCCAGAATTGTAGTAGTGAAAAATGGAAGAAACATGACACAACTACTATAGATGAATGGTTTTTAAAATTATTAGAAGTGAAAGAGATGGACAAATTAACGAAATTACTTAATAATAAAGACTTGGATATAATAAATGAACAATGGGCTCCAATTAAGAAATACATTAAAGAAAACTGGATATAAAAAAGCTAATATACTAAGACATGAAAGGAAAGAAGAGAAGAGAGCACTTCTAATTTACTAGTAAGAACTGTAAGACATTAAAATTTGAGATAGATACATAAAGAACAAATGGAATAAATTTAGGTACTCACTGTTGAAGAACTAAAGGAAGGTGTAAATATTGTAAATAGTACAGTAATAATAGCAATATAATATGTATTGTATGTATTATTTTAAATAATAAAAATATTAATAAAAATTATTATTCTAATAATAATAGTTTGGTCCAATAGCAAAACCCAATAGAATTGTTAGGACACTTTGGAAGTGGGGAGCTATATCTGTTTTTGTTTGTTTAAAAAATGCTACATGATAGCTGATAGAGCTGAGAGACACCTGGGAACATCATTTACTACTCTTCAGGTGACAATGCTACAGAATGTCTACATTATAGGTCTAGTTCTATACAAATTTTGTAAGATGACATTTCTGATCCTGCCGCATGGCAGTTAGCACATATCTGGAGTATAGTGTGGATTTTTTTTAATTATTATTATTATTATTATTTTGCATTTTCTTTCTTTCTGTAATTTATTCACATAACAATCTTCTATTTATGCAAATGTATTTGCATATGTAATAGGAGATTGATCCTTCCTTCTACTTGCTAATACAAAAATTACACTAGAGCAGATGGGTGTCTCATATTTTGCATTATGGTAGTTCATATACTGGGGAAAACCAAGTATACAAATGAAATGAAAAATCAAAGTGAAACTGTTTCGGTATTATTTTTCTATGATAAAAATGGAATAATGATCAATAACCCAATGGGTTTAGAAATATTAAATTTTTTTCTAAATCCAAGTTTAAGAAGGGTGCTTTTTTTAGAAAGAGGTTTATTTTGTTGTTGTTTTTAAAGGAAAGTTTCCTCCTTTTTCATACTCTTATCATAGAATTTAATTTAAAGTTTTGGGATTCAGAAAAGGTCTTTAAAGTTCTGAAGTCTTGAACTGTCAGTGACTAGATTTTTATTTTAAATATCTAAATGTATTAAAAATTCAAAGAGTTGACTATTAGTATTTTTCTTCTGGAGATATGTGTATAATAATATGTTTCATAAGGCAGAAAATATCGAAAATATTGTTAATCTTTTTTCCATTCATATTTTATCTCTATTTGGTATATATGATTGTTTGGTCAATGGTGGCATAGCAGTGCAAATTTAAGCATTGTCATTGAATACAGCACAAGGTGGAAGTGAGGGTCAAACTAGGCAATGTGTATTATTATGTCTGGATGTTTTTCTGAAGTGCTTCCTCAAATGCTGGAAGATATCAATTTGTCATAATGTATGATTTTTATAAGTATATTGCATTTAGAGTGCTTTGTGCTGTAACTGATTATTGGCAGTTTTACATAAACTGATTGCTAATGCACCTCTGAGGAAATCCTGTTGTGGAAGGAAAAATTGTTTATTCGTACCCAACATCCAGCTTGACTCAGATTTGTCAGGTTCCTTTCAGAATTATTTTTCTGCTTCATGTATCTCAAGAAGCACTATCTGAAAGACTATCTCAAAAATTGTATCTCCTTATGTGTATTCCTCAAACATCTATTTATATCTTTTCTTGCTGTTCCCATAGAAGTTAAGAAATGGCGAAGGGGACGGCAGAAGTAGGAGGAGAGGGAGAAGCCGCAAAAACAAGGAATTTGAAAGTGGAAAATGCAATTAAGTCTGAAGATTAGGGGGTCAGCCCAAAACCCACATGATCTGAAAGAAGAGAAAGAGAAAATCAAGAGTGTTTGTTCCAGGAATAAGAAGCTGTAAGAGAAAACACATATGGTTCTAAAATAGTGGTTCCCAAACTTTGGCCCTCCAGATGTTTCAGACTTCAATTCCTAGAAGCCCCAGTCAACTTGGCCAACAGTCAGGAATTCTGGGAGTTGAAGTCCCAAACTTCTGGAAGACCAAAGTTTTGGAACCACTGTTGTGGCATGTGGTCTTCTTCTGCCTTCTACCTTTCCTAGCATTATTCTTTTCCAGTGATCCATGCTTTTTCATTATATGATAATATAATTACATCAGTCTCAATTTTATCTTCTTGGCTTCTAATGAGATATCTGGCTTGATCTGTTCCAAGACCCTTCTATTTGTCTTTTTGGCTGTCTACAGTATCCTAAGCACTCTTCTCCAGCACCACATCTCAAATGAGTTGACTTTCTTTCTGTCTTCTTCCTTTATTGTCCAGCTCTCACATCTATGCATAGTGGTGGGGAATAGAATGGCTTGGACAATTCTAACTTTTGTATTCAGTTGTATATATTTATTCTTCAGTAGTTTTTCTAGTTCTTTCATAATTGCCCTTTCCATTCCCAATCTTCTTATTTCCTGACTGCAGAACATGGTAAAGTTAAGGAGGGTTTTAAAAGATATGGACAAGCAGACTGAAGTGAGTGCAGAAGAGGTGATAGTATAGTCAGGGTGCTCCACAATACCATTCCTCTTTTGACATATACATTCACCACATATTGTGTGGTTCATTGGTTTAGTAGTTGTTGTTTTTCCCCTCTACAAATACAGAAAATATTAATTGCATTTTCCTTTAGTTTACAAATAATTTGAATGTTTTTTAGAAAGAACACACCTGGTGTTTCTGTTTACAGTATCACTCAAGGTTTTTAGAGCTTCGTAAATTGAGACTTTCTCCATTGCTGCCTTCTGTTACACTCCTCAGCCTCTGTTCCATTATTCTACATCTAAACTATTTAATCAATCCTAGGGTTACAGGCACTGATATAGTCAAAATCTATGGCTCAGAGCATATAATCTTGTGGAGACATGCCATATGCTGAAGCATTCCTCCCCAAGTGATCACAGATATAAGAAGGCTTTGAAGTATGTGTGCAGAAGGCCATGTTTATGAATACAACAGATTATAGTATTAGAAACTTGGCAAACTGCTATATAACATTGACTAGCTTATTCTTTTAAACCAACTACTTCTCTATGATACTTTAGAGGACATTGCCTCCCTCATTATATATGTAATTGGAACATCTCATGGGGTTATTAGAACTTTGTATAGTGATTTTAATTTAATTTAATAGAGACTTTTTAATTAATAATGGTTTAATACTGTTTTAAGGGGGGGAATATTTTGTAATTCTATTTGTATTGTATTTTATGCTGTGAACCTCCCGGATTGGGAAACCAGAGGGCGGTATATAAATAAATTTTATTATTATTATTATTATTATTATTATTATTATTATTATTATTATTATTATTATACTCCTAGGCAGAGGGACTGACCATTTCCCATCTTTCGCTTCCATATTGACCTCTGCAATACAAGGTTGGAGAATCTGTGACCCTGCACATGTTCATGGACTGCAGCTTCCATCATCCTTTGATCTTGTTCATCCTTTGATATAGTTCTAGGCCAGGCTTTATGGGGCTGGTGGGAAACTGAGTTCATGAGCTTCTGGAAGGCTACATAATCCCAAACTATGCCACAAAGGATAAGAGTGGGCAACAGTGGGGCATCCCATGGTCCAAGAAGGCAAGATCCACCCAGCCCCAAAATAGTAGGGTGAGGTGTCTCACTACTTGGACCATGAGACATGGGTGATATTGGTTGGCATTCTTTAGAGACATATGCACACATAAGTTTCCATTACATGTGCATATGGCCTTTTAGGGGCACTGCAAGGGTCAGTATTCCCTTCTTTTTTCCTGCAGTACCCAAAGCCCCCTCCTCATTTTCAGCTGGCTATAAGGATATAGACCAGAGGTAGGCAACCTTTCCCCTTTAAGGGCCAAGGGACTTCAGCTCCCAGAATCCCAGGAGCTATTGGCCAACATGGGACTATTGGCCAACATGGCTGAGGCTTCTGGGAGATGAAGTCCCTCAGCCCTTAAAAGGGAAAGGTTGCCTACCCCTGATATAGACAGATGCTTCTCCCAGCCTGTCTGTTCACCATGAAGCATGGAATGGCTATGTGTGTGTGGGGGGGGAGGGTTTCATAGGTTCTTCTGTAAATCAGGGGTGGTGTATGTTTCCCAGGGTAAGTCTGCATGTAGACCTACTACAATATGCTACAGCATTACAGCATTATCTCACTTTGTTGTTATTGTGTGCCTTGAAACCATTTCCAACTCATTATTTGGGATGCAAGCAAAGCAGTAATTAGAGGCATATATATTAAATTACAAGCCGAACAAAGAAGAAGAGAAAATGAAAGAGAGAATAAAATAAGGGAAGAATGAAAAAATAAAGAGGAAGAATGGAAAATGAAAGGGGATAAGAAATTGAAATGTGCAATTGATAATCTCCAGCATCAACTAAGAATATTGGCAATTAAAGAAATAGAAAAGAAATTAAAAATTATTAAGCAAAAACATTTTGAATTAGGTAAGAAATCTGGAGAGTAAATTGAGAAGACAAAAAGGGAAAAGAATAATTATCAAAATATAATACAATGGAAAATCTTTTACAGATCAAAGGAAGATTAAATGTCTGTTTAAAGAATACTAGGAGAACATTTACAAAAATACATCAAGTGCAGAAAATGATAAAGATAAAACAATAAACTATCTGATGAAACAAAAAAAATATTACCCTAAATGAGGAACAACAGGAGATCTTAAATCAACCTATTATGGATAAAGAGATTATGGAGGTAATTGGAAAGATGAAGCTGAGGAAATCCCCTGGCCCTGATGGATTACCAGCAATCTGTTATTTTAAAAAAAAGCTGAGGTAATAACCGAACCATTGAAAGATATAATGAATGAAATTTATAAATATGGAATACCAGAATCTTGGAAAGAAGTGTTCATCTCATTAATCCTGAAAGGGAATAAAGAAAGCTATGAATTGAGAAATTATAGACCAATATCATTAATAAATTCAGATTATTAGATCGTTACTACAGTCTTAGCAAATAGAATGAAAAAAATACTTAAATTAACAATTCAAGAGGATCAGAATGGGTTCATACCAAATAGACAGATTAAAAATAATATAAGAATGGTATTAAATATTATTGAATTCTTTGAACACCATAATGAGAAAAAGATTACTATGATCCTGTTAGATGAGGAAAAAAGCTTTCAACAGAGTTAACTGGTACTTTATGTTGGAATTGATTTAAAAAATGAAAATGGGAGTAACATTTATAGAATGGATAAAAGCCATATACAAAGAACAGAGAGCTTAAATAATAATAAATGAAGAAAGAACAGAAAATATTAAAATCGAGAGAGGTACGAGGCAAGGATGTCTCCTCTCGCCTTTGCTTTTTATGATTGTATTAGAGGTCTTAAATAACAAGATTAGAGAGAATTCAGAAATAGAAGGGGTTAAAGTGAAACATCATGTTTTTAAAATCTAAGCATTTGCAGATGATATTATCTGTTTCCTGGAAGATCCAATAAAAAATATAAGAAGGTTGATAAATGTCATACAAGAATATGGAAATGTAGCTGGATCTCAAATAAACAAAGAGAAAACCTCAATATTGGTTTTAAAAAATGGGTTTGATAGAAGAAGATAACTTAAGAAAGATAACTGGATTTAAGGTTGAAAAGAAAGTAAAATATTTGGGGATATGTTTAACCAAAAGGAACATAGACCTGTTTAAAAATAATTATTAAAAGACTTGGGAAATCTGGAGAGATGGACTAAGGAACAATTCTCATTTTTAAGGAGAATAACAATAATTAGAATGAATATATTACCAAACTTTATGTATCTATTTCAGAACCTACCCATAATTAGTGAAGAAAAACACTTTCAGATGTGGCAACAGGAACTGTCTAAATTTATATGGAGAGGAAAAAGAGCAAGAATTAATTGTAAGGTATTAACAGAGGAGAAGTTAAATGGCAGTTGTGGATTGCCTAACATCAAGCTTTATTATTATGCATCATGCCTCAATTGGATTGAAGAGTGGGTCAAGCTGAGTAATGAAAGTCTATTAGAGTTGGAAAGCACCAAACTGAGGTTTGGATTCCATGCTTTTCTATGGTACGACAAACTTAAAGATAGTAAAGACTTCTCCCATCATTTTATAAGAAACGCTCTCCATAAAACTTGGATAAAAATTAAGAAACAATTTCATAATAGAATACTGAGCTGGGTATCAACACAAGAGGCCTTCTTTAGGAGAACTAAAAATGAAGGAACATCTTGGATAACATATAAAGATCTAATAATTTGGAAGGATAAGAATGAAGAATCCATGAAGAATATGTAAGAATTGGAGAATTAAATAAAGAAAAACTGGTTTCTGTATAATCAGTTAAAAGAAAGATATAAGATAAGAGAAATTTAGGCTTCATCAATGATAAAAAAAGAACTGGCTCTTATATTGTTGGATAAAGAAAAAGGACACATTTCCAAATATTATAAGATTCTGAAAGAAAGAGACCTTGAAAGTGAAAAGGTAAAACATTATATGATCAGGTAGGCACAGGACATTGGCAAACCTATAGAACTGGAAAATTGGGGGAAGGCATGGCACAATACTAATCATTTTACATTGTGCCAGGATTATAAAGAAAACCACATTAAAATGATGTATCACTGGTATCTATCACCTGCAAAAATCAATAAAATTTACAAAACAGGGAAAAACGAATGTTGGAAATGTCAAAAACCGGAAGGAACATTCTACCATCTTTGGTGAGAATGTAGAGAAGCAGGGAAATATTGGAGGAAAATACAAAATTTAATGTTGGAAATCTTAAAAACAGAAATTCCTTTTGATCCAACACTTTTCTTATTAAATATGATGAACAAATAGACAAAGATTGTGAAAGAAAATATAGACATGTAATACTATATATGATTAGAGCTGCAAGAATCCTGTATGCTAAGTTCTGGAAACAAGTTAAAACACCATCAAAAGAAGATTGGATTGACAAGTTATGAGAAGCTATGGCACTATTAACAGTATTGATGAACGAGAAAGCAGAAGAGGACATAGAGGAGGAATGGAAATGTTTAAAAAAATACTGGAAGAGGGAAGAAGAATAAAGGGATAGCAGTAAAGCTCTCTTATATTATTTAAAGCTTAATTGAGGAAAAGGATAAGAAAATGATTGTGAAAGAATAAGCGGTTAATGAGTCAAGAACTCATTGGGGTTGAACTGGATGGCCCTTGTGGTCTCTTCCAACTCTATCATTCTATGATATGTGATATGGCGTAATAGTATATTATTTAGGAAAAACATTTTTGATATAAGTAGAGAGTACAAGTAATCCTATTTAAATAAGGGAAATATCTATTAGGAAGTTAATTTAAAGTTCTTTTTGGAAAATATAACAACAAAAGGGTTTAATGTAGTCTGATTTATGTTTGTATGTATATTTGTATGTTTTGAAGACTGTGTGCGTGGTTTGTAGAAGTGGTGGTTTGTATTGTTAAATGTATATGTCACTTTTATAAAAAAAATTAGTAACATTTTTAAAAAAAAAAAATCATTTCCAACTCATGCTGACCCTAAAGTGAACCTGTCATGGGTTTTTCTTGACAAGATTTGTTCCAAGTGGTGTGCCTTTGTTTTCCTGTGAAGCTGAGAATGTGTGACTTGTCCAAGGTCACACAGAGGGTTTCCATGGGTGAACAGGGATTTGAACCCTGATTTCCAGAGTCATACTCCAACACTTTATCCTCCTCTAAATCCTGTGATCTAGGAGACATTCAGTAATAATGATTTACTTACTCCATCTGCATCTATGTTGAAACGAAAACATATGAAATGAAAATGTAACTACTCTTGGATTTATTACAAAATTAAGAAAATAGTTACATAATATCTTTGTTTTCTCAATAAAGATTACTGCTTTTCACTCATCGGGATAACATGTCCAGCAGAGATTTGAAAGTAACAAGAGCATCCTCTTAGGCATTAGAAAAACATAAATGAGCTGTTGCCAAAGATCCAAAAAATGGATAAACAAAATAAATCGCAGTACATGAGAAATGGCACTCTTTATATTACTTGGCATCTGGCAGTCTAGTCATCTGCTCCAGATGAAATGGCTATCACTATTTTAGAAAGCGATTTTTAATCAGAGTACAGAAAACAGCAATTCTATGCCCATGAAGTGAGTAGAATTTTTCACAATTAAACTAATGCCTTGTTTTTCCTTGTTTTACACTGGTGTAAATACCTTTTTTTTTTCTTCCTGTAATAATAAAGTCAAATTATGAAGTGATAGTTGAAGCAAAATAGTTAACAAAAAGTCTCTTTCACCATTCAGAGATTGGCATTGTGTGGATTTGGCTGTTAGCAGCTGTCAAATAAGGATCTGTGTGAATAAATCTTGGCTAAGAAACATTTAATTTAAGAAGAAAACAAAGAGTATGGGCTTCAAAGCTAAGATTACTATTATCATATCCCTCTGTGAATGACTGAAATAGTCTTTTTTATCCCATTTAAGGTTACTGTCACTTAGGCTTAGTTGTCTTTAGCCTCAGTTTCTCTGTATGAAGATTTATACTGAGCATGAGCATTTGAGTATTTTTGTTGCATGTAGTATATATTGTTATAGAAAGAGAAAAAATAGGCTTATTATAAAAGGAAGCAGCAGGCAGCAAGAAGATTTAAGAAAAAGAAAAGAAAAACAAATGTTCCTGGTGACTTGAACACTAAATTATCTAAAAAAATTTCTAACTGTGTGCACTTCTTGTGTGTGATGTATACAAAAGATGCAAGTTAACAATGTCAAGAGAAGCTGTAAAACTGTTCACTTGCTTTATTGTCTGTGGTGCTCTTGCATTAAGACTTTGGGAAAGGCTTAAAGAAAGAGTATATGTAGAACTGTTAATAATTAAATAAATGTCAAGTTTAACATAAGGAAACAGTGCCAGGAATAAGGCTAAGAAAAATCAGATTTTTAGCAATTCATTAGCTTTTTTTCATCTAGAGTATTTGCTACACCTCTGCAGCTGCTCAGTTATTTTAGAGGTACAAAATGTTCAAGGTCTTCTTTTAAAAAAAAGCCAATGACAGTCAAACTCAATTTCTGTTCTACCCAAAGTGGCTGTTTTGCTCCAACAGCTCTGCCTTGTGCAGCCTGATAATATAACCTTTGGGAAGGGATGGTCATTTTAAAAGGATATTAAACTGACCCTCAAAAGTATACACTTTGACCCAGCCAAAATCCAAATGCAGTGACTTATGGCAAAAAAGTACTTTGTCAACCTCTTCTTCAAGGCTTTTCTATCCAGAGCTAAACTTGTACTCAGATCCAGCATAAATACATTGTTTATGAAAGTGTGAAAAATCTCCCCCACAGGAAAAAATGTTGTAGACTTCACACAGGCCAAGCACAATTTGTACGCCAAAGCCTGGATGATTCCTGGCCACTACAGTCATATCCCAAAAGAATGCATATATTTTAAATGGTTATGGGGAAACAAATGCATGTAAAGCATTGCTTGAACATGTTTTTCAGTAGAAACTGAAGTATCTGCTCAAGATGTTCAAAAGATGATTGTTTCATTAGTTTAAAAATAGGGATTTTTTTTTACTAATTTAAAAGGGTATTTTACCAAAACACACACACACACAAAACACCATATTTCGGGCATCTTAAGATGTGTCTACAGTTTTGTCTTCCTTTGCATCTTTTTCTTCTTTTAAACATGTTTTATTCAATGGGAGAAAGTCTTCAACTAGTTTAAGAATCATGCAAACAACATACACATTTGGGGATGGGTGGGGATTCTGGGATGGATTTCATCTAGTAAAAATGACAACTGTTCATTGACCAGAAAGGGGGAAAGTCTACAAATGCATACATACCCCTTTAATTAAAGTAGAATTGCCTATCACAATTTCATTCCATATCAATATAAGCCCTGGAAGTAGGTTGGACAATCACAGAAGAATGGTAGTATGCTAGCTCCATCCTTTCTGTCTCCAGTTCTGCTGTTCTCATGTGGAGTGCAAGAAGTCTGAATAAGTGAGTGGGAAAGGGCCTGAAATATAGTCCTCCCACCCCTTTAAATCCATGAAGGGAGCTAGAGTCTTTCTTGGTGGTTCTGAATGACCATCATATGTAATGCCAACTACATAGTTCCAAAGCTTGGGACAACATACCTGGCTTTAGTATGTTTAAGATGTTATTTAGCTATTGTACTTAGTTCTATCTCTGGTGTACTTTCTACAGTTTACAGTTTAAACAGTTTATAAGACTAAAGTAATTCATATGGGGCCTTTGCAGACGGGCGGCCATGGGCCGCCCTGAGAAGCTCAGGATTGGGGCCGAGGCTTCCCCACACCTCGGCCCCAATCCACCCTTCTGACAGCCCTGGAAGGAGTGCAAAATAACTCTCCTTCCAGAGCAGACAGAAGGGACAACGGAAGAGCTGTCACACTGCTCTTTCGCGTCTCCTCTGGCTCAGCCTGAGCAGAGGCTGGACCAGGAGGACATCATCAGAGTGCTCGCCATGTGCAACGGCGGGCACTCGGATGATGTCCTCGGGAAGGGGTTGGAGCGTCTGGCATCCCACTGCCCCTCCCCTTTCCTGGCTCCCCTTTCCTGGCTCCACTTTGCGCCGTCTGCAGAGCCCCATAGTTTGATATTTTCTCAAGAAAATTGTCATTGTTTAATAGTATTTTAAGGGATGGGTGGGATTGTGGGATATGAAATGTATATTTTAATGTTGTAAGCTGCCCAGGTTGCGTTACTCAGAGGGAAGGGATAATAATAAATTTCATCATTATTATTATTAAGACTATCCTAGGATGGACCTTGATAGGATGAAATATTCAGATTGGCATCCTTTCTGCCATAATGTTCCATGGCATCCTTTCTGCCATGATGTTTGCTATGTTCACCATTTCTGTCCATACACTTTCAGTCTTAAAGGACACCCAACATGGCTTACAAATAAGAGCAATATAAAATGAATAACCTATATAATCTATGCTCAATAATGTAATCCCGTGATATACAATTGTAGAAAATGCATCCAAACCCATGAAATACATGTAATCCATGGCACCCTTTGAAATACATAAAATAGAAGAAAAATATATTAAAACAGATGCATCGTGAAGAGCCTGGTCCATCTCAATAGCACTGACTTGGCCACATGGACCTCCCTCCATAGTCCACTGTCCTGCCTTCCTTATCCAACTATTTCATTTCTGCTAAGAGCTGTTTGGTGATGGAAAATGCTGTCTGAGTGTGGTGGAGTCTCCTTCTTTGGAGGTTCTTAAACAGAGGCTGATGGCCATCTGTCAGGAGCGTTTTGATTGTGTGTTCCTGCATGGCAGAAAGCCATCTCCAATCCCCTCCTGGGAGAATAGTGGAAATAAATAAATAAATGAAGGGGTTGGACTGGAATTATAATTATAATTATAATTATAATTATAATTATAATTATAATTATTTCCTGCCCTTCCCCCAACACTGGGACTCAGGGCAGCTTACAACATCAAAAAACAGTACAATTAAAAGCATACAAAAATAGTACATTAAAAAAGGACTAAATTACTGCAATAATTAAAACAAATTACATGTTAAATTATCAAATAGTTTAAAAAGCTAAAAATATTTAAAACACATTAAAACAATATAACACCCCAGCCCATTCTTTAAAAGCTTTCTGTTTTGAATGCTTTTCTGAAAAGGAAGGTCTTTGTCAGTGGAAGGCCATCAAGGAAGAGGCCATTCTGGCCTGCCTGGGAAGGGAGTTCCAGGGTCTAGTGGCAGCCATGGAAAAGTCCCTCTCTCGTGTCCCCACCAGCTATGCTTGTGATGGTGGTGGGATGGAGAGAAGGGCCTTCTCTGAGGCTCTCAGACCCTGGGCCAGCTCATATAGGGAGGTACAGCCTGCCAAATAGCTTGGACCTGAGTCATACTTGGAAACAAACTGGCGGCCAATGGGGCTGATTCAACAGGGGCATTCTGTGATCTCTATAACCTGCTCCATCGGCAGCCTGGCTGCAGATCTTTGGACCAACTGAAGTTTCCAAATATTCTTCAAAGGCAACCCCAAGTAGAGTGTGTTACAGTAGTCCAAAGGGGATGTAACCAAGGAATATATCAATGAGGCCAGATCCAACATTACAAGGAATGGATGCAGTTGGTGTTTCAAATGTGCAAAAGCACTCCTGGTCACTGCAGAGACCTGGGCCTCCAGGTTCATAGCTGAGTCCAGGAGTATCCCCAAACTGTGAACTTGTGTCTTCAGGGGAAGTGTAACCCCATGGATTCCTATACCCTGATCTGCCTTCTGGCTGACCAGGTGCACCTCTGTCTTGTCTGGATTAAGCTAAAGCTTGTTTGCCCTTATCCAGGCCCTTGTGATCTCTTCCAACTATATGATTCTATGAAGACAGAAGAACATGGGCATTATCTCAGATGCTGGCCAGAGTACATGACTTGTCATGTGAGACATACTTTCAGATTTTCTCCCTTTCCCAACTATTCAATGTTATAAAGGATAATACCAGAAACTATAGTTGGACCAAGAAACAAATTGCTGGGCCTGAAAGACTCACTTTATTTATTTTTCAGTTTTGTATGTGCAGTACTCCATTCTTCTGAACAATAGATGAGTCCTCTTTTTTCAGTCTAAATTCATCTTCTTTAGTCTCACCAAATATATTTGCTGCCAGATTTTGGGGGTGGGGGGCACTTCCCTACCAACTCCTCCCTTTAACAAAAAATATCTTTGTGTTGGGGCAGACGCTGCTGTCCTCACACCTCCTTCCTTGCTGCTATCTATTCACATTTCCTTCTGACTTGTTTATCCTATTTTGCTTTAGGAGACTGAGATCAAACTAGCCCAAACAGGTACAGCCTTCATGACTACATCCCATGAGAGAACTGGAGAATGAGCTGAGAAGATTCAGCATGACCCACTGTTGCTCCAATGCTGTCATTGTCTGCCCACAGGTCTAGGATGCATTCTATCAGAACCTGGCCCTTCTGTTGTTATTATTAGGGATGAAAGGCAATAGACTGAAGATTAAATAATAGCTTACTATGTATGCCTAGAAATATTTATCCAATCTTATTTCCTTACATCTCTGTATCTATTGTCCAGATCTTGTGAGATTTGCTGGAGACAATTAGAAGCAGTGTTAGAGCAATCTCAAGCAACATTCTGATTTGCTTTTGTTCCTGGTCTAGTCTCAGCTAGAGAGGTGAAGACAGCTCATTGCTATTGATCAAACATATGGGATTTTTTTTGTTTTCTCCTCATGTGTTTATAAGCTCTGAAATTTGGCACCCACTTGAGGGAGGTGTGAGAATTTCCAGAAACTTACAGTATTTGCAAAAGAAGCAAGGGCACTTCAGTGAGAAACTTGATGTTCTGGAAGTTGACGTTTTGGGGGTTTTTTCCTTAAATAATACAAACAACAGTGCCTTAGTCATTCATTTTAATTGTCTGAGTGTCAATCAAGGCTGTTTGAGGGGACTGGGAGAGGGACTTCCATTGTTAAAGTAAACATAGGCCATACCTCCTTGTTAGACACTGGAAATGGAGTTTTATGGTTCATACTACTAATTGAAATAAAAGTTAGGAAGAAAAAGCCAGCTGAGGGTTTTATAGCCTTCATTCTTTGGTACTTTGTCAAGAATGGTTCGCTACTTTGTGAGAGGTGACTAACGGGGGATGCAGACCAAGGCGTCGGGGACGCCCTGGTCCGGAGCGCCGCGGGACTGCAGCCTCCACACCATGGCGCTCCTGCGGCGACCCTAAAAGGAGCGCCAAATTGGCGCTCCTTTTAGAAGTCAGGGAAAGTGTGCCCTAAACACGTAGGGCGCACTTTCCCTGACTTTTCCGCTGCAGCGTGTGCGGTCGCTGCGGTGGGAGGTTTCCCTGGGAGCGCCGGCCGTGCGGAGGGCCGGCAGCTCCGAGGGCAACCTCGGGAAGAGGAAGGGGCACCGCTCATGCAGCTGCCCCTCCTCTTCCAGGGCTCGAAGACGACCCAATTAGTCGTCTGCCGAGGCCCTAAGTTAAAATATCTCATTCTCCACAGAGCAACAAGATGAATAACTACATTCTCCATCCTCCTTCAGAAGAATAAAGACACAAATTTACATCACTAGCCTCAGCCTTGAGGCCCTTCTCTAGAACAGGAGTGTGTGCTTATGCCACTAAATAAGCTTTGTGTAAATTTGAGAGAGAGAGATGTTTGCTTTCCTTTATATATTTGTACATAGGTCAAGCTTATAAAAACAAAGAAATCAGAAAGTTCCTTGTGCATAGCCAAGAAGGAAAGACAACTGGTTGGGAAGGCTAAGCAAAGTACAATAAGAAAGCAAAAGTCAGGGCTGCTGTTGCCTTTGGAGTATATGCTGTAGTTGTTGTTGTTGTTTTTTTAATATATACTGGAATATTTTTTATCAGGCCAACATCAAACAAATAGATCATACTAACTGATGAAGTACACTCACATTTTCATCAGGCAAAATCATCTAGTGAAAGAAAAGTGATGACTCCAGACACAGGTCTTTTTCATCTTACCTTACCTTAAGGCAGGGGTAGGCAACCTTTCCCCTTTAAGGGCCGAGGGACTTCAGCTCCCAGAAGCCTCAGCCATGTTGGCCAATAGTCCCATGTTGGCCAATAGCTCCTGGGATTCTGGGAGCTGAAGTCCCTCAGCCCTTAAAGGGGAAAGGTTGCCTACCCCTGCCTTAAGGTGTTGTTTAAAATGGTCTCATGTGCAGATAGAGGCCATATCCCTTCTAAGGGGATAAGGGGGCTTGGAACAAAAACATTAAAAGAAATGCAATAACATGTCTTTCACCATTAGCATCACCAGATTAACTCCTTTTGGGATCTGGCCATCTATCTCTTCTGTCAAGGCCAAAACCTACTCTGTAGGCAGAACACAGTGAGGGGCTGAACAGATGGTTCCTTGCTGGATCAGGGCCATGGCAACTGTACACCATGGCACTGATCCGGTGGTTTGCCAGTCCTTTTTAGAGCAGCAAAAAGCCACCCTTGCCACCACAGCGGTGGCTTTTCAGCATTCCTTTGGTGCAGCATGTGTGAATGCTGCACCAAGGGAGCACCCTGACACCTCCCACCATGCAGTGGGGCACACAGCATGAGGACGATGTGGGGATGGAGTCGGGGTGGCCAGTATTAAATCACCATGCCCCTGCTCTGCCTCCAGGCCAGCCTTTGTGGCCAGTCTGTACAGCCCCTGAGTCTCTGAAGAAGCTTCAGCACTGTGAGATCTGGAAATAAATAGGTGTTGTAAGGGTGTGTGTACACTTTAGAAATAATGCAGTTTGACATCCACTTTAACTGCTATGGCTCCATCCTACAAAATCCTGTGGTTTGTAGTTTTGTGCACCACCAGTATGCTTTGACAGAGACAGCTAAAGACCTTGTAAAATTATTCCCAGGATTCAACAGGATGGTGCTACAGCACTTAAAGTGGTGTCAAATGACATTATTTCTACTGTGCAGATGCACCCTAGGAGGTAAAGCATACCAATTAAAACCAAATACAGATTGCTTTACCCCTATATTGTTGTTGTTGTTGCTGCTGCTGCTGCTTTATTTGTGAGGAATTGTTGCCCCATGTGTGTCTTTACCCAAAATTACAGTTTCGATGCAACATTTCATGCTGTCATCTACACACTACATCAGATTCAAAGCAGCCCATAATATTTATTGGACATTCCATTCAGTCCTAAAAATTGTGACAATGGAACCTGGTTGGGCAAAGTCTCTCTCTCACACACATACACACACACACAGAGTCTATTCTCGGTAATTTACACCAGCACTACTCAAAGTGTAGGCCCATAGACTGCATATCCTCCAACATTTCACAGATGAAAACTGGCAAATATATGGTGAAGCACCATCAGAGTGTGGTCATGATGCAAAAATTATTAATTAGGAAGAACACACAAGCTAGAAGAAGCTGTGGGAATTTGCTTTTGCCTGAGCCTACTGGAAAAGGCAAGATTCTTCCCTCTACTTCAGGGGTAGGCAACCTTTCCCCTTTAAGGGCCGAGGGACTTCAGCTCCCAGAATCCCAGGAGCTATTGGCCAACATGGGACTATTGGCCAACATGGCTGAAGCTTCTGGGAGCTGAAGTCCCTCGGCCCTTAAAGGGGAAAGGTTGCCTACCCCTGCTCTTACTTAATGCAGTGCAAATTACTATTCCACTTTGAACTTATTTGCAGAGCTTGAAGTAAGCTGAGCATAAAAGGGGAAAATGAGAGGAATAGAAGGAGCTGGGGTATTTTTAAAACAGCTGAAAAAGTGAATTAATTAGGATTGTCCCTAACAAATCGGGACAGTTGGAGGGTTAATTTTAACTAATAGTGTCAATATTTGATAGATCCCTGATATACTGGGAAGCAAATGCTGGTCCCCTACATCAGATATGAAAGTGGATTTCAAAGGGCTTGAGATGAAAGCCCTAGACTGCCTTTTTTTTTTTTTTTTTTTTTTTTTTTAGCAGTTGCACATCTCTCATGTAGTCTGAGGGCTAATAACTGGCTTCCAAACTCATTATAGTTTACTATCCCTATACTAACAACAGGGAAATAGGAAGAAGCATCTCAGCATCTGCTTCATAAGTATCCCAGGCATTTTTCTGAAACCCTACATTTGCAAAAAATATCCACCTATAGTATTAAATGAGATTAACAAAAAGCAATTTCAGCTATTCTTCAGTCACATATGCAACTCTATAGATTTTTTGCACATTGGCAGTAAATGACACAAGGTAAAAATTTAAGCAAATTAGCACTCATCAAAAACTACAGACATTTTACAAAGGGGCAAAAACACTTAAGCCACCTACTCATCTTGTCTGTCTAGTACAAATGTGCAAGAAAAATGGAATTTCCAGAACCAATTCATAGTTTTGCAATGAAAAGGGCCAGGAAATACAGCTTTAAAGTTTATTGGCCTAATGTTTGCAGCTACATTAGTCTATTTGAATAAAAATACCAAGACCCTGACAAGATAATCCCTTTTTTAATTAAAAAAAAGTAGTTAGCAAACTTGTAACCAGACTCTCTAGCTGGGCATTATTATTTTTAAACAAAAATATAGAATGTGTAACAGTTATGGCAGAATTCTGCAATTTCAGAAAGAAAAAATTGTCATGTCTCATGATATTGTAGACATGCAACAAGAGATTGTGATATCAGTGTGAGAGGGGGGTTTGCATCACAATTTTGTGTCAGACCCCCCAAAAAATGATGGTTTGGGGCTCTGGTAACACCACTGGACTAGGGCTGACAGACTGAATAAAGGGCAGGGATCGGAGATATACCATAAAGTTCTGGCAAGTGGAACTATAGCATTTTTTTTCTCAACCCACCTTTTAGCTGATGTAGCTCTCCCTACATGCTAGTGTGCACAACCAGCTGCTGCAGGAACAGGACTTCAGTTTTGTCCACTGCTGCCAACACTTGCTGTCCACTGAGCAAAGCTATGTCAGTTAAAGTGGGTTTGGTTGGAGTAGTGGAGGAGACATGCCATAGTTCTATTTAAAGATCTGCTAACTTGTACAATTGTTCCATATTCAGCCTGGCAACCCCACACTGAACCCAGAATGGAACAGTAACTCATCCTCCATCACATGTGAGCCACACATTTTAAAAAATGCTAGTTTTCCCACCTTCCATGGCATTCATATCAGTCATAGTTAATAACTTGCTCCAATTCAAAAGACAAAGTAAGTTCTAAATAAATTGACCAAAGTGATCCTTGATGGGCCACATCACTAGTTCACCAGAATTAAAATTAATATTTTACTGAAGGATCTTTTTTTATTTAACACATTGCCAATTAAAATTCCAATTACAACACTCAACATACTGCAGTCATTAATTATGAAATTTGTCTGGGTATAAAAGAAAAGACCTCTTGTAAAAATATGTCACCTTACAAAGGGAAAAAATATTTGAAGGAGAAATAGCAACATCTAATTTTAAACTGTATTATTCTACAGCTCCAGTGAAAACTCTCACTTTTTGAACTTATTGAACTTCAATGAGATACCATATTCATTAGTGCAATTGTCAACAAGCATGGGGAAATTGGCTTGATTTTTCTTTGTATTTTCCCCCACTGGTTGCTGCTACCATATGCAAGGGCAAAACTGGAGTGTTTTTTTTTTTTTTTGGCAGCTCACTCTCTCACTCCATAATGTATCTATACATATAGATAAAAACATATGTATATGTGAGAGAGGAGTTAGTTTAGTATTCATACATGCCCTAGGAGGAACAGAACAGAATAGCAGGAAGAAATATTGAAAAAGAGAAGCCTATGTGCCATGTGGCTTCTCTGAACCCCATAAATTGGTCAATTCAGGTGGCACAGCCAGAGAAGTGGAAGCAAGTTGTGGGACAACAGAGCTTAATGTATCACACAGCCCACACTGTGCCCTCTACACTAGCTTACTACCCTCATATGTGGTAGAGGGAGGCGTGTCTGGGAAAGCTGCCAGCAGCTGATAGCAAGCAAAACAAAGAAAGATAATGGCAAAGCAAAAGAACAACAAAACACAGCATCTGATACAATTCAAATCCTGGATATCAGATGGCCAGAAGCCAGAGCATACCAAGAATTCCAAAAGCAAGGGTTGCTTAGCCAACCCAAGCATCAGGGTTTAAGTAATTAGAATAGTCAACCAAGACAAGAGTCCAGGGTTTCAACAAGCAGAATAGTCAGTCCAACGTCCAAGGGTCCAATCCAGGAAATCAGGCAACAAAAGAGTATCTGACAAGGATGCTTTCACCAGGGAAGTCAGTTAACATCTGACAAAGATTCTGGGATTCTTCCCAGGCTTTTTTCTTTAGCACCTCTGAGTGAAGCTGCTTCCTGATTGCCTGGCATTTCTCATAAAGCCTCCTAGATGCAGTCCTGCCCTTTCTGATCTTTGCTGGCAGTAAGAAGGCATAGGTAAGTTGGCCTCCTCCTCTACTTCACTGCCCAGTTAGCAGGAGACTCTACTGCCTGGGTGCCAAGTTCCTGACTGTTCTCTTTAGTATCAGCCTCTGTTGGCACAAGCAATGAGAAACTGGGACTAGGCTCAGGGTCTCTCTTTCCTCTTCTGAGTCCTCAGCTGGACTTGTCTCCAGGCTGGGCATGACAAGGTGCCCTATTGCCAATACTGAAACAAGTTTCTGCTAATAATATAATGAGGCACTGTACATAAAATAAGATTTTGGGATGGGGACAAGGAATGTGTTTCTTTGCTATTTTTGTTCTTGAAGAAAATGAGTAATTTTAACCATTTTCTTCCTTATGTGAGAAAGTCTTTGAAAATTGCACAACTTTCAAAGACTATTTGTATTCCAGGACTTACTCTGTGCAAAATTCACACATGGCATTTTTTTGCAGATAACAGCATTTTCTGTGCAGGAAACTCCTTTTGTGCAGAAGATAATATTTCTGTGCAGAAATATTAGCTGTGATTCTAGATCACCTACTTAGTCACATAACTACCTTAGCTACATCATTAAGGAGCATTTCTCAGATCAGCCCCTAAATCCTGACTTACCAGCCAGCAGCCACTGTGAATAACAGAAGTGTGGTTTCTTGTTGATCACGAAGCTGAAGAATGATGTTTCTGTGAAGTGGATGATTTTCCATGAAAGGAGGAATTTTGACAGGGATCAAGCTTCTGATTGTCACATTGGAGAATGCTAGTAGGAATGCGGTGTAGGTGTCAGAGTCTGCTGCATCCCGATCAACAAGAGAACAGATTCCTGTTGCTCATAGCAGTTGCTGTCTGGCAAGTGCTGCTGGGGAGCTTTCTCAATGCCTACTATAGTAGCCTCTCCCAATTTGTGGGGGATCCATTCCGCACCACCCCACACATGAAAATGACAGCTCACAAATATTCAAGCCCCATTGAAAATAATGGCACGCTATCCCATGGTACACATGTGACATGGTTTTGCTTTGGAGGATTGCCAGCTGGTTTTGAGGTTTGAATACCAAACTACTACTCCTGGATGGGTCCAGAGGTGATGACTGGTTTGTTTGTTTTTTTATTTGTTTGCAGGATATTTTCATACACATATCTAAAAGTGGGAGGGTGTAGCCATTTGGGGTTGTCAGGAAAAGTCAAGGGATCACAAAAAAGCCTCTAATGACTACATGCAGCCTGAAGGATTCCTTTTCCCTACCCTCAGCCCTAAGACCTTGATCAAGAATGAGCCCAAATTCTCCCCAACACTGTACATTGCCAATAAAAAAAGATCAAACAACAAGCAAGCACTGAATTCTCTGGAACACAGTCTGAAAACCCTTGATTTAAGGCATATTTTCCACAGTACAAATTACACAGTAATGGCCTAATTTTGTCCTTGTTTTTAATCTTCAGTAACAATTGTCATAAATTTGAAGAGCGTAGATGAGAAGAGCACTGCACCACCGACATGAGAAAATAACAAAAGGTGAAGCCAATAGGTGGGAGATAATATTTTAATGAACACACTGAGATTCATCTTGATGCAGTTCATTAAAATTATTGTGGTACCTATTAGTTTCACCTCTTACATTTAGCCAGGCATTTAGGAAGGCATTTTAAACATGCCTTTGGCTAGACAGTTGCACATAGTCTATTTTAAACTATGGATTTATTTTGATTTTTGCCATATCCTTTTCTCCTCCTGGGTGTCAAGAGTTCAGTATACAGGACTTACAGAGAATATTGCAGGCAGCCTGTCAAAATCTGTCCAAAATTAAGCACATTGCCTCAGATGCCAGGCCCAATAACTGTTTTTGTATTGTATTTTAATAACTGTAAAATAAGTGCATTTTGTGGCAGGTGAGTTTAGAGTAAGGAACCAAAGCTGTGTTATGCAAAACACTTTTCTAAAAAATAATCCCACTAGACAATAGTGGTCTGGGCACTGTGGCCTAAGTGTTTCCCTTTCTGACTCTTTCTGCAGTCAGGGTGGGGAGGAAGCTTCAGAAGGTTGAAAGTAGAGATTATTTTTAAAGAAGTAGATGGAAAGAGCTATAACATCTGCAATTGCTCTTTAATCAGTTACTCATAGGAGTGTTGATTTGGGATTCTGTCTTCTCTTTTGATCTGTTTTATGGATTCCTTTTGAACTCCAGTTGCAGCCAGCTTGAAACCTCATTTCATGATCTCCCATATCTTATTTTCACTAACTTCCTCAGAGGTAAGTGGAGAAGAGAGCCTTCTTTTAAATTCAATTTAGGGCCTAAGCCGGATCCTTCTGAAGTTGGAAATAGTTTTTCACACTTCAAACAGTGGCAACAAATCACTGTTTCCTCTTCCATTGTCAGACTGTGACCCATACCTACATTGTACCTGACCTAATTATGCCCTGACCTACATTACTACCAATACCACCATTACATTTTCATTATATTTTTCAGTATAATAGTATAATATGGTTTTCTTTTCTTGTTTAAAAAGGTCAAAATCCAACATTACACACATAGTTAAACACATAGTTAAACATGTGTAACTACAGATCATCTCCTGACCTGCGAGATTGTTGTTAACTGCCTCTAAATTTACCATAGCAACCAGAAAACACATAAACCAACAGAGATCTGTTCTGCTGGTGACTGGAGTACAGCAGGAGAACGTTTCCAGACTCCCACTCACCAGTGGTTTGTGGAGTTATGAGGAGCTGCAAGATAGATCATGGTCCTGATTGTCACACCACGACTCACTGGAAAGAAGGGGCTGGGAATGTCATCCTGCTGCATTCTGATTACCAGCATAACAGACCTCCATGGGCTCAATGCATCACCTGGCTTTTAAGGTATGCTTAGGTGGGTATGTGTGATCACTCCAATAGTGCTACAATTTGTAAACATGAACACTAAACAATTACAAATACTTGAGTTTAGCCTATGTATTCATAAGTGATTTTAATTTTAATTTTTAATGTATAATATTTTAACTTTTTAAAATTGTTTAATTGTTTTTTAAATTTTGTATCTATATTTTAATGCTTTTGTATTGTTTGTAACTTGTACTGTTTTAAATTTTTTGTTAGCCCCCTTGAGACCCTATGAGCCTTGAGACCCTACTCTTGAGACTCTCGTATATTGAGAGAAAGGCATGATGTAAATAATAATAATAATAATAATAATAATAATAATAATAATAATAACAACAATAATAACCGCTCAACAGGATGCCCTTATTGTTATTGTGAATACTGCACTTTGATTAGCTATTGATTGATTGATTCAGTTGATATCCTTTCTTTCCTCCAGAGATCATCACATACAGATGCAAGTGCTGGTCAGTGAAGAAAGCTGATAGAAAAAAAATAAACTCATTTGAAATATGGGGCTGGGGAAGAGTGCTGAGAATATCATGGACATCCAAAAAGACAAACAGATAAGTCCTAGAATACATCAGGCCTGAACTCTCCCTGGAAGCCAAGATGATAAAACTGAAGCTGTCGTACTAGAAAAGACAATAATGCTAAGAAAGGTCGATGAATAGATCAAGTAGGCCACAGCCCTGAGCTTACAGGATCTGAGAAGAGTTGTTGTAGATAGATATCTCATTCACAGGGTCACTATGAGTCAAAGTTGACTCTAAGGCAGTTAACAACAACAACAAACTGCTCAACAGGACACCATTGTTATGTACATGTACTCAACAGGATACCATTGTTAGGTACATGTACATTTCCATTAGTTATTGATTAATTCATTCAATTGGTATTCTTCCTTTCCTCCAGTTAGCTCCAGGTGCTGTACATAGCTGTCCTCCTTCTATTATTTACCCTCTTTCTCTCTCACTGGAACAAAACAAAACAAGTGAGGTAGATCAGTCTACAGAGTGAACACAAGGTCACTTAGTGAGTTTCATGGCCCTATGGAGACTTTCTCAAGCTGGGGTCCAGCACTTTCACTCCTGTAACAAGAAACCAAAGACAAAATTCAGGCTGTCTCAGAAGTATATCCCAACAGTACTTTATTTTATTTTTGTCCTGTGAGTGGGCTTAGATCAATCAGCCTTGAAGCTTATTGGTTGACTTTAGACCAGTCACTTCACCTCTGTTTAACCTACCACACAGGATTATTATATGAAGAAAAATGAGAGAAGAAAGACTGAATTCCTTGAGGGAAGGGTTGGAATTAAATGAAATCATTAAAATGTACTAATTCAAATGACTAAATACATAATGCATAACAAAATAACTAAAAGAAGCAAGTTAAAATACAGAGAATGTAAGCAAAAGGTACCTAGAGGAAAATTTTCTGATCAATTTTTAACTCAGTCAAAACATTGTGCTATGTGCAGTTTTAAAATGTGCATATTTTAAAAACAAATTAGGAGAACTGCATGAAAGCAGACAGCAGATTTATTACTAATTGGTCTTCGTTTGTTTTGGTATGATAAATACAATAATCTCTACTAACCATATGTTTTGTTCTTGGTGATTTAATGTATGCTTGCAAAATTTTTTAAAAGAATGTAGGGAAGAAGGGTGTGAACTATAACTCTGGGAAAGTACAAAAGAAGTATAAAATCTGTACCAGCATGTCCAGAATCTGCTTTCTCAAAATCTTCACTTTAGTTAAGCTGGAAAGTACAGTGGACTCTTCCTATCAGCCAGCTAGCAATCCACAAATTCAACTGCCCACAGATTGCCACAGCCTATATTATTCAATGCCAGTGGATGCATGCTGACATGCAGATGCAAACACGTGCAACCCATTGTATAATATGGGGCATGACCATCCATATTTTTCCTATCTGAAGGAGAGAAAGAACCAAACCTCCATGGATGGGAAGGTTCCAGTATGTATGAATAAACTATAACTTTGGTAGTCAAAATGTCAGTGGCAGACTAAAAGGGAGATGAGGGGCATGCCCTGCCCCAGGAACAAAAGATAGGAGGAGGGTACAATGGTGGCTCCTAACTCCTCTTCCATTACTGAAGTGTGAGAAAATGGAAGAATGGCTCAGTTGTAAGGAATATGAATTGAACAGCAGACACTCACAAACTGCTTGTGTGAAAGTAGAATAATCTCCTTCCCTTCCTCTCTTTGCTCTTGGAATTTTCTTGGGTAAGGCAGAAAAGAAGGATGGAGATGTTGTGGGGGGACAGGTGAGGCATGGTAGGTGCCACTTGCTTTTAAAAAATGAAACCATCCATCTTCAATGATGTAGTACTGCTAGTCTGTGTTGCAGCAGAAGGAAAAACAGAGGCAGGGGGGATATAGCAATCCCTTTATGATTAGCATTTCTGGATATCAATCCACTTTCTTAGATGCAATAACAAAAGGAATGGCCAGATGACCAATACGGAAATCAAATAGATTACATAATTGGAAGCAGAAGATGGAGGAGCTCTATTCTTTCTACAAAAATAAGACCAGGAACAGTTGTGGCACCAATAATGAACTACTAATATCAAAAATTAGAGTAAAGCCAAAGAAGAGCACTAAATTAATTCTTATGCCAAAATTTAACCTGAAGTACATTCTCTGTACTTCTCTGTAGAATTTAAAGATAATATAAAACATAGATTTGCACAATTAAACCTAATTGACCAGGAGCCAGAAGAACTCTGAACTGAAGTCAGGGACATTGTGAAGGAAAAGCAAATGTAAAAGATGACAGAAATAGGACCAGAATCCTGAATGCGACGACTGTTCAGCAACTTGTGCACAAGGACAGAAAGAATTATTATAAAGTGGGCCCTTGGTATCTGCAGTGGGGTCCATTCTGGATCCCCCCCCATGGATACCAAAATCCATGGATGCTCAGCTCCCATAGTACTCAATGGTGGCATGGCCATGTGGCCATGTCATCATTGGGAACAATGGCACTTTGCCCCCCCCACCCCCACTCTGAAGCCAGCCTCATCACTCTCACGATGGCAGGTGGCAGGGGACTACATTTTCTTCCCCCACTTCCCCACCTCCTCTTCTTCACCCCTCCCATTCCTGCTGCCTTGGCTCTTCCTCCTTTTCCTCCTCCTTTTCCTTGCTCCTCCTTCTTTTCCCATGCTTCCAGTCTTCCCCCTTTTCCTCCTCCTCCTCCTCCTCTTCTTCTTCTTTTATCCTCCTTCTTTTCTCCTCCTTCTCTTATCCCCTCCCATCACTGATGCTGCCCCTCTTCCTCCTCCTTTTCCTTCCTCCTCCTCCTCTTCATCTGGCCTCTGCTCTTCCTCCTCCTTTTCCTTCCTCTCCTCTTCTCTGGCTCATTCCCGTTACTCCTCTTCCTCTTCCTCTCCTCTGTCGCCACTGCTGCTGCTCATCTTCCTTTTCCTACTCTGTCTCTGTCCCCTTGCAGATTTGCCATCAGCGGATGCTCGAATCTGTGGATGGCAAGTCTGTGGATACAGAGGGCAGACTGTAATAGTCAATGCAGAGAAATAGAAGACAACAAAAAAGTATAACAAAAGCCTCTCCCACAAGATTTGAGAAATCAAAAGAAAATTTAAACCAAGAGTGGGGATGTGATATGTTCTACAGAATACAGTACATGATTAAGAAAAAATAAAAAGATGATGGAAACAATACGGTGAAAAACTATACAGAAGAGCTGAAAGGATGAGAGATTTATTCAAGGAAGAACCATTTGAAGATGAATCCACAATTTTTCAAAGTGAAGTTGAAGCCTTACTCTGAGCACTTGGGAGAAATAAGGCAGCAGTGGGGAGCCCTCCACTTGCTTTGGACTGCAATTCCCATAATGCTTTGCTATCATTCTAAGTTGGCTGGACTCTCTTGGAGTTGTAGTTCAAAACATCCAGAGGGCCAAAGATTTCCCAAGTCAGATCTAGGGCAAATTGCCTCCAGGAAACCTTAAAAAAACTTTTCGACAGAACAGTTTACAGGCTACTCTAGATATTTTCACCCTGCAGCAGTGCAGCAAATGTGCCCCCTCCATGCACACACGCACACACACACACACATACACACAATCAAAGTGTACATTATACAAAGTCAAAGAGGGTATGAGTTATTTTGACAGATAAGGCAAAAAAAATCCCCAAAAGTAAGTCTTTCCTTGGGCAGTACGGGGGAATACAGACTGGCCAAAAGGGCCAGCCTGGGAGTGAAGTCAGGGTGTGGTGACCACACGCCAGCTGCCCTGACTCTGCCCTGATGTTGCCATCACACCATGCACCCCACCGCATGGCAGGTGACACCAGGGTACTCCGTTGGCACAGCATTCATACACACTGCACCAAAGGAGCATGGAAAAGCCGCCACAGCAAGGGCAGCATTTTGCCGTTCTATAAAGGAGCGGCATTTTATAGCAACAAAGTGCTGGATCAGGGTGGCATCCTTTAAGACACCACCCCTTTCTATACAGCTGTCTATACAGCCCCTAAGAGAACGTACACACATTCAAACTAGACAATGAGGAAATAATAATAAAAGAGTTCTCATACCTAGGATCAAACATTGGTCGGAACGGGTACTGCAGCCAGGAAATCAGAAGAAGATTAAGAATAGGGAGGGTGGCTATGAGAAAACTAGAAAAGATCCTAAAAGGCAATGACATACAACTCAGCACAAAAGTCAGAATCATGCAAGCCATTGTATTTCCTATTACCATGTATGGATGTGAGAGTTGAAAGAAGATAGGAGGAAAATCAACTCATTTGAGATGTGGTGCTGGAGAAGAGTGCTAAAGATTCCATGAACAGCCAAAAAGACAAACAAATGTGTCCTAGAGCAGATCAAGCCACAAATATCCCTGAGGGCCAAGATGATAAAACTTAGACTGTCATACTTTGGGCACATCATGAGAAGGCATGAATTGTTGGAAAAAACAATGTTGGGAAAGGTAGAAGGAAGTAGAAAGAGAGGAAGGCCACATGCTAAATGGATTGACTTTATTAAAGAAACCATGAATATGAGTTTGCAGGAGCTGGGCAGAGCAGTAGAGAAGGTGGGGGTGCTGGAGATGTCTCATCAGCAAAATCGCCATGGGTCAAGATTGATGCAAAGGCAGTTAACAACAAAATAACAACAAGCCTAAGAGGCACAAGCCTTTCCATTATGGCTGTTTTTGCAATAGAGAAATCCCTGATCTAGAAAAAAGAGAAAAACATCTAGTTGCAGACTGCCAGAAATAGTGCAAATTGAGTCCACTTTTAGGGTTAGGGTTAGTGCTAGGGAATCATGGGAATTGGTTTTTTTCTGTGACATTCAGCCTTCTCTGTCAGAGAGTTCTGGTGCCACAATAAAATACAGTTCCCATGATTCCCTAACCCTAACCCTAACCCTAAAAGTGGACTCAATTTGCACTATTTCTGGCAGTCTGCAACCCTCCTATGTCTACACACTTGGCACTGCATGGCTTTAATGTAATGGATGATACCACTTGTTTCCAGCACCATCCTCTGATTTCCATGTCTAAACTCTGCCATTGGGATGCTGTTTATCACTTCCATTTCAATGGACATCATTGATAAAGAAAGGCAGAGGTCAAAATACTGGGTGCTTTTTACAAATACTTGTTTTCAGTATTTTAATTATTCATTCATTCAGTTTATGGAGCTTATCGCATCGCTTATAAAACTGTCTTATCTCTCCCAACCTAAATTTTAATTTGGGCGGTATCCTGATACTATGGATGTTATCACACGGGGCCCAATCCAAACAAAATCCAAACGAA
>CM034708.1:131524539-131548085 GCA_020142125.1 Phrynosoma platyrhinos | reverse complement strand
TAAACCAAAAAGCCAGCATTGTCAGAGACTACTCTGTGATCATGTAGCTAGCATGACTGCACAGAACACTTTCCCACTGAAGTGGTACCTATTTATCTACTTGCATTTGCATGCTTTCAAACTGCTAGGTTGGCAGAAACTGGGACTAGTGACGGGAGCTCACCCCATCATGCAGCACCCAGGCCGCGAATTGTCAACCTGCTGATCTTGCAATCAACAGAGTCAGTGTCTTAACCACTTGATCCACTACATCCCTCTCAAGGCAGGGTACAACATGTTAAAATACAAAAAACAATTTAAAAAACACACACACACACATACACATTCATACAAAACCAACAGTTAAATTACAGTACTATAAAACTATGAAAAGACACTTATATAATACATTCTTTAAAATGTAGCAATTAAAAAGTCATGATTTAAAATTGACTGTGTGGGCCTGCCTAAAGAGATATGTCTTTAATGTTGTTTAAAAGCAGAATGAAATGTCCAAGATTCTGCATTGTCACATGTAACAAGAATGATGGAGGTAGGTCATCATAGCTAAGTCTGCCAACCCACCCACCCCCAAGAGACTAGGTTTTCAGCCTGCAAACACTCCAGTCAAAGGGTCTCTGAGGCACTGCAGATCATGGCACTAAGAAATGGCATCTGCAGTGAGCTCCTTGTCATGGGTCATGTCAATGAACAGACAGTTGAAAAGACTCCTCAGGGTCCTGCAGCAACTGCTTGCTTCAATGTACCTATGACTAGGAGAGTACTATAGATGTTATTCCCCATCATCCCAATCTGCAGTAGCCTCAGCTGAGGCACTGCCAGGCTAACCAGGTAGGTTTCGGGGATCATATTCAATCACTGTAAATGTGAATCCTCAGTAGTTACAATATTGTAAGGCCAGTTTATGATCTCATAACCACTGAACAGGATGCCAGTCATTATTATTGTTAACCAAAACCAAATGGAAATGAAATTCTAACCCATCTCCATTGAAGATCCTTGCATGGAGTGCCAGCTAGGCATGTTCAAAGCTTCCTAAAATTCTGTCAGCTGTCAAATGGAATTGATTGCTTTATGTAGATCAGGTGTGGGAATCATGAAGGGTCTAGTGGGGGCCTTTGGAGCCCTTTCAAAATTTCAACTACCCCTCTTCTTTTCTGGCTGACAAAGCAGCTCTGAGATGCTTTAAAATGTTGCTTTGGGCACCTGCCCCCACTCTGATATATTAAAACAATGCCCAATACCCAAAATGGCCCCAAGAGACAATCAGGAGTGACGCAACATCACTTTTAATGGCCCATCATGGCAGCCATGACAGCATGCTACAGCCTTCCAGAGCTCCAGAGAACCTGGGAAACAGGTGGTGTTGTGCTCCAGGATCTAAAGAATGTCCATCCTTGTTTGACATTCATTCTTTCTCACTTTGATGAAGAAGTAGACAATACTGATGAGTGGTCATTCATCATCTCCAAACATTCCTTTTTCTTCACATTTAAATCCTGTTGAGACATTCCTTACCATGCTTGAGCACAAGAGTTTTCAGGGTAATGAGGTTATCATAAAGTCACATTTCAGAAAATCATGTAAATAGTAAAATTACTTGATTGGTGTAACAAGTAATGTTCTATACTTACTTTCAAAATATACATTTTTAGGGCATTTTGACAGGGTTTTTTTCAAGTCAAACGCCAATTCTAAGGGGGTTACTCTCTTTAAAAAGTGAGAGAAAGTAATTGGAAAATAGCAAACAATGTAACAAATTAGGTTTTTATGGGTTTTTCGGGCTGTGAGGGAGAGTTCTAGAAGAATGTATTCCTGATGTTTCACCTGCATCTGTGGCTGGCATCTTCAGAGAAAGATCTTCATCTTTTCGTCCCTTTTCACTTGCTGCCCCTTGTTCCTGGAACCTCCTTCCCCCATGAGCACGGGGCATCACTTCTTTAACCAGCTTCAATGCTGAGTTAAAGACTATACCAGGGGTCAGCAAACTTTTTGGGGGTGGGGCCAGTTCCTGTGTCCCCCGATCTTTGGCAGGCCGAAGGGAGGGCAAATGGTGGCGGAGGCCCCCCACCGTGGTGCGCATGCATATGCGAGTGCGGGGCACCATTTTGCTTTCCAAAATGGTGCCTGTGATCGCACATGCATGTGCACGATATCAGCCGCCATTTTGGAAGGAAAAACGGTGGTGCGTTGTGCGCATGCGCTTGTGATGCCGGCACCATTTTGCCTTCCAAAATGGTGGTGCGCACGACGCCAGTGCCATTTTGCCTTCCAAAATGGTGGCCACCATTGTGTGCATGCGTGTGCGAGCATGGCCGCCATTTTGGAAGGCAAAATGGTGCTCTGCGCTTGCACGTGTATGGCAGCAGCAATGGCAGGACCGGCCATGGGCCAGTTTGAAGACCTCAGCGAGCCGGGTTCGGCCCATGGGCCGTAGTTTGCTGATACCTGGACTATACTGTTCAGGGAAGCATTCGCAGGCATTGCATGATGATTATTTGATGCTTTTAATTTATTTCCTTCTTTGTATTTATTATTTTATTTTTTGTAGAATATATGCCAATGTCAGGCTTTCTTTATCTATTTTTACCTATTTTATTGACTGTATGTACAGTGCTGGGTAAATCTACAGCACTATATAAATAAAGCATAATAATAATAATAATAATAATAATAATAATAATAATAATAATAATAATAATAATAGAACACGGCCTCACAGCCCGAAAAACCCACAAAAATCTATGGGTGCTGGCAGTGAAAGCCTTCGACTTTACAATGTAACAAATTACTTTTTTAATATCATAAGGAATAACACCAATGAGCTACTTTTAAATACTGTGCTGTGACAAAAAACAAAAACAAAACAGAAACAAATTACTTGTAAATGGTAATTTTCTAAAGGCTAAATTTCCTAATTACTCCATGCATCTGAGGAAGTAGACCAAGGGACTGTACAGACCGGCCAAAAAGGCTGGCCTGGGGGTGGTGTGGGGGTGTAGTGATGGCACACCGGCCACCTTGACTCCACCATCATGCCACCCACTGGTGGGAGGTGTCAGGGCACTCCCTTGGTGCAGCATTCACACACGCTGTGCCAAAGGAGCACCGAAAAGCTGCCGCTGCAGTAGTAAGGGAGCCTTTTTTGCTGCTCTAAAAAGGAGCAGGATTTGCCAGCTCTTTTTAGATCAGCAAAGTACCAAATCAGGGCTACAGCATGAAATGACCACAGCCCCAATCTGGCAAGGAAAGGAGTGGCAGGACACTGCCCCTTAGGAGCCTTCTGTACAGCCCCCAAGTCTATGAAAGCTTATGCTACAATTTCTTTCATACAGTTAGTCCAGTGTTTCTCAAATAGTGGGGCGTGCCCCCAAGGGGGAACGCGAGGCTCCGTAAAGGGGGGCTCATTTGTAGACAAATGATACTATTTATAGTCACGTGGGGGGCGCAAAATTTTTTCTTCTTCCTAGGGGGGGCATGACAGAAAATAATTGAGAAGCACTGAGTTAGTCTGAAAGGTGGTACAAGATCCATTTTCATTCTGTATTACCTAGTAACACATACATTAGTATTACCTAGTAACACATAAATTAAAAATGGAGAGAGATGGGCACAAATGTAATATGGCTTCAACAGTATTCAGCCAGTCTCTGAGACAGGAGGAAAAGCAAGGAATAGATATCACTTCTCAAGAGGATAAAATCCCTGTAGTACAAGAAATGAAAACAGAAAATAAAATGTCCTATATCCTAGAGATGCAATAGTTGGTCAGGTCCAGTTAAAAGATGGCACATGGTACATAAAGGAAGCCAGGAGGCTCCTCTATATTCTTCTAGAAGCTGCTAGATGCATAATTTTACAACTTGTGTAAGTTAGGGAGTTGTGAACTATCCCCTGCAGAGTGCTACTGGCAGTGCAGTCCAATAACCTATAAATACTGTGTGAGTCATTCACAAACAAACAAACATTGCCCATGATAATTTGCATAATGTTGAATGACTCAGATCCCCAGCAGAGAAGCATCTATATTAGGGATTACAATTGGGGAGGGGTGGCTCAGGAAAACTAGGTTGGGGCACTTTGTTAAAATTCCCCAGGTAGCTCAGTGAAGAATGAGCAGAAGGAGAAGATAATAGTAAGAAGAAAATGAAGGAGGAGGAGAGGAGAAGATAAAACTGATGGGCTGGTATACTTGCTTGTCTGACAGCATCACTACAAAGGCAGGCCTGTAGAATAATAAATATCATGGTATGCAAATTCTCTTTATGGATTATAAATCTCTCCAACCTAAATGGATGCATAAAAACAACAAAGAAAGGGCACCATTTGGATTCTCTCTGCCTTGGTGCACATTGGCAGTGAGTATGGGAACAAGTCTTAAGTGTTCACCTACAAATATATGGACCAACATGCTAAACATATTTAACATAGTAGTCCCTCAAAGAGAGGTCTACCTCAAAATAATCTGAGAACCTATGGCAAGGAGCTTCATGGACAAAGCTTCAAAGGCTGAGAAACAGAATATAGCTGAGATAGCCCTATTGGTGAGGGTTTTGTTATGTTATTACACGTTGATAGAGTCTTTCAGAAAAGGTTACCCTGGTTTCTTCTAGTTGAATCAAAGTCAAATGACTATCCTGAATCAAAAGGACAAGGAATCCTTAGCAGTGAACTCTCAAGACGAATCAAATAACAAAATCAGGAGTGGTGAGGCTTAAATCCAGCATGATGTTGGAACATGTCATAGACAGTCCTCCTCTCCTGCACCCTAGAGGGTACCCGAAAATGGGTTTTGATAGTTTCTTCGCCCTCCAAACAGGCTTTGTGGTACTTGGGGGTCTGCAGTGGGAAGAGGAAATCCATGAAACCTAACACTGGATATTACTGTTCCACCAACATGGATTAAGTTCCATGACAACCGAAAGTGATTTAAAACTTTTCAGATTAAATAAATTCTATAATTTGTAGATTAGATATGCTGTTTGATTTTAAAAAAACACTTTTGAAATTCAGCTGTACAGAGTTCTTAAATATTTCACTCTTCCTTTAGTTTGCTACTGTTTAGTATTTTCCCTTCTGTATTTTTCCTGTCATCCCCCTTTTCCTCTCACTTCTCAAAATTAGCTTATCTTCTATGTCTCAAACTTCTTTTTATCTCAGTTGTATGCCTGAACCTTTTGTTCCTTCAGTACCTTCAAACCCTATAAATTATTGCAGAACTCCTTACAATTTTCCTCACCCTATTTTTCTTGGTGTAGACTGCACCTTGACTTTAAACTTACAACTCAGAAGTATCATTCCTTGTGAGGTTTTAATTTTTTTAAAAGAAATATCCAAATAGAGAAGATCAGAATTTTGCTTCCTCTGCATGTGCACTATCAGAATTTGACTATCTACTTGTACGTAAGAAATCTAAATCTTCTCTACAGTATGGTGCTATTATTTGTCTTCAACTTGAAATATTTTGTGAGATTTGACTTTATTATTTATATCCTAGCAATCTTTTCTGGTCTCCTTTTAGTTATTCCTAATGGCCTCATTGGGGCAATCAGGAAAACAAATGTACTTGAAGAAAGGGAATGACTACTGTCTCCTCGATCATGACAACTCTGGTGAAATGCTTATGCCTTTGCAGTGCATTGAAGTAAACACAAATATTTTAGGAAAATGAGTCACAAAGCACCCATTATGTAGTTGAGAAGTAAGACAATCTGCCCTATCTCTTTGTCAAACTGGACAATATTTTAGTAAGTATTTGGAAGAGAAACTCTACCAAGTAGTGAAAGATATCTGTTTGACATAGCATGCTCTTGTCGTCAAGTAACTCTGAATAAGAGAAAATGTCATAGATTGCTAGAAGTAAATGAGTGAGGGGCTCAGTAATCTACAAAGAAATGTCCTTTGACTCAATAGTTTTAATGTAACTAGCATTTGTGCACCTTCAGTGACTTGTGAAAAAATGTACATCCTGCTTTGACCCTTTTGTGAAATTCATAGGGTGTTTGTAAGAAATAAAGAGCACCAAAAATAATGCCTATATTTCAACATGCAAATAGTTAAAATGTGCATAATTGAATAATAGAGAGAAACCTGAATTCTGTTGGTTAGTCTCAACTATAGTAGACTCATTAAATCAATTGTTGACCAGTGAGTCAACACAAAGACAAATCCCATTACTTCCATAAGCCTATTATAGTTGGGCCTAAGAATAGTATTTAGGCCAGCAATACACTTCAGTCAATGGGCAAAAGTTGTGTAAATTAGGTAATTGCTTGTATAAATGCACAAATTAGGAAAGGTTAATAAAAACTGGTGTACATTTCAGTGAAGGAAGAAAACACAATGTCTCACAAGCAGTATCAAATGAGGACAGGAAGGAAAAACAGGTGGGATTTGGAGAAAATGTGAAGAGATTTTTTTAAAAATCCTTTTTTTCACATCCTTACCAATACACTTGCCAAACAGTTCCTTTGTACTTTATATTTTGTCCTACTGCCTATGCCAGGGGTAGGCAACCTTTTTGAGCCTGGGGCTGGGTTGCTGTCCCTCAGACAATTGGGGGGCTGAGGCACTAAAAATAAATAAATAAATAGATGAATAAAAATAAAAAGTTTTTTTAAAAAATAAAAAAATTAAAATATATGCATGCACACTCTCTCAGCCCCAGAAAAGCCATGGCAAAACCCCTGCGGAGATTTTGTCAAGAAAACCCCAAGAACAAGTAATAACAACAATAATCAATATCAACATGGCGGGCGGCGGAGGCAGGACTGGGCTGGGGCCAGTCCAAAGGCCTCTGGGGGCCGCATCCGGCCCCCGGGCCTTAGGTTGCCTACCCCTGGCCTATGCATTTATTTAACAAATGCCTATTTAAGAATGCAACAGGCCAGTATTGAAAGTCTGCTGCCACATCTGTGGAATTTCCATTCTTGGCCACATAACTTTATCACAATATGCTCAGGATAAATGTGCTGCCTTTTGTATTAGCAAGAAAAAGGCCACCACCTCAAACAGATGATTTTCAGTTCCATTGGTGGAGATCAACTTGTTTTATTTAAATTATTATTTCATTACGGTAGGCACATGTGGAATTTTCTGCCTCATTGAGGATCTATGTTTTGCACTTTGGTTTGACCTGGAATAGTGAAATTTTGAGGAAACAATTGAAATAGATTCTGGCCCATCTGCTCACAGATGTTTCTAGGAAAAAACAAATGGACAATCAATGCAAAATATACCCCACAGCTGCCTGCCCATAGGGAAAAGCATTCCTATGTTCTATCTTCAAAGAGGGATATTCACATCCTTAACAGTAAATGCTTTTAACCCTCATCCAGGCAGATTTTTGTAGAAGCATACATTTTGTAGAAGCATACATCTGTCCCCAGTGAGAATTCCATTGTATTGCAAAGCATTATAATGCACTGTATCCTCAGGAATGTATGTAGCTATTCATGGGTATTCTCCAGTGCCCGAAAACACATGTTTCCATGAGATGGAATGTTTATTCTGGATATTGTCAGTTCTCTTTGCAAAAAAAAAAAAAAAGAGAGAGAGAGAGAGAGACAACATAAAAGCAATACATTTTGGGGAAACAATTTTCATTGGGAGAAAAATAACCTGTACATGGCAGGAGCTGAAAATCAAAGGTTTTGTTTAGAACTCTCAGGGTAACAATAACTTACAAAGGCCTACCTTTTAGGTCTAGTTCTGTGTGATATCTGCAACAAAACATCACTAAAAAGTCCCATCTGCCTAAATGAGGGTTAAAAGGTAAAAACAATATCTTAACAAACAAAACACAAATCCCCATTTTGTGATCATATATAGTCTCACATAATTCAGTGTCAAATGCACAATAATACCAACAGGGTAATGAAAAAGTTTATGCATGTTGATGCGGCCCATTTTCCCTCAATGAATTTATTATCTGCCATTCAGCATTTCTGAATAGAGACCATTTTTAATTCTAACCTTTTTCTATTACATCAAACAAACAGTAATACATGGTAATGTGGTGTACAGATCTGTAAGATATTAATTATGCTGCATGTCTACATTATGAATTTAAACAGGCACGTATGGGAGACAAGAAGGTGGTAGTGAGACGATCCTCTTAACATTTATCATAGCTATCATACTGTTCACCCAAAATAAGACAGAAACCTGCCATTAATTACTGCAGGCAGATTTTGAGGATACCATTAACTAACAATAACATATCAATTGTGATGTCTCAGCAATAGAGTGAGTCTACCATCTGTATTTTCTGCTTCAGTCATCAAGACCAGTTGAGACTCCTCTGGCCAAGTGCTTTTTCCACAGCAATTTCTCTGGTCTAGTTCTTTCCCCCAGTTATACAAAGCAGCTAGAATCAGAGGAAGAACACCAGGAGATAACAGGGAGAGGGAAATCAGTCTTTGATCAGTGTATTTTTTCAGAGGACTCCTGCTTGTGATAGATGAAGTGCACCAGATCAAGCTAAGACCCTTCCAAGGTCAGCATTATTGAAAGCCATTGAAGAATTCATTTTCTATACTGAATACAGCACTGCATTGTGGTCTGAATGTTGGACTATGGTTCTGGAGACCAGGGTTCAATTCGCAGCTCAACCATGAAATCCACTGGGTGACCTTGGACAAGTCACATGGTCTCATCCTCAAGAAGGCAATGGCAAACTTCCTGTGAACAAATCTTGCCAAGGAACCCCTGTGATTAGGGTCACCATAATTACTTGAAGGCATACCACCACCACCACCACCACAACAACAACAACAACAACAATTCTGACTAGGGAATCAGGGGAACCATACTTCAAAAAGGTATATCCATTAAGTAGAAATGGATGAATGGCTAGTGAAATGTGTGTATGCAGTCAGACCCCACATTTGCAACTTTGACTTTTGTGGATTTGATTATTTATGAATTTGAGTAATATGTTCTCTTTAGAAATCTCTAGGTCCTCCACTGTGACTCTGGTGAACGTTGACATTTGTAGGTCCTTCAGTGCAATTCTATGATCAACAGCCAGTGAATATTGACAATTAAGTAGCACTGGATGACCTAGGGATTCCTAGAGAGGTGTTCTCTCAGGTTAAAAAATATAGTGTTTTTCATTTGCAGTTTCTCCTCTTTCATGTGGAGAAACTGCACCCCTAGCCTCAGCGAATGTGGAGGGCCCAATGTATTCTGTTCAATTTTGGCATTAAAAATCACATAAAATGCATATTTATTTTTTTGTATATAATTTCTCCAAACCTTTGATAGACTTTATCAATGACCCCACAACCTTGAGTTTGTAAGATTTGGGCAGGGTTAGGGATGATTGTCTGTCAAGATTGCTTTGATTGTGAAAGAACTAGACAAAATCCTAAAATGCAAAGACAGAAAACTGAATATAGACAATGGACTGGTTTTATATGCTTTATTTAAACTAAGAATTTCATTACAACATTCAGGAAAGTGTATTCCAATCCACATATTAATGCAGGAAATCAGAATTTGGAAATGTTACCTTTCTAAAAACGTAGCATCAAGGTTAACAGGAATTTTACTGGGCATAATCAGTTCCCTTGTATCATGCCAAAGAGGAATGAAAATCTTTGATTATTTCATATTGCATGAAGTATTTTAAAAGTTTTATTTCTGCTGCATGAGATTCCAAAAGATTTTCTATTATTTTCAATTATTTATTGCATTTATTTTCAATTATTTATTGTGTATTGGTTTTGGGGGGGTTATGAAATGTGGTGGTGGGGAGTTGTTTATTTTGTATGTGTTTTGACAGGAAAAAAGTCTTGAAATGTTGAACATCTCAAAGCAGTTGTACTTTTTTGCTCAATGTGGTACCCTAATGAGCCCTTTTTCTTTAAGGATGAGGAAATCAGTGGGTATTATTAACATTTCCTATTGCAATCCTATAAGTGGGTTGCTAAATTCTGGCAAGTATCTCATGTCAAGCTAGAATGGGAGGGAGGCTGTTCTGGAAAGGTGAAGAGGAAGGGGTTGTTGTTTTGCATGCATAGAGATTATATTACACAGGGGAGAATTCAAATATTCAGAGCCTCAACTGCAGTCTGAAATACTGTAGAACAGCAAGAGATACATCAGCAGGAAAGTCTGCTTTTCATTAGCTCCAGATCTGTCCCAAGGACTTTCTCCCATGCAGCTGTTAAACTACCATAAAAGTTTGATAATAGCACCTTTGGCAATGCCTATCATCTCCCTCTCGCCTCTGCCATGTCCTGGAAACATGGTTAGTTCACACTTTCCCATTGATGGAAAAACCCATCAATATGCTCCCAAAGCTACTTGTCCTCAGGTGTGGCAATTCTGAGATTGCACAGTCATGTGGTATGAATGTCCTCTCCTCTCCCCTCTCCCTCTCCCCTCCCATATTGCAGAACAGCCTCCCCCCCCCCCACTTTATTTATTTAGTTTTGTTAAGCCACATTCACATAACTCCAGAACTGCATTTAAATACACACACACCCTACTGTGTGCTGGGCAGGGCATTGGGCAGGAAGACAGGATTAAAGATAAAGGCAGAAGAGAGTACAAGGAGCCCGCAACAACCTAGTCATGCTAATGAAAGAAAGTGTAGTAAGGAGTACTCCCAAAACAGTATGTATGCACTTTTTTCCATAAACATAATTTTAGCAAGAATGAGGGTCATGTAATAAACTCCAAAGTGCATTAATAATAGGAACAGGGAAAAAAATATCTTCAAGTTTCCAACATCCTGTGACTAGTATTATTAGGATATCCAACTACTGGCCAGTTTTGACTTTTGGACTATTAGGCAGGTTAAAGCTACATCCAGACATCAGGCAAGACAGATAAATTTATTCGAGCTGGAATTAGCTGTTGTACTTCTACAGATTACCCCTCCCACTGAATCCATATTGATTTTCTGCAGAGGACAAGCAGTACAATGCTAGCAAGAGTTTTACAATGGTTGTTATAAGAGTGTAAAGTGTAATGACCAGAAGCAATGGCCTAAACCTTCTAGCGAAGCATCCTATAAGTAAGATTTCCTTATCGACATAGCCATTATGACCCAAACACCTAGAAAACATACTAATCACAGTTCAAATGGCTGATCTAAACTCTCTGTAACAAACTCCAGACTGTTTCTTAAAACTTCCTTAATTGTTATCAGGCCAGTGTTATAATAAAGAGTGTGACTATAACAATACAATTTGCAAGCCAAGGCACTGCTAAGAAAAACAAGTGTGTAGTATACCCAAAGAGGGATGGAGTGGCTCAAGTGATTAAGATGCTGGCTCTGTTGATTGCAAGATCAGCAGGATGGCAGTTTGAGACCTGGGTGCTGCATGATGGGGTGAGCTCCTGTCACTAGTCCCAGCTTCTGCCAACCTAGCAGTTCAAAAGCATGCAAATGCAGGTAAATAAATAGGTACCACTTTGGTGGAAAGGTAAACAGTGTTCTGTGCAATCATGCTGGCCATAATAATAATCATCATCACAAAGTGGTATCTGACAACACTGGCTCTTCAGCTTAGTAACAGAGATGAACACCACCCCCTATGGTCGGACACAACTTGACAACCTTGTCAATAGGAAATATCTTTACCTTTACCTAGTATACCCAAAAGGAATCTGTATTACAAATGGTGGTGCATATTGCCTTCTCTAAAGTTTTCAATTCTCTCAGGGGTTTTCAAGCTGGAATCAGTCTTGATGAACAACATGAACTTTATGTGCTCACCACTGGGAGCACAGAACAGAACAGGAGTGGGCAACACAAATTCTGTGATCTGCTTAATATCTGACTTTCATGCATTTCAGAGACCCTATATTTTCAATTCTGATCAACTGTACTGGCAGTTTGATTCTGAGCTCATTTTAAAGTGCTTCTTTGGACCTATGAAGCCCTGAAAACCTTTGGGCTAGGTTATCTTAAATAATTTCCTCCTCCTGTAAAATCCTGTCCAGAATCTGAGCTCTTCAATGGATGCTTCTTCTATCTCTTACCACTTGGGGTGGTTAGTACACAAAACAGAGCTTTCTCTGTAGCAAAACCTCAATTGTGGATTTCTCTTCCAAGAAAGTGGGCAGCCAAACCTGTATGACCTCTATTTTTCATTTGTTTTAAAATCCGATTTTAAAATTGTTTGGATTTTTTAAAATGAATTTTAAAATATTTTACTATACAACACTTTGGAAGACATGGTGGGCAGAAAAGCAATACATACTTTTACTAAACAAATAAAAATTAATAAATGTAATCCCAGTGCAGGCTGACTGGTATATCTATACAGCAGGTGGGAAGCAAAATCTTTGTGCATACAATATGTATCTGGCCAAAGCAATTAAAAGTAAATTTGAGAGAAGCTGAATTGTTAGCTTTCTGTCTCCTCAACTTATAGTTTAACCAAGATGCAAAAATACAGTTCTGTCAGTTTGCTCAGCTTTTACCGCTTTTAAAGAAACCTTTAAAATGTACTTATTTTTCCCATTTTTGTGTTTCCATTTTCCTGCTTTTGCTATATTGGAGCATTGTTATACATACCTGAGATCCCTTTTGAAAGTAAATAAAAATTTGAAGTCAAAGGCTTTCATGGCCGGCATCCATAGTTTTTTGTGGGTTTTTCTGGCTGTGTGGCCATGTTCTAGAAGAATTTCCTTCTGACATTTCACCAGCATCTGTGGCTGGCATCTTCAGAGAATACTGGAATGGAAGAGAGTGGGTATATATATACTGTGAGACCCTGGGTAGGGAGGAGTGATTCCCTTTGCAAACTGTGTATTGTTCTGTTGTTAATGGCAGGGCCTCAGGGTGGGAGGATATGCAAACAAGGATTATTGTCTGCTAATTGGTGATCATTGTCTGTAGGAAAAGTCCCTGCCTCTGGGTGGTTTCTCATTTTCATTTGCTGAGTGCTGATTTTTCTATTTTGTAGGACTGGTAGCCAAACCTTGTTTACTTTAAGAGTTTCTTCTTTCATGTTGAATTTGTCCAAATGTTTGTGGATTTCAATGGCTTCCCTGTGCCTTCTGACCTGATAGTTGTTGGCATGGTCCAGAATTTCAGTGTTTTCAAACAGCATGTTATGCCCAGGATGAAATATTAGAATTTACAAAGGGAATCACTCCACCCTACCCAGGGTCTCATGGATGAGACCTTATTGTTTTTTTTTCCAAAAAAAATTATTAAGACAACCAAACAAGCAAACAAATGCACACTAATTTTCTGTTTCTCAAAAACATACAAGGAAAAAGGCACATCTAACTAAAACTAAACAAAACTTTTTAAAAAGTTTTTTAAAAACAAAGTTTAAAAAAAACACCATGTACATACTAAACAGGGAAACAATGGCATCCAACATTCCAGAATATGGATTTTTTTTATATTACTTATCTAACTCCCTTTAGTTTATTCAAAGGTTAATATGATGAGTTTTTGTGGGTTTTTCAGGCTGTGCATCTGTGGCTGGCACAGTTCTATATCATCTAGAGTTTTTAATAGTCAGTCTTCTATTGTAGGTATTTCTTTTGTCTTCCATTTTTGTGCAATGAGAGTTCTGGCTGAGGTGATCATATATAGCAGCGTTTTCCAGGTTTTTGTTTTTGTTTGTTTGTTTGTTTGTTTGTTTTTGGTTTGGTTTTTTTTTTTTTTTTTTTTTTTGCTTCTGTGTCTGAAATTTTGTTAGTCATGTTTAATAAATAAATTTCAGGTAACATTTGAAATTTTATATCTAGAATTTTTTTATTTCTAGGTGAATTTCTTCCCATAATTTTTTGATCTCAGAGCATTACCACCACATATGAAACCAATCGCCAACCATTTTATTACACTTCCAGCACTTGTTTTCTTTACTTTTGTAAATTTTTTGCTAATTTGGATGGAGTTAGATACCATCTATATGCCATCTTTAGGTAGTTTTCTCTGAGATTCTGGGATTTCATGAATTGGAATGTTTTCTTTCTGGAATATTGCCAGTTTTCCAGGTCTATGTTTCTTCCAATATCTTTTGCCCACTTTATCATTTCTCCTTTGATGATTTCTTGTTCTAGATTTCTATTAAGAAATATCTTGTAAATTTTTGCTATTGGCTTTTTGACCTTCTCTTCTAATATTTCATCTAATTCATTCTTTTGGATGTCAAAACCAAATTCCTTTATGTCTGATTTGTATCTTTCCATCAGTTGATATTGAATTAACCAATGGCTTTTCGATTTGAATTCTGCAATTTCTTTTGTTGCTTTCATTACATATTGTTATTGGCTATCTTTTTGTAATATATTATGATATTTTAGCCATCCTGAGTTTATCTTTGTTCTTTCAAACAAGGGCTCTTGGGGGGATAGCCATCCTGGTATCTTTGGATAGAAAATTGATTTTATTTTATTTTTTTCCATACTGTAAGAATAGATTTCCTAATGAAATGATGTTCAAAATCTTTATGTATCTTATTTTTACCATACCAGAGATAGGTATGCAACCCGTATCATAAATTAAATCCCTCAAGATTTCATAGAATCATAGAGTTGGAAGAGACCACAAGGGCCATCCAGGCCAACCCTCTGCCATGCAGGGGGTTGGACATTTAGGAACTTTTGGTTGTTAAATTTAATCCAATCTAAAAGATAGACTAAGATATTGATAGTAGAGATATAAATCTGGTAGATTACATCCTTCATTTAATCTTACATCAGTTAATGTCTTCCACCAAATTTCAGAGCTCATAAATACATGAGCTGGGCATCAAGAAAACCAAAAAAATTAAGAAACAGCAATTAGCTTTCATCATATCCCCAATTGTACTGCCTCCTCAAATCAAAAATCATTCATGGGAGGAGCCTGAAAATGTCAGTCTTCTGAATCCTGATCAATAGGAAAACAGAGTACTGTTGTTGCCCAGTAAATCAGGACTGGGGGACTTTAAAGATCCCCCTATACTATTCAATATGTTGGGTTCATGAATACAAATAAATTAATGATGCATAAGTCTAGGCTACACATTCATAACTGTAATCACAAATTTGAGCCAATCATCAACATCATCCATCCCATCTTCTTACATACTGGCCATCACAAAACTGTTAACAAAGAAAACAGGAGATGTTATGAATGTGCAGCAATTTAAAAAAATAGATAATTCAAAATAAATAAATAAATACCAGCTGGTTAATGGAGAAACACAGCAAGACTGATTTTTTTTAAAGATAATTTAACAATTGAAACAAAATATTGATTCACGTTTAGATCTTTCCATTTCCCCCATTTTCTTCTTTGTATCATGTCCACTTAAACACCCCCTTGCTTTTTCCTTAGCCACATGGAACATACCAACTACAGTTGCTAAAGAGAACCAGCCTGGTGAGGCCAATGGGGGAGAAATGCTTGAAAGTTGACAATAACAAAGCCAAAACACTTTCATGATTTATTTTCATCAGAGGATATTATGTTTTACAAAAAGATGAAATACTCTTTTGTGCTTTATTAACAAAACCCTCTAGAGAGAGCTTTATGAGTATTCATCCTGATTCACATTCTTTGTTTAGGCATAAAACTACATGTTACATTAAATTTGTAACTTTCTCTTTTAGCTCATGAGTAAGGGTGCCCCAATTGGGATTGAGTCCTTCATGCACATAAGTGCGAAAGGTGGAAAAACACACACAGAGAGAAAGAGAGAGAGAGGCCAGCAAACCAGCAGCAAAAGCATAAGGTCTAAAAAAAGGGGAAAATGTTGCCATTGGAGGATTTTCTCTCATTTTAACCTGAGAAATAGAGATTCAGGTAGAAATGACTACATGGAGGTTTAAAACTTTACCACCTATATACAATAGACCCCAGTCTGGTTTCTGTACTTTCAGTTGAGAGCAAAAACAGTGATGGTGGGTGACTTCCATGTCAACGGGACAGTTACTGCATTCCAGGTTTTAGTTTTAACTTTTAAAAAGCTACAAAAGTTGCCAAATCCTGTCCTCACAATAGGTTCAGCACTTTTGATTGTTCCTTTCAAGTTCAGTAAGGAAGGGAAACCTGGACCAGATTTGCTACCCCACTGAGATGGAAGCCATCAAGCTGCCACTGAGTAGAAAAGCAAATGTTCTTAAACCAGATGATTTAATGTTGCATGATGTGTGGTGCTTTACCGTGCATGTAATAATCCTGTAAAGCAGGTTACTGGGGTCCACATAATACAGAGCAGGGGTGAGAACCATTTGTTGTCCCCAGTACCTCCCAGTTTTCTGCAGTGTCTCTCAGTCCTCATCTCAATTGGCCAATTTTTTAGCTGTTGCAGTTCCCCCCCCCCAAAAAAAAGAAAAAAGGTTGGGTAGTCAACCACTCTTCCTTTTGCCCACCTCAACCACTTCTTTTAAAAAGAAGCATCCAGTGTCTTTCCCTGATTTCAGGAAGAGGGTGATAAATAGCGTTTGGCTCTTCTCTGAGTCCTTTGCTTGCTTTTTGGAGTCCTATGAAGCAAAAGAGTTTTAGAAAAGAACCAGCAGCCATATGTTCCCACCTCTCTCAACTGCTGCCACAGTAGTTTTTCTATTTGTGGGGTGGGATAGAAAATGAAGGCAGTTGTCATGCCCAGCCTGGCTGAGGACTCAGGAGAGGACTCTGAGCCTGAGCCTAGATCTGCCCTGAGAGCACCAGCAGAAACTGTGGCCTTGGAGGATAATCAGGAGACCAGCCTCCAAGCAGCAGAGCCTTCTGGAACAGTGAGCATGGAGAAGGAGGATAAGGAGAGCAATGTACCTACCTACAGACAGAGGAGATCTAAAAGGCCATGCCTCCAGCAGTCTCAGAGATTTATATGAAATGCCAAACAGTTAAGAATCAGCTGCACTCATGAGAGTTGATTATAAAAACCTGGGAAGGATGCCAGAGCCTTTGTCAGAAGTTATCTGATTTCCCTGGTAAAAGCACCTTGTTCCTTGATGCTCTTCATGACTTCCTGACTTGGACCTTTGAATCTAGGACTGATCATTCTGTTTTTCTGGAACCTTGACCTTTGTGGACTGCTTGACTACGTTGTTCATTTGACCCTTTGGCTTGCACCCACACTGACTATGGACCTTGCTTTTGAGACTCTGCCTTGTGCTTTGTTAAGTCTGGCTTCCAAGACTTGCCTTAGGGCCTGTACAGATCAGCCACAAGGGCCAGCCTGGGGGTGGAATTGGGCAGGGTGATGGCACGCTGGCTGCCCTGATGCTGCCATCATGCTGTGTGCCTCACTGCATCAGGGCGCTGCACCAAAGGGGCACAGAAGAGCCATGGCGGTGGTGGTAAGGGTGGCTTTTTGCCACTCCAAAAAGGAGCAGCATTTGCCAGCTCTTTTTGGAGTGGCAAAAAGGCAGATTGGGGCTGCAGCATGTGGTTGCCATCGTCCCAATCTGGCACTCCCAGGGGCAGTATGGAGCCACCCCTTAGGGGCTGTCTGTATGGCCCCCTAATTCCAGAAACTGTATGGTGTTCTTTTGTTTATATGGCAAATACTTTCTTTTGAGACTTGTTATCAGCTGCTGGCTGCTTTCCTGGACAGCAGCCTCCTAAATGCCATGGGAGTTTAAATTGGCTATCCAATCCTGGCCACCCCATACCCTTCAATTGACTGGTACAATCACACATCATCCTGTCCATTCCTGATTTCTCAGTGGATGTTAAAATGTCCTGCTTTCCCCCTCAGCCACTTGTGTTGCTTAAGTTTGTTATTGCAAACTTGACACTAAAGATTTCATCTACTCTCCCTCCTCCTCCTTGGTGTCAGCCACATTTCCATACCCTCCCAATCACTGAAGGAAGAGAGGATGAGATATGTGGTAGTGGCAGGTATAGTGCTGATTCGCTTTGCTACTCCTAGGCTTCATTTCCTTGGCCTTCTTATTTACAGCAGCTGTCCCTTCCCTGCAAGTGCAAGGATACAGCAGTCCACTCAGTGCCCCATCAAAGCAACAACAAAAAAGTCTAAGAAACAAACATCAGTGATGGTGAAGAGGCCCCCTTCACCTGCAGTGTGATAGAGCAGGCACTCCCTTTCTTCCTGTTCACCCACCCCTTCCTTCTTTCTCCCACCACCTCCAAAGAAGCAATGCTTCAGGCTTTTGGAATGATGTTTGTTTTTTTCCACACAAGACTGTTAAAAAGGGAATCAGGTAACTGAAGAAATTTGTGTGCCACAACACAGGCAATTCCTGTAATTACCACTTTCCCTTTCACAGAGCCATCTCTGAAGGTCTATTCAGGAAACTGCTTACTCTATACTGTAGGGCTGGTTGATGCACACATGATGCTTCTTTGCATCTTTAGCTGGTACTTATCACATGATGTTGTATCTGTCCTGCTGCTACCTTGCATTATTGTAGTGGACCTTTTCGTTGACAGGCAAAATCCATCAATAGGCTCTCAATCCCACCACTATTCCATTAATGTGGTTATGTGATAGGTCCCTTCTGCTGCAGTTCTGTTTCTCAGGCAGTCATGTGGTATGCGTGGCCATGATTTTTCTCCTCTTCCCCCCTTCCAGCAATCATGGCTACCGACAGTTTCCCAAAGCTGGCTGCTGTGTGCACATTCACATAGCATTCCCAGAACATGGCATTTGGCAGTTTAGAAAACAGATCATACAACCATAAATCACCAAAGTGCTTTTGTGGGGGAAAGTGTAATAAGAATTGATGCCAAATCAAAAGGGCCGGCCTGGGCATGGAGTTGGGGTGAGGCAGCCACACACAGACTGCCCCGACTCCGCCCCAACTCCACCCTAACGTCGTGTGCCTGTCCGCACGGCGTGCAGTGTCAGGGAGACCTCTTGGTACAGTGTGTGCACATGCTGCACCAAAAGGAAGTAAAAGAGCCACAACAGCAGCAAAAAGACAGCAAAAAGGAGAATCGGGGCCGCAGCATTTGGTTACCAAGGCCCCAATCCGCCGCTCCCAGGGGCGTCTCAGAGCTGCCCCAAACAGGCCGTCTGCATCAGCCCTATGTTTCCATTCTTAAACTAGCGTAATTGTAGTGGGACAGCAGGGAAGTGTGATAAAGTCTTGCATATGAGAGAGCACTAATTCTATCACAGTTTTTATCTGTAAAATTTTGAAGGGTATGCCATCTCTGTTATTGGAGTTGGAGCTAAAAGAATACTGACTACTCTACAGCTACTGGGTAAATCTCCTAGTATTATTATGGAAAACCTGAAATCTCTGGTGGCATTTTCTCTGAACCATTCTGGTTTTATGATAGAACACATTTCTCAACATGGCTGCCACTTCTCCACTGTATCTGAATTAGGCCCACATGCCTACACCATTTACCACGTAATGAAATGCACATCTCTCAAGTGAGTTGAAACATTTTGTTGATGCATTTCAAAGTCATGTCCAATTTGCTATCCATTCTCACTCTCTGGTTTTTCTTTAAGCTTAGCTGCTTTCCATATCTTTTGATTCCACAAAGTATGGTTTTCCCCATACACATTAGCTTTCATTTCTCCCAGCAGAGCAGCTTGTTGTTTTGTTTTGCCTAGAATAAAAAAAAAACACTTTCTAGCCTTCTTTGAAATGAGTTCTATGTACTCTCAGACTCACCAAATGAAAACAGTTAACCTCGATCCAAAGAAGGATTGCATAAGATTTCCAGCACATTTACAAAAATGCACTCAGAGTGAAGTGTAAGTTTTTGTCCTACAATGAAAAAGAATGGATTGAATTGTTTAAGAAAGATGGTTTAAAACTGAATGTCTTTTTCCCCACAGTAAAGAAAATCTCAACTCCAAGAAAAAGGTGTTTCATGAAGAGAAAAATCTAATCCTTTTTAAAGCAATGCTTCAAAGGGGAATAAATGAAAAAGAAATATCTTTTGAAATATTGCATATGAAATTTGAGTTTCGCTGCATTTTTTTAAGACCATGTACTATATGAAACACTACTCTGCCTGAAGCTTCAGAGATCTGGCTGGCCTGAAGCGAAAATATTTGTATTTGTTTGTTTATAGGAAAACAATCTCTATCATTTTTCAAGTCTTTGTTAGAGTCCCCAAGCTGGGTCACAGTAAGGAAAATACAGTCCTGGAACAAAAATTGGGAAAACTAAAACTAGTATAAAGCTAGGCAAGCAAACAAACAAATAAATAGATTTTTTTGGCTACCTGCCTAAAAACTATCAAGGGGAGGTCCAAAACTAAGATGATGCCATCAAAAAGATCCTAACTATATGTGTCTCTACACTAGCATGTATGCAGTGCTGAAATGGTAAGACCATGATACTGCACTAGAGATGAATCCCATCTGACTGCCCCCCTCCAAACCACCTTTCCTCAGATGCATTCCCCCCCCCAAAAACCCAGCCATTTCCTGGTTGGTGGAGAATAGTGGGGACAAGTGTCCAACCATTTTCCTACAGAAGAAGGCACAGCAACAGGCATTCATTTGCAGGGGCATCTGGGCCCTCCAGAATTCCCTTCAGATGATGTTATTGCTATGTATCCAACTATAGGCAAATAACTGGATGCTTTGCTCCTCTGCCTGCTCTCCATTGACCAGTGAATAGCTGAGTTTGAGGCGCAGAATGCTACTGAGAAAATGTGGGTTCGAATATTTGGGCCATTGCCTGGTTGGTAGTGAATCCCAATCTCCAAAATATTAAAAAGAAAAAAGAGTTGCAATGGTGTAACACCAATTTATACCATTCTAATTCACCATTAGGATGTCGGCTGCAAATTTTGAACTTCAGGTACTTATCATGATAGCCCTATAGCCACCCCAAACTGTGGGAAGCTGCATTCATTCATATCAACAAACCAGTTCCAACCCCTCTTTCGTAACGGCAGACCAAAAACAATTGAACTATTCATTAAAGGCTAGTTGGTTTCATCTCCATCAGATAATTGCTTTTATACACAAATTAAAGGAAATAGGAGGACCACCTAGATCACTTACCTTATTTGATGTATGATGTGTTCCCACCTCCCAAAGCACCAAAGGACTAACACCTTTATTCTACATCTGTTTGATTGACCAATCTTACTAAAATATCCATGGTATAGAACTAACCTGGGAAACAGATCTGAATCTTTCAATTCCCACTTCAAAGTGGACGACACTTTGGTCTTCCACCCCTTTTAAATCCAGATCAGCATTGGTTAGAGAAAACACCTTGAAAATTATACACAAGTGGTATAAGTGAAGCTAGCCAGAATGGTTAAAAATGTTTCCTCCAAATGTTGACGTGGTTGCAATGATAATGGCACATTTCTGCAAATGTGGCTAGATTGCCCCCAAATAAACACATTTTGGCAATTGGTACTTGAACAAATTTCATTGATTACCAACCATGAAATAAAATTATGTCCAGAAATGCTTTTGTTATCGATATATACAGACACAAATTCAAATTTGAAACATAAAAACCTCAGATTTTTTTTCATTACAGCAGCCCATGTAGAAATTGCCATATGCTGGATAACAGGGGATGTATCTTTAGATAAGTGGTGAAAACAAACCAATTCCAGCCATTTTAAATCTCCTACCAGATCCTCTAATGGGTTTTTATTACTCATTCATGATGATACCACACAGAAGAAGAAGAAGAAAGTTCTTGGTTTAATAACAAGCATAACTCACAGCAATATATCATTACTGGTACCCCGAGCCTTTGATGAGTGGGGATCAAAGGATTTTGTCCAAATCTATACAAGCACATATTTAAAATGTTTTTATCATCTTTTAAACCACTAAATAGTTGAATAGGTTTTGAGACTGTTGAAACTAGGGTTTCATAATTCAGATTTTTAACAGTGTTTCAAATTGTTTACATTGATACTAGAGCATCCTGCTCTGAGATCCCATGATGAAAGATGGGATAGAAATGTTTAAATAAATAAATAAATAAAATCTTGTTAACTCCTGTGGCACACATTTATCCAAAGCTTGTCACACATAGATGCAGAGAGAATGCATTTTCTGTCTGGAAATTAAAACAGAAATGTTAAGTGCAGATGTTGTTCCCAGATCAAGATGCAATGAGGGGAGAATTTGGAAGACAGGATAAGAGATATTTAATCTAGCGTACTTTCTCTCAGCCAGAAGGTGGATATGGAGCAGAATAGAGGGTGATCAATGGCACCACAATGACAAGGAGGAAAAGATGAACTGGAAAGTATTTGCAAGATGCAAGTACAAATCAAATGAACCTTGAAAATTGTCTCAACCTGCTGCCATGCCAGCTGAGTGAGAGATTTGAACACACTCTTTTCCTCTTTGCTGAAGATAAGCACATCTTGGAGAATTTTCACCCTTTTCTACTGCCTTCGCAAAAACTGGAGACTCAGGACCAGGCCCTGAAATCTGGCAACCCTAATTTTAAGGGGCTGGAAAAGTTACTTCTTTGACTTCAAAACCCATAATCCCTGAAACAGTATAGTTTTCCAAGTTCTGTTGATTTGCTTTTGTGGTGTAATTTCATTAACTGTTGGGTCTTAGGCTCATATTCCAGGCTTATAGCTGAGAAAGGAATAAAGCCACCAAGTAATTTATCTCCAGAAATCTCCCTGTACAAAAATGCTGCATATATAGGATTTGAACCTATAAAGTGCTGAACATTCAGTCTTGCATGGAAGCATACTGGCACTCGTCACCAATAATTAGTCACACTGACTTTGATGGGATTGTTGCTAGCACTTCAAGCAAGTGTGTGTGTTCCAACAGGTCAATAGATCAAGCTAGACTGCTGAACACGGTAACAACCAATGTCAGAGTCATACTACTTTCAGAGAGGTCGATATTTATCTTAGATTTTCCTTGGCGTTAGCTGTTTGATTTTTATTACAGCGTCCATCTTCAGAGAGTTTTGTGTTTACAACATCCACAGTGGCAAGTTTTGAGAGCAAACTTGATAGACTTGTGGGTACAAAGAATAAAAGAGAAAGCAAATGAGAGAAGAGCTGTTCCATGGATGCCAGGGATTGCATTATTTTAATAACAATAATGGTTTTATTATATAGAAACTAGAGGACAGTCCTGAAAAGCTAACTAATTCAGGCTTCCTTCTTTGCCCTTTTAAGCTGCATCAGCACTGCAGAAATAATCCAGTTTGACATCATTTTAATTGCCATGGCTCAATGCTATGGAATTCTGGTAACTGTAGTTTGTTGTGATACTAGGGCTTTCTGACAGAGAAGTCTCAATGTCTCAAAAAATGTAGCTGCTCAACTTACCGGGATGGCATGGTTGCTGCTGGGGGAGAAGGAGTCACTGGCTGGAGATATTCTGGGCTGGCAGAGCCCCGGCAAGCATTACGCTGGGCTAGCTAGGCTCTGATTAGCTCACGGGGGCTCAAAGGGGTGGCACTTCCTGGTCAGGTGCTGGGACTACATTTCCAAGCAGGTGCTGGGGTGGAAGTGCCTTCTGATTGATGGGGCAGCACCTGCGATTGTTGGGGAGCCAGAGGGATTGGAACTGTGCCCCCTCCTGGCTCCTGATTGGATGAAAAGCCTATTTAAAGCCACATGGCACCTGTGGAAGGCACCATTCCAGCTCAACTCTCCTTGGACATGCTGGGCGAAGATTGGAGGG
>CM034708.1:131495528-131511804 GCA_020142125.1 Phrynosoma platyrhinos | reverse complement strand
TGTGATAACGTCCAATGTTGTGTGCCTTTAAGTCGTTTCTTACTTATGGTGACCCTAAGGTGAACATATCATGGAGTTTTCTTGGCAAGATTTGTTCACAGAAGATTTGAGATTGTCTTTCTGTGAGAGATGCCCAACATCACCTGGTGAGTCTCCATTTCACTCAGTGAAAATCAGCCTAAATGGCAGCTGGAAGTGAAGTTGTGTTACTTCAGACATGCTGAAACACACCAGTATGACCTACCAGATGAGCACAGGGCAGGAAAAATGGCCCCCTGAAGAGTTCAATCTACATAGACACACACATGCACACATAGTTTTCTGGCTATCACCACAAAATTGTTTATACTTTATAAAGGCCAATGCTTTTCTTCAGTATTTTTCCTTGCTCCCAAGTAGTCCTTGAGCCAAAAACAAAAAGCTGTGTTAATCCTCACAAATGTTGTTTTACCCAGTACTTTCTGTGCAAAAAAAAATTATGTGAATAAAGAAGTTTTCTTTGGCCTCATTCCCACTTACAAATAAGTCAGTTTGCAATCCGAATCAATGGAACAGTTCAACAGCAGAGCATGGTTCACACTACATTTGCCCCGATCACATTTTCTTGTTGTAAAATAACCCACTTATCATTCACATTGACTAATGAATCGATTCAAAATGGACCCTCTTAAGTGGGTCACTGATTGCTGATCACATCATAGGAAATCGATTCTAATCCTCATCTCCTTCGCACTTGCGCTGAATCGATTTATTGCAAAAGACATGGAAAACATAGCATCAAAAGGCATGTGTTAAGTGGATCTATCACAGGGGCTCCCTCGCTAAACCACTTCGGCGATTCGGCTCAAGTGCAAAAAAGGTTCATTTAAACCACTTCAAACCAGTTAGCAAACCAGTATATAATGTAGTGGGAATGAGGCCAATAAAAAATATCAAAATACAAAAAAGGGAGGAGCTGCCAAAAAAAAAACATCTTCCATTATCTCATAATCTCACCCATTGGGGAGTAAACTTTTGAAACATTTCATTCTTACATGTAAGAATGGAATAAGTGAAGCTTTACCTGCTTACTTTACTTCAGGGAGATTTATACCTGATGAACAATCTGTAGAGCTTCTTTAATAGACAAGTGGATGTTGGTAAAAAATTTAGGTTCCTACCCTTAGGCACTGACTTGCTGACTTACTACATACTGGAAAATAACATATATTCTTGTGTGTTACTGATTATTGCAACTTGCTGGACAGCTAGGAGATAAGCAAGGAATATATGGAAGCAAAATGGAATCAGACTGACATTAGTCCTCTTTAAAAAAAAAAAAAAATAAACAACAACAACAACCAAAAACTATTTAGCTTTCAGTCCTTCAGAGCTATGTGAAAGCACTGGGAATTTGTCTAATGTAACACTTGTATATGCTTCCATTCAGTCAATGGACTTAACCTATGCATAAATTAGGTCATATCCCTGGATATAAACCTCATTAAGGTCAGTTGAAGTGAACATGCTTTTAAGGAAATATAGGAGATTATTGCAAAGTTGAATAATACAGTTTACCTGATCCAGCTTAAAATTTAAATCAGGCACAATTCTGATATTATTACAAGGATTTAGCTGCCAATCTGCTACCTGGGTCCATCCTGGGTCCATCCCTGCTCCCAGGGCCACTCCAGTGGCCATTTTCTCAAGCTGGAAAATTTCCGGCTTCAAAAAGACCCACACTGAGTGCCCCTGGGAGTGGGGATGGACCTGGGCTGTATTTGGGTGGCAAATTTAGCAGCAAAATCCTTGTGATAATATCAAGATGCTGTGCAATTTAAATTTTAAGCCAGATCAGGTAAGCCGTATTATTTACCTTTGCGACAAGCTCCATACATAGAGTTTTGCTGAATATTTGTGGTGGTTTGTTGCCATTTAGTTTATCATGGCCTGCACCTACATGTAGGCATTGCACATGGGCTGGCATCTGCATCCCATCCCCATCTATAGCCACTCTACCAGCCCTCCCAAAATTCTCCTAAGAAAGGACCAAAGTACCTACTGAGTGGCATGGGTTGTGGCATGGAGAATCTTCCCCTAGTTTAAAGAGATAGAAAGAATGGGGTGGAGAAGATGGGAAAAGTCTTGTTCAGCAAGCCAAATTCTAAACAATTTCACCTGGATCCAACCCAGTGATTGTATATCTCTTGTATATTTTTTTGCTTTGTTGTTGTTGCTCTCTGTTGTTGTTGTTAGATTTGTCTAAGACCAAAGTGTGAGTGCATAGTTGAAGCACAATACAAGTGTCTCTTAACCAGAATTCTGAAACCTAATTTTACCCACTATGCCAAAATTCAAAATTATCCACATATATGGCTAAGCTAGTGATGCCTTTGCTTTTTGAAGGTTCAGCACACACACACTTTGTTTAATGCACAAAATCATTTTTAAAGTATTGTATATTGAAAAAAATACCTTCTGACTATGTGTATAATGTGTATACAAAACATAAATGATTTTTTTGTTTAGAATTGGAACCCATCTCCAAGACACTTCAGTAGTATACACAAATATTCCAATATGGGGGGGGGGGATCCATAATACAAAACACTTCTGGTCCCGAGCATTTTGGATAAGGGGGACTCAACCTGTATGCACTTAAAGTTTCTTGGTTCAGAGTTCAGCATGTTTCATCACCTCTTATCTGAAATACAGGACAATTTAGAGGAAGCCCCTGCTTTTCAACAGCCCTTATGTGATGACTCACTCTTTCAGTGCTTGCAAATTAAGGACAAGTTCTGTTAATCCAGCAAAAAGTCTACTCTTTTATCAGTTCTATTTTTAATATGGAGGTTTGCTTGAGTTTGACCACATGCACACACACTGCTTGCAAAATGAGGTAATAGTGGGGGAAATGCACCAAGCCAATGGCAAACAGCATGGGTATGCAGGCAGTCCCAAGCAAGCCACTGTAATTTCCCTACATGGGTTCTGCTTTTTTGCCAATTCCAGTTTCTAACAGTACAGCAGTCTCTAACCTATCAGGTAAGTGGGAGTTTCCTATATATGTTTACCCTGTTTGGTTTTTATTCAAGCAGTGAATTTCCTTCTACAAAATTTTTGTCCCTCTCCGAGAAACAACTGGTTTATTGCTTTATGGATCTCTTCCTTGATACTATGGCAACATTTTTGCACAACATAACTACATCTTATAATCAGCCTCTTCCAGAAAATCTATTTGCATAATTAATAGCCAATTAACCAAATGCACTGCACTTTCAGAGGGCAGGCAGACTTCAAGATCAGAGCTGGAAAGCAACAGTATTGGGAAAGGAGATATAGGCAAGAAAATAATAACAAAAGTAGGGTTATTTGATCAAAAGCTGAAAATATGTAGCAACACACATGAATTATCAATAGTAGCTGCATATACAAACTGGCAGTTTGTATATATATATACAGTTTTGTTTACAGAGCTCTGTAAGGATTTGACATGGAAAATGCTATCCCACATAAATGCTCTGCCTATTCAAGTAAATTCCTTTATAACAAGGACTCTGTGGGGCTCCAGAGATTTTATCATGAAAATGAGAATGATGTTCAAGTTATAGCCCTTCATTTTAAGGAGTTGGAAGATATGCATATACAAAATTTGCAGATTAGAATTCCATCCTATGGATATTGTACACAGGCATTGCCAACTGTGTCTTTATGCCCAGTTGCTAGTACAGAAGCCTAGTTTTCACCTGATGCATATACTGTATTTCCTTCTGTCCCCAATACCCGTTTCCTGTATAGTACAATTCCACATGTTCTATTTATCCAGTGGAACTGCTCTTCAACCCCAGAGACAAGTCCAGAGGCTACAGACATGGCCCTTCAAAGGGCATGCAACCATATCTGATACCCTTATATACAGACCAGAAAATTCCTGTTTTTCCAGCTTGTCTGAATTATGCTCCAATGTCTTGAACTGGAGCAATCCTTGCCCAAATTGCCACTGAGCACCTATATAGGAATTCAACATTCTCTCTGGAAATCAAGGGCAGTTGGTGTACTCATTGCCATGGGGATGGTATATCCATGCTTGGTTTCACAAGCCACCCTTCCTGGAACTGTTCCAGGTTATACAAGAACTTTCCCATTTCCCCCTAGTTTAATACTATAAGAGGGCTCCTGTACAACTCAGAGCAGCTGCCAGACAAATAAATGTAAAATAGAGCTGGATTCACCATCCCATAGCAGTGGGCACAACTACCTCTACTGAAATTTGCATGTGTAAAATATGTTAGAGTTAGCATGCCTATACAAATTACTAGGGCGCATGTTTGCTGAGTTCCTGTTTGCTTGCTTTTCCAGGCCACTCACCTCCTGTATCACTTTAACCTGCAGCCATTTTTTCTTTCTTTCCTCTCTCTCCTCTATTTTACTCTGTGTTTGAATATGGACAAGTATTAGTAAGCAGAGCTGCTTTTTATGTTTTACAAAGAAGACAGCTAAGATTGCTTATTTTTCTTACTAGATTCTGTGGGTAGGGCATGGGACTGATTGTTGTTCAGCTTCTACCTTGCTACTTTACCTACTCTGCTCAAGGAATGTAGTATTTTTCTCGTTTTCCAATAAAACAGGTAAAATGCAATGCCATCTATTTATTAGTGATGCCAGAGCACAAACATCCCACTGGTTTTATGTATACATTAAATGACATATGAGTCAGATAGAATTGGCTGGTATCTCCCCCAGGCTATGGAACAGAGCAGAAATCCATAAGAAGAGCTTTCAGAGAGTTCATCCACACTGCAGAAATAATCCAGTTTGTGGTTCCACAAAAAACTACCATTCCCAGAATTCCATAGCATTGAGCCATGGCATTTTAAGCAGTCTCAAACCAGATTATTTCTGCAGTGTAGATGCAGCCTGAGACAACTTGCCAATGGACAGAACCAACACCACTGCTCCTAAACCCAACTCTGCAAGGTGGTTAAGAAGGCTACCATAGTCAATAATATCCAAAATTTGCTCAGTGTTCCAGATGAACTAATAGAATTTCACTTCCCTCACCACTCTGTGGCCTATGTTGTGTGCTGGGGTAACCAAAGCTATTTCTGTGCCAGGAGCAGGCCTGCACTTAGAGATTAATATCTCTAACACAAAGAATTGTCTCAGTCTTAAACACATAGCTTGCCTATGTAGACCTGGCTTTCCCAAACTCTGCTGTACACACCTCATATTTTATTTATTAAATAAAATAAATAATGTACCAAAGTAAATGTTTTACATTTAATCTTTGGCACTTCCCACAGACTGTAAGGCTTCTGGAGGAATGTCTGGCATTTCACCACTAGACGGGGGGGGGGGGAGGACTTTCCTAATTGCCTTCACTCACCCGACCTTTGAACTAAAACATTCAATTTTGTAGGACTACAAACATGAAAATATATTTGATCAAAGATGTACATGAATGTGCATTTGATCAAAGTTATATATGAAAACACCTTTGACTTAATTCACATCTTACAAACAGGCATGACACAATTCAGAAAATGTTTCCTAGAATAAACTCACATGGAAAACCATTGGGGTAGAACTAAGCAAAGGGATCTTGTAGCATCTTTGAGATTAACTGTGCAAAAGGAGATGTAGCATAAGCTTTCATAAAATTGGTCTACTTCCTCAGATGCATGGAGTGAAGTGTTTCCGAGGAAGGACCTCGATAATCAGACTGTATGACTAGCCATAGAAATACAAAAATTGTGGGTATGTCCTGGTCCTGAATGAATGCTCAGGAGTTTTTACACTTTCTACTGGAATTACTATATATATTCAACTATAAATTGTCTAAATCAAGGATAGAATTTGGGGCTCAAATTATAGATTTTTATATGACCCATGGATAGATCAATGGTAAAAACTAGGGGCATATAACAAGGGGTGTGAATGATGAAGTAAAGGAAAACAATGCCAAAGAACTTACAAAGTCCCAGCAGTCAAAACTGTTTGTGTTCACACTAAAGGCTGGATGGATAAGAGAGTAGAGGGGGCCAGTGCTTCCAGGACAGATGACACTCTTGCCTTCCACCAGAGGATGGTTCAGGGTTTTTTTTATAAGAGTTAAAAAAAACTTGCATCCCCTAAGATTCTGTGACTCTATGTTGTCTTCTTGTAGAATTTGTGATTGTTTTATGGAAAACTGCGAGTATAAGCTCATTCTGGTCACCTTATGTTTTGTTAGGAACTATGCCTCAGATTTTGCTTCTTCCAAATAATCTGACCACTTTAAATCTTTTGGAGGAGGGAGATACATATGACTATGTGATTATTGAAGCTTCCTTTTCCCCTCTGTCTGGTTTACATTTTCCCTTGTAATAATCTCTGACTCTTTTGATGAACTCTTGGCTAAAACTACAACCCCCATCATGAGATATGAAGTAATTTAGGAGCTTATCACATGCAAAAATAAAGTGACTTACCCCTCCCAGCATACAATAATTTACGGGATGCAATCAGGAATTATTGCACTAAAAATGCCACCGATGCCACTGGATGACTGTATCCCAGCTCCCAGCCATGCTCTGCTGGCCAATTTGCAAATACAGGAAGCTCCCATGTTTGCAAATCGGCCTGCTGAATGCAGCTGGGACCTGGGATGCAGCCACGATGCAGTCACCTGGGGGCATCGGTGGCATTTTTAGTGCTATAATTCCTTATTGTATCCCATAAGTTACTTTATCCTGGCAAGAGTAAGTCGCTTTATTTTTGCATGCGATAAGCTCCCTAGTTCCATACATTTGTCTGCATAAATACTGATTGGGATATCTTGTTCACAGTTGCTATGCAGAGTAAAATATACAGTTTCTCTGCTGAAGTAATGCCTTTTCAAGTACCCAAATAACACTTCCACTTCAAAGAATCTCATCAGCCATATTATTCTGTCTCTTGAATCCCTCATAGATGAAACAATTTGGAAGACTCACAACATAAATCAGGATCCATGCACACCAGGGAGATCAGTGGGAAACCAGATTTATGATTGCAGTGTGGTAAAGAAATATCTCTTTGCTGCAGAAGGAAATCAAGTACATTGGGGTGTTTGTTCATGTAATCTGTAAGCATAGCAATGACATGTAAATATAAATGAAACTATCTTTGAGGAAATGGATGAACCTGTCAATCACTGGCAAGTCTTTTTAAATGAAGAAAACAACATCCTCCCTGATTAAGGAGACATAGTTCAGCAATAAGAAACAAATCATGCATCATAAGCACCAATGTTCAATCTAAATATCATCTCCAATGAAAGGATATAAATGAGAACAGTTATAGAAGACAATACTGGGCAAAATGGTTCAATTGTCTCATTCACACAACCCAAGTCATTTCAAAATCAATGACACCATGCCATCAGGGCTAAGAAATCATGACATGATTGAAGGGTCCATTATTCTCTCTTAACAGAGGTTGGAACAAATTACTTGTACTACAGCTCCCAAAATTCCCCAATGGGGGCTGCTGTGTGTTCCAACCAAAGCAGTAAGCTTTCCATGCAATGCCTTTTAATAAAGAGGGTATCTATCTGTCTATCGATCTGTCATTCTCTATAATTCTTAGTTTTCATTCCCATCAGGAGCACATCTTTTTAAAAACTCATAGGTCATGTGCACTCAAGATGGAGTCACCTCAAAATATTTTGGATTTTAACAAAGATAGCTCAGAATAATGCATTGATATTGGGAAAAATTATTTTCCCCTCCAACTACTGTGGGAATTACAGCTAAACTCAGAGTGAACAGGAAGGTCAGGAGGGAAGACTGATTGATGACCCCATCCATCAAAAGATACAGAAGCTTTGACCCTGTGAGCCAAGGCTCCACTACACCACTTATAGTATGCACAGAAATACTAAATGAAACAGAATGTTATCCTGCATACCATAAGGGGGTTGCTGAGACATTCAAGGAGAATCCTGGGCATTTTTTAAGGGACCTGCCTTCCATCGCTCTACCCTTCACTCAACAACCTAAAATGTTGATTGAAGGTAAGAGCTTGAAATCAAGTTGGCTGCATCCATGAAAGCAAAAGGCAGCACATCCCCATCATCTGGAAAAATCTGATATGCAAACTGGTTGCTTGTTTTGTTTCAGATTGAGCCTAGAGGAGAAGAGACATTGTATTCAGAAGATGTATATTCTTATACCCATCCGTCAGAAAACATTACTCTTTTGTGGACTAAAATTCTTAGAAGCCTTCAGCCAATGTGCCACTGTGTACTCTTCTAAACTCCACAAAAAAGGAACATTCCCAAATTCTGCCATTTTTAAGTGCTCTGTTTGATTCTTTTCTGAAGTAGCTTTTAAAATGTGGATTAACCACTTGTCATTTAAAGGATCATGGAAAGACTAGCTGCAAAGAAAAGTCCTGAGACTTTGACCTTGAGATATGCATACCCAAATTTCAACATGATCTGTCCCCAATAGCTTCAGGCTGAAAAGTGGAGGGAAGCAAGAAAGCTCTCCCCACCCTTCAATTCCTATGTGCTCAGATGAGTACAAATAAACCCTGTTCCTCCATCTCATCCTCACTAAAATAAGCCCCATTGAACAGAAGTGGTAACCTCCCCACTACAGTGAGGCTTGGTAACAATCCCCTCCTCCTGGAATATACCTGAAGCTGTATTTTCCCCCCAAAAAATGGTAAGTATATATAAGATCACTTCTGCAAAAACATATTTTGTATCCAAAAAAACTGCTAGAGATGCACCATCTTTTAAAAAAGAATTTAAAATTCTGGTGGCTTCCAATAACGTAATTCATTTAAAAAAAAAAGTACATTTGGCACAAAAGCAGACTCTTGCCAAACCATGATTTATGAACCCATTCAAACCTGGTAGGGTCTGTCACTATGGCTGTTACTCCCCCTATGCAGCAATCCAGAGAACTGAACCTAGAAGAAAGCATGGGCTGATTATCTAGCTTGTTAAGGGAGACAAAAGCCAAAGTGCTGGACTGAGTGGCTTGTGACATTCCAGTGGATAGAAAGTCTGTGATGCGCTTAGCACTTGCAGTATGAATAATTCACAATTTTCTGCCACCCTCCCCTTCTGCCTCAGCACAGCCAACCTTTTTCTGGATCAAATCTGCCCTCAGGTTCAAATAGCAGCCTAAAGGGGTGGCCACATGGAAAGCATCCAGCTACAGTTTCACTGCCTGTGAAAGAGAGAAGGTATCATCTTCCTAAATTTCCAGCAGATTCACATACTGTCTCCTTTCTTCTTTTTTACCCTTCTGGAGAAAACCACAGTCAGACACTGTCTAGGTGCCTTCTGACCTTCAGCTCACCAGGAGGATATGCTCCACCATTGAAAAGGTCAATTGATTTAGGGAGGTTGTTGTGCAGGGAGGTACTTGCTCAAGATATTCAGTACCTGCTTTTGCAACAACATAAATAACACATATGCAAAGATAATGGGAGGTTATGCCTTTGTATGTCACCAACAGGATGCTAACCTATAATCCCCAAAATTACATTAAAAATGCACTCATTTGGATGTTAGCTCAGTATATACTTTGCATATATGAGGGCAGTGTTTTAGATAGATAGATAGATAGATAGATAGATAGATAGATAGATAGATAGATAGATAGATAGATAGATAGATAGATAGATAGTTTTTCTTGTTTCACCTTTTACAAGCCTAGATCTTTGGCTCTGGCAATACCATAGACTCTTCTGGAAAGTGCTGCATCTCTGTGGTGAATGCAAAGCAGGAGGAATGAACTGACATCTCCTAAACTGACATCAGTAGGACAGCAAATTCCTTTGGGCAGGGAGCTCAGTCAGTGTGACAATACTCAAAGAGCCACTAATTGAGAAAGAAAGATTGGGCTGGTGACATTCAGGGAGTCTCAAAGATATGCTCACCCAAGAAACATGACACAAAACAGAAGCAGTCAGTGTGCTCTTTTGTGTAAAGTATCTGTAGCAGCGCATTCAATTAAAATTAAATTGTGGAAAATAAATCTCAGCTGTTGAAATTGCCCAGTAAAGCTTTCCAAAATGGGAAGTAGTGTTTGAGTAACCACATTTTAAGCCAAACTGTGAAAGATGTAAGTGTTCTGCACTTTTCAGTCAACATTATGCAAATATAGGGGCAAAATTTGCTTTTGAATACAGACCAACATTTTAAAAAAAATCTCAGAAAGAAGCCAGACAAGCATACATTTGCCATACAAATGTAGTGATGGGTAATGTTATGTTTTGAAAAACATAACTGAGCAATGCATTCTTTTTAGCAAACTATTACTTTTTAAAGTGTATTTTCAAATGTGGAGATATTGAGTACCTTATAGTGGTCTCTCCAAAAGCAGTCAGCCCTATTTCTACACTAATTAATTATTTCTTGACCATTTTGTTGATTCTGCTAATCAGTGTGGAGATAAGTGCATATTAGAACCTTGCCAAAACCTATTCAGCTTTTCTTTCAATGATTTTTCACATTTCACATTTCACATTCACATAAAATAAATTCATTTACCGTATTCCATTTAACTGTCCCATCGTACTCTTGGTAATGTCATCACATAGCTAAATCTGAAAGGATGAAATCATGTGGCTGAATAGCCAATGTGTGGCCATTTTCTATGAAATATAACCTATGAATGTGTGGTAATATCCCTTCAAGTTGCCTGTCGACATATGACAACCCCAAAAATTTCATAGGCTCTTCTTAGGCAAGAAATACTCTGAGGTGTTTTGCCAGATCCTTCTTATGAATATTCCCAGGGAAAAAAAGGAAAGAAGGAAACAGATGCTGGGAGAGGGGAATGATTGGATTCAGAAACCTCTAGGAGAAACCATAGTATCAAGTAAGATTGGGAGGTGAATGTTTATGCAATGGATTTTCCTGCTCAGTTCAGATAAATAGTTTTCTATTTAAATGAATACTTTCCTAAAGGACAAAAAGAAAAAAAATAATATTCAGCATACCCAGGTAAGACTGTTGGTAATTATTTAAATACTTAGAAAACGAAAACATTCTCAGGAGGAAAATTATATTTTGCTGCTGTTGTTGTTGTTGTTGTTGTTGTTGTTGTTGTGTGCTTTCTGACTTATGGAGACCCTAAGGTGAACTTGTCACAGGATTTCTGGGCAAGATTTATTCAGAGGGGGTTTGCCATTGCTTTCCTCTGACACTGACACTGAAAGTGTGATTTGCATCCAATAGGTTTCCCTGGCCAAATAGGGATTCAAACCCTAATCTTCCAGAGTCCTAGTCCAGCAATCAAACCACACTGGCTCAAAGGAAAATGATGTACCCTTCTAAAAGTTATAGAAGGATTAGCATTTCAAGTATATACTTGCAAGAGATGAAGAGACAGTCTATAGTTGAAGGAAATGCTCCTAAGATGTTAAGAGACCTTCCTATAAACCTTCTGCATCCATAAAGAACTCCTCAAGAATTTGAGTGTCAACATCAGTCAATATGATCACAGAACTTTGGCCATGCCCTCTGAACGACCTTCATTCAATCATTCTATGACTGGACATACAGTATCTATACTTCACACTTAAACGGCTTAGATTAGAAGCTGCTCCCTCTTCCCAAATAACAGTTGGCAATGAGGTTCTCCAAAGGAAAAGGCTGACAGATGTCACAATACCTCTCAAGTCTGAAATTATTGGATTTATGGGGGAAAGAAGCCATGAACTAATAGATTAAAGCTAGTATGTACGTATAGCATAGACAGATATAGATACAGCCAACTATATTTCAGTGCTGCTTCACACAGTTCCTGACCAAGCAAGATGTACCTAAAAAATCAGATTACTGTAAAACAAATAGGAAAATATAAAGGTTATTTCCAATAGCCTCTGTAGTCTAGGTGTGAGTGTTGTAAGAACCCTAAATAAGTGACATGGGGGAAAGAATGACCGGCACTATAGCTTTTTTAAAAAATGAGGGACATGTAGTCATGTAGTTGAAGCATTGTTTATATATATATATATATATATATATATATATATATATATATATATATATTCCTCCGGGGAGCCAGCATTTCCTGCATCTCATCCTCCCCTAGCTCAATGCTGGGTAATTGACTCAAATACAGACTTTAAGGGAAGAGCACCATCTACTGAGAAAAGTCTCCAAGTACACAAACATTTCAGTGAAGTCAGCCTCACAAAGCCTGCTAAGAGGAATGAAATGATGTAGTTGCTGTTTTAACGCCACTGCTATAAGAAATGCAGAGAAGGAGACCCCGCTTTCCACTAAGCCTCTCCCAAATGTAAGCAATAGCGCCATTAAAATGCCCATTGTGGCTCATACTTCCTACACATTAGAAATAAAGTCTGCCCATCCCTTATGTCCTGCTTTATGGATGTATCTTTCCACAGCAATGGAGAAATAATACTGCAATACTTTTGTTTGCTCCCCCCACAATAAAGAAATGAAAAAAGGACAAACATGATAAATAACAAGCCTCTAAATGTCCAGGCACCTAGTCACTCTGTGAAGAACCACACTTTGTATCAGAGGAGGGGGAGAAAAATTGATCTACCCTTTACAAAAGGGCTGGAAAAATATCCGCAGAACTATGTTTGTATTCATCAAATTGGGAACCTGCTGCTTTGTTATAGGGCAAGAATGGTGCCCTTTGTTTCATTTTTATTCCTCTTGTACTTACTTTACCCTAAATCAGATGATCAATTCCATGTCATCTTTGAATAGGAAAGCCACTGTCCCCCTGCCTCCAGGCAGTCATGTAGAGCTCATTTTGTAAACTGTCCCAGGCCCCGTTTAATTACTGCAGTGCCAAAGTGTTTAAATGAAGCTTCCTCTCTCTCGGATGCACACCATCAACATTCAGCGAAAATCAATAAGCTTCAGTTGATGTTACTCACCTGGCATCTATCTACTATATTTCCAGGCACTGTTTGCCTTCATCCAGGCAGCTTTTCTCTCTCATATATATATATATACCCATAAGAGAGCTTGAGAAGTAGAAATCTCTGCCAGGAGGTTCACTCTGCAATATCTTCCTCTAGCACATCCTCTAGCCTTCTCAAATAGGTTTAAAGGTTTTTAAAGAGAGAGAGAGAGAGAGAATATCACTGAGGTGGTCAGCAAAAGAAGGGACAGAATCGCTTCTCCTTTCATGGGTTGAGGTGATGGAGAAGATTTTTGACAGTGCGGAGGCAAAATTCCAGGGCATGTTAACAAAGCCTTGAACGTCAGATTTGTAGGAGTTGCATTTTCCCCCTTCATAATCCACTGCTAAATCATAGAGTTGGAAGATGCCTCAAAGGCCATCTAACCCAACTCTCCTCAGGAATCTACAACAAAAGCATCCATGATAGGGTACCAAATTAGGCACCGTATCATTGCAATGGTGGGGTAGGGTGGCAAACCCCTCAATTTACCTTTCAAATACATTAGGAGCATATAAGGAGCAAGTGCCTTGTTTTCAATCTGGAAATCATTTCCTTAAGAAGGAGGTACCTGTTCTCTATGTACCTTGTTTGAAATATGACACTGCTTTTTCTGCCATTGCAAATTATGGGGAACATAACAGAGAATTATGTTGGAACAGGAGTTGGACGCTGCTTCCAGTTGATTCAGGGGCCTGATTTCATTCAAGACAGTTTTGGGATATTTCTTTTTAAAAAGAAGTATGCTTTTTTAGACAATACAAATGGGAAACAAAGTAGAGAAGGAATACTGCTGAAATACTGCAGTTTGACATCATTTTAATTGCCATGGCTCAATGTTATGGAATCCTGGGATTTGTAGTTTGTTGTAGCACCAGAATGCTCTGACAGAAAAGACTAAATATTTCACAAAACTACAAATCCATGAGCCTTATTTCTTCATTGCAGATAAGACTTCAGTTATGAGAGCAAATAAGGTAATTGGAAAATGTTCCTAGATAAGCTGTTGAGGTGAGGTGTTTCTGCTTTCCTCTTGATACCAGTGGTGGCGCTGGTAGCAACCGTTTTGGGAAGAATGATATCTAAGCATAAATACATGCTTATTTATTTTATGTCACATTTTTGAGAAGTCAGTGTGCTCTGTGACCAAAAAAAGAAAAAAGAAAAAAAAAGAATGCTCTACTCTAACTATTCTAATTATATGTATCAAAAGATTATTCCTACTATAAAACATTACATGCAACTATTATTCATGATTTTCCAAATATTATCCCATCCTCCACATTCTCTGTTTTGGAACAAATTATTTTGAAACTGGACTATCACCACCCTGAAAGGTGTTTGCAGTGGGGCATGGGAATCCATCATTCAAAGTAAAATTATAGTTCAGACATTCCAGTGGAAAAGTCCAAATTCTTGGACATGTCCACAGTGAAGTTTTTTAGATTCCAGCTTAAAGTAATCTCTAGTCTATCAGCCTGATCCCAGTCTACAATAAGTAGCCATCAGCATTGCTCTGAAAATCTAACCTACCTATCTTTTAAACATGATTGATTATAACCCACTACAAGGCCAAATTACTTACCTGAAAGGCAGAAATGACCATTTCTTCACTAATGGTATCTCTAGAACACCATTATAGCTAAAATCATTTATATTTCAACTGGTGCTCATTCATGCAATATTTATGAACGTGCACATTTTTTTGTAACCAGCTTTCTTCTGAATAGAAGTTCCAAGGCAAGCACAGTGTTGCCATGAACTGGAAAAATGCTAATAAATTTTAAGCACATCATTAAAGGGATTTAAATTATCTATTAACACATTTTTTAAAATATCCATGGTTTGCATGCTCAAGTGCCTGTAAGTGCATCTGAATTTTTCACAAAACCCAGAATTAACCTGACACCAATACAATGTTCTACATGTGGATGTTTTAGTAGAAGAGAAAAATAGTGTTCTGTATATAATTGTTTCCATAACACTAGCCTGTTGTGTGTTTTTTGCTGTTTTGCAAAAAGAAATAAAAAAAATACTGCTCTATGCATTGACCCTGAATTGTTGTGTGGCTATAGTTAAGAGTTAAGAGTGTGTGCTTTCAATTTCTTCCATCAACAGATTTTTATGTGTCTGACAGGAAAACTCTATTCATAATAGCAGATCAGGGGTAGCTGTATCCCATAACAAAAATTATGAACATAAGAACAACACTCACTTCTCAGAGTCCATATTGGAATATACTGAAATAAAGTATTGTAGAATGAATAGTTTGTGTCCACAGGAACTAAAAGGGGTTGTGATATTTAATCTTACAGGTGATAATAAATAAAGACTCCCTTTATTGAAGATGAATGCAACTAAAGGAACTCTTTAATCATTCTTAACACATTCCTACCTGTATTCTTGTATGGTAGCTTATTCTTAAATTAAGGATTTCAGAATGCAAACATGGTTTACTTCCCTTTCATTCACACCATAAGTCTTCTTTTTCATCAGGGACGATAAATGTGTCTCATAGATGTCTTCCTAGTCTTAGAAAATGTCCATTCTAGTCTAAATTCATGGAAATATAACAAGCATTCCTCAAGCTACAGTACCCACCACCCACTGAATGAAGTTTAAAAAACCTTAATTCAACAAGGCAAGACTTTACCCAGGACTAATCTATTACAAAACAGATTCAAGACAGGAAATTGAAGAACCCAGCTAGTGATCACATAGAAAATCCAAAATGTGACCACTGACATATCTATCGTGCTCCTGTTCCTTGAGAGGATGCAGAAAACAGCACTTTCTGTACAGAAAAAAATATTTTGACACAGAAATATTATTTTCTGTGAAGAAAATGCTATTTCCTGCACACACACAAAATGTTGTTTTGTGACCAAAACAATGGGCAAAGATTCTCATCAGTCCAGGATTTTTCTTATCATGGTTTCTCAACATTTAAAAAACATGTTTTCTAACCATTTCCCCAAATATTTCTCAATATTCTTTCAATTCTATAGAATCCAATCCTGTGTGGGATCAATGCTGGATTGAGGGGGGTTGCAGACTGCCAGAAATAGTGCAAATTGAGTCCACTTTTAGGGTTAGGTTTAGGGTTAGGGAATCATGGGAACTGTATTTTATTGTGGCACCAGAGCTCTTTGACAGAGAAAGCTCAATGTCTCAGAAAAAAAACAATTCTCATGATTCCCTAGCACTAACCCTAACCCTAAAAGTGGACTCAATTTGCACTATTTCTGGCAGTCTGCAACCCCCCTCAGTTCATTTTTAATGGAGGGAAACATTAAAACACCATAAATAGGGGGTGGGCCAGGCAGTTAGCTCTATATAACTGCTGCCAGAAGTCAGTTTCAGGTCA
>CM034708.1:131434959-131472531 GCA_020142125.1 Phrynosoma platyrhinos | reverse complement strand
GTCATGACTCAATGCTGTGGAATTCTGAAATTTGTAGTTTTGTGAGATATTTAGTCTTATCTGTCAGGGGCCACAAATCCCATGATTTCATAGGATGGAGCCATGACAGTTAAATCAGTGTCAGACTTCATTAATTCTGCAATGTAGATGCAGCCACAGAAATTGGAACAGTTCTTTCAGAATCTCACATTTACTCCAATCACTCAGTGTGGAAGCAAACTAAAAGAAATAACAGTTAAAAGAATTCTTGTCCAGAGAATGTTTTTTTGCACACAAATTTGCAAAGTCTGTAAATGCAAAACAAATATGTAAAAAGTTTATCCACAGAGGTCACACAACCATAAAAGTTAATAGAATATGAAAAGTCTTTAGGGCTAATGAATGTACCATCATAACCTTCATGAACTAGAGTCCACATCATCCAATAAACAGGAAATGTTATGCTTATTTGGAGCAGGTTGTATTTGTTAACATACTCAAATTTATGGATTGAAAATGGGATCTATGGATTGGGATTTGGAAACAATATTTAGCCCAAGTGCTGTTTTCATAGTATGGCCACTTATGGATCATCAATAAAAGAGGAACACATAAGAACAACAAAAAAGGACACAGAAGAAGAGGATAAGAAAAGAAGATGATAATAGAATAATTTAAAGAAAATTCCCCCTCCCCCATAGCCTATAGTTAAACTGTAGTTCACTGTCACAAGATGCAGTTATGGTTGCTAACCTGGAAGGCTTTAAAAGAGCTTGGATAAATTCATGTCGAATGGGGCCATCAATGGACACTTGTTATTTGTTGGGGAAGGATGCCACTCTGTATTAGTTGCTGAAAAACACAAGATGAGGGTGAGGTTGCATCCATTTCATTCTGATAGGCTTCCCATGGACAAGTGATTGGCCATTATGTTAGCAGGGTATTGCACTAGAGAGGCCTTTTGTCTGATCCAACATGGCCCTTTTTGTTTATAGGACAAAATCTGCAAACACCAGATTATATGTACAGATGCAGCTCTTGAAAGAATTCTGATAATTTAAACAGAAAAACAATGTGGCTCTTCACAGTGGGGTAGCATCAGACCCATGTGCATGGTTCTGTCATGATATGCTATGATATGATGGCATGATAATGTAATGATCTAACACTGTAATTTGATGTGTTATTGGAAGGATGGATAGGGGGAATATTGAACTGTATTGAATATTAATCATTTGGGCATTATGGGCATGGGAACAAATGGGGAGGCAAATGCTAACAGGATGAAGGTTTATGGTTTTATGACTCTGCCTTTCCTGTAAGAGGATTTGGCTTTCAAAGAAGGGTGTCTTAGGGGGGTTGCAGACTGTCAGAAATAGTGCAAATTGAGTCCACTTTTAGGGTTAGGGTTAGTGCTAGGGAATCATGGGAATCGTGTTTTTTCTGAGACATTGAACCTTCTCTGTCAGAGAGCTCTGGTGCCACAATAAAATACAGTTTCCACGATTCCCTAACCCTAACCCTAACCCTAAAAGTGGACTCAATTTGCACTATTTCTGGCAGTCTGCAACCCCCCTTAGTCTCTTTCTTAAGGACGATTGAATGATAAACACAGGAGGGAGAAAATGGGGGACATGAAAGGTTGCTTTGATCGAGATCAAAGGGGTCCAAGGAAGGGGGGTGCTGGATAACTTGATTCTTGTGCTATGATTCAGGGAAGGAATCCCATTTCCGACACAGACCCCAGATGGGTGACTTCTGTCTCAATTCTAGAAATATTTTTTTTGTTTTGTTTTCTATCACAACGAGATGATTTCTTGGTTATTGGGAGATGAGTTTGCCAGTCCTGACAGGAAGATTGTGGCAAAGTGACCTGAGTGCCTATTTAGACTGTTGTCTAGACCAGCTGTTGATGAGTGACTTCAGAGCTTCTGCACTCCCTTCTTGTGGTTCTTTATCTTGGCCTGGGCAGTCCTTCAAATAGAAGAGACCTTCTGATGGAGAATTGCAGTTTAACAGCCCTTCAAACTAGGGCTCTATAAACAGCAAGACATGTGCATCCTGCATTTCATCTCCAGAAGCCTTTCTACTTTCTGTTTTACTGCTTTAGTATGTCATGTTTCCCAGTGTTAGAAAGGCTGTACATGGATTTTCCCTGCCTCTTTTTTGGAATTTTCATGCAAGTATTAAAAACAAGGGACACCATTTGGGGTTGAACCTTGCCTGATGGAATAGTAGAATGCAATCTCACTTTTCCACAACAGTCTCTTGTGTACCACAAAAAACTTGCAAGAGCTGCAAGGAGAGGAGGAGGAAGTTCCATCACACTTCAATACCAATATTAAGGGTGTAGCTATATCCTTAAATGCCCTAAAGGCACTGATCACATCTGATCTTGGAAGCTAAGCAAGGTCAGCCCTGGTTATGACTTGGATGGGAGACTGCTGATGAGTACCAGGTGCTGTAGGCTATATTCAGAGGAAGGAAGGAACTGGAAAAACCACCTCTGAGTATTCTTTGCCTAAGAAATCATGGGATTGACATAAATCAACAGGTGACTTGAAGGCAATACACACATACACACAGAGTGAGGGGGGTGGTGGAATGAAGGCAGTCTCCTCCAGAAGAATTATCCCCCTACAATGAAAATTATCTTTAGTCTCCAAATTTCATTGCAGTAACTTAAAATTTGAGTTCAGCATTTAGAAATACTGTAGTTTAGGCAACCAAAGAAAAGAGAGTGTGAACACAGCAATTATTAGAGTTATAGGTGTGAATAAGTTTCAGTTTCTCACTCTCTGCAAAGCTAGAAATTTGGGAACTCAGGGAAAAATTCATTGGGGGGGAACAGGATTCTTATGGGGGGCAATGCCCTCATTCTCCCTCTCCACCATAGTTAGAGCCCTGATTATGTTGGATTCAAATATTTATTACCACTAGCAGCAGACTAAACTGTGTAACCTCCCTGCATTACCATTTCTAACACTGCTCCTTGCTCCAGCAGATCTGTTCAGGATTCACCTCACAGCTCTCTTCCCCTTTGTCCTCATTCCCCCTACCTCCCCTTCTCACCTTTCCTTTTCTCCTATTTTGTCCAAGATCTGACTGAAATTGTTCAAATAGTGAATAAAAGCATTTTTTTCCTCCTCTTGATCTACTTCCAGTTCTCACTGTATTGGCTCCTACCATTATTTTGGCACAGAAGTGTTTTAAAATCCTTTTGCAAAGTGTATACCTCTTTGATTTGAAAATCATCACTGAGAGGCCTTTTTTTAACCTTAAGAGTTTTTCCCTTAGTTTTTTAACTTCTCATAAATCATTACTTTACTTTAAGTCTCAGGAATCTCTAAAATGAAAGATAGCCATCTCTTAATATGTTGTTCAGCAAAAGTGGGAGTGACATCCTGAAGAAAATATTACAGTTAGGTGCTTAAAATCTGACTATTCACTGTACTAAAAAGCAAAGCTGATAGGGCTCTGTTGGAATAATTTTCAATCTATAAAAATAGTCGAAGGAGGAAAGAGGAATATTAATAAATGCAGGTTCATTAAGGATGATCCTAACCAGGTCAACTGCTCTGCTTTCCCTCTGAAGGACTATAAGCCAGTGACAGATTATGATTTCCATGTCAAGTTTCATCCCAATCTTTGATGGAACATCCAAGGTGTTGAGCCATCTAAGGAACCTTGGATGGCTCCTTTAGATTTTGGACCCAAACCTGGAAAACATTCCCCACTCCTCTGATAGGAAAGTCACTTGTGATTACTAGTGAAATAACCACAGAATAAAAAAAAATCATATTAGGAAGGAAGAAAGTAAAAAGCAATTGTTCTGAGCCATGTCAATAGAAATACCAAAACTGACATTAGCTGTATATATGTAATCTTTCCTAAAATCAAAGTTGTAAAGACAAAACAGATCATTGTTTCCAAATCTGTTGTAGCCAAAATGGAGACAGCTCACAACTTTAAGTCTCCTCAGTGAACATCTGGCCAATTATATCCTTAAAGCAGTCAACTGTAAAGCAACATTGGGTATTTCGCTTTCCTTTGCTATGTTACATTTTTAAAGGATGTATAGTCTTTTTTGTTAGAAGATTAACAATGTCACATTTAAGTTTTTTAAGTACTCTCAGGTGGATACTGTTTGAACATAGTTATTTCTTTGTAATTTGTCATTATACTCTAGCACTTCATTACTTGTCACCAGTGTTTGTCTCAGCTCCTCAGACATGCTTTCTGAAAATATTGGTTCAGGTTCATGCATTTGCCCTACATCTTCTGCAAAGACAGACTAAAATAATTCATTTAGCTTCTCAGCAATCTCTTTATCTTCCATACTACTCAGTACTCCTTTTGTAGTTAGAAAGACAGATTACTAAATCAAATAGAATTATCAGTGTGCAAAGAGGATGGCTATCTTTCCTCCTCATTCCATGTCTTTTTCCAAGTCCATAGGGCAATCCACTCTTTCTCTATGCTTTCCATTGGCTGCAAATATCCCAAAAGGTAGAGAGAAATTTCTGGTCTATAAGGGCAAACACACACATACACACACACATCACCTTCCAATCCCTTTGCCATCTCCATTGACTTATATGTACCAGCTGAGGAGTGGCCATTTTTATCCCCATCATGGCACACTGAGTGGTACAGTGAGCCCCTTGGTTTTGTCCTAGGACCCCTTCCCGTAGATTCCAAAATCCATGGATGCACAAGACCCATTAAATACAGTCATCCCTCCAGTTTCACTGACTGCCCATTCATGGTTTTGAATTTACGTGGACAGGGAGCCAGGAGGAACAAAATGGTGTGCCTGCCCACAGCACATGTGCATTGCCACACACAGAGCAGCACAGCTGTTAAAAACAATGGGGCTCCAATATTTGTGGTTTTTCTGATTCATGTGGGGGGTCTGGAATGGATCCAGAAGGGATGACTGTACGATGGATAGTAAAATGGTGCCTTATGTAAAATGGCAAAATCAAATTTGATTTTTGATTTTTCAGATTTATATATATTTTTTAATGTTTTCAATCCATGGATCCTTGAATTTGTAGATAAAGAATCTGTGGATAAGGCCCTCCACTGTAAGGAATGAAGAAAGAGATTGTGATCTTCATCACTACTCTAGTAGAGTTAGAGATCCTGCATCTCTATTTTGCTATCAGGTACTCAAAAAATAGATAGCCAGCATGGTCAGGTAGTCTGAGAATGGGACTGAGAGCAGAAGAGCAGGGTTTAGACTCCCACTCAGCCATAGAAACCCTTCTTTGACTTTGGATAAGTCCCACTTTCTCAGAGAAGAGAGAAAGTTGGTGGCAAATTCACCCTGAATAAATTTGAGCAAGAAAACTCTGTGGTAGGGTGACCAAAAGTTGGTGTCAACTTGAAAGCACATAACGACAAACCCCAAAATACAGACTTTGATACTGCTCCATGGCAGGGGGGGAATCCAAAATAGGAGAAAGAAATACCTATTAAAATTTTATTAGTATCAAGTTAAAAATAATCACTTCAGAACAAGTTCACTTTTGAAATTCATAGAACACTGCCTCAGGCCTGATACAGAGTATGAAAGAAAAAAAGAAAGAAAGAAAAAGATATTGGTAGATGACATGGTAGAAGCCAGAAACTGCAATCTTTTACTTAAGATGGTGATTGATTCAAGATAAAGTTAGATTGCATTCAGTGCAATAGGTCACAGCATACTGGTATAAAATAGCCATGGCCATTTGTCTCTTAAGGCAGACAGTGAATGAAATATTTGGTGATATTTATATTAATTTAAATAGCAATTAATTTGCATGCTGCAGCAGCTATTGACCTGCTGCAGCTATTGAACCAGGTTCCAAACAGAACATGGAAATGGTATTTTTGAATGACAGATCCCAGAATCCCCAGAATCTGGAAGTTTCAATTTGCACATAACAACAAGAACAATTTAAAAGTAACTTCTCCAACATGTGGTTCAAGGCTAGGCAAGCCTGTAGTTCTAGTCCCAAGAGTTAGGATAGGCAAATTCTTAACAGTTGGTTCCACTGGTCTGCATAACATATTTTCATTATTCAGTCAACTGAATATCCCCATATTGCTGCCTCAGCTACTTTTGTCTGGTAAGCTCCAAAGCCTTCATTAGAGGTCATCTCTCTTATATGCCACTAAAGAAAGGGAATAGAGGACACAGAGGGGCAATATCCTTTATAATAAAAACCAAGGCCATAGATTTCAGATGACGCTTCTCCTCTCTAAAGAGTCTCAAAATCTTTGCCCCATCAGATAATTTAGCAAGTTTTGTTCTCAAAAGAAAGCTGAATTTGCTTTGTTCTGTTTGAAAGGAAACCATTGGGAAACGGGGGAGTTGGCAAACTGTTGGCATGCAGACACAAAACAAAAAGCAAGCTGAAAGAAGACAGCTGTGATTCAACATGGTAACAAACTGCATGCAGTTCCATCTAAATTTAACAAAAGCATTTTATTTTAGCTTTATTTAAAACTGCTTGGCTCACACTGCCAACACAAGAAGATGCCTCTGAAAGCCTTGCCTGGAAGAGCTGTCTCTGCAACAGTTTCCTTATTAAGCAGTGAGTACCTCCAGTGCCTACCCTAAAGGCACCAGATCCCATCTGATCTTGGAAGTAAAGCAGGGTCAGTTCTGGTTAGTACTTTAATGGGAGACTACCAATGAATACCAGGTGCTGTAGGCTATATTTCAGAGGAAGGAACCAGCAAAACCACCTCTGCATATTCTTTGCCTAGGAAAACCCTATGGAATTCATGAGGTTGCCATAAGTCAATAGGCAATTTAAAGGTGCGCACAAACACACACACATGAACACGCCACTCCAGATGAACTTTTATGCATTGACCACAACTATTAGGGCACTAATGTGATCCACCAGAGCTCTGAGCATGAATGGAGGTGACACTGGAACAGTTGGCCTTTATAAATTGAGATGCAATTGTGGCCACTTTGTTCACATTTTGAATTTGCAGTTTAGATGGCAAAGTTCATTTCAGAAGATCTAATGGTCCATGGCAGAAGGGTTTGAGTCAAACTGCCAAATCTATTTTTGCCAAACAGGGCTCAGAACTTTGGATAGTTCCTTCCAAGTTCAAACTGAAACAACGCAGATTCACAGCTTCCCTGCAATGGAAGATACCAGCACCAATGGACACATTATGACATGCTAACGCTCTAAGTGAGGTCAGGCTGACATCAATACCCACCACCAGCACCAAAAGAGAGTATTCTAACAATTGCATAACAATTATGTAAAAGTTGAAATTTAGTAAGCTTTTTATATTAGGAGCCCTTCATAAGCCAAAGATCTAAACTGTAGTTTTCTTAGGTTGTGCTTAAATTTTTTTATGGTGCAAGCTTATTAACAAGAAGCTTGGGGAGGGAGGAGTGGCTACAAATTCAGAAGTCATAACAGTGGAAGAGGAAGAGATGGTAGACTGTGCGCATTATTTGACCTATGAAAATGTCAGACCAATGTTTCAACATTAGAAGAAGTTCAAAAATTCATCAGAAAAGTTCAACAACTTTGCAGGAACAGATTGCTAGATAGACAGATTTATTTTAATATATCCAGAGGCTAAACAAAACATCTGCAAGTTAATATAGTGGGTTAAATTAAAAATTAATATTCTAGCAAAGCAGCACCCATAGAGCCATTTATTTAAATATATTTAAACTATTCATTTCCAAATGGGATCGGGGGGGGGGAGTTTGAGGCAGAACATCAAAATCAAAATACTCTGAAGTGTGGGAAACATGGAGGCTCCAATCTGTGTGGAAGTGGAGCCTGAAAGGATTTGACAAAGCAATATGAATAACCTCAGATGAAGTGTTGAAATGGAGTTCATTTAAGTTTGGGTTCATTTTAATTCGGGTTTCTTTTCTTAACCCTCTTATAAAAAGGACAACATAGTGGTTGACTTGCCTTCTGCTTTGTCTTGCCTCCTAAGATGCAGTGGGTTACTATAAAGAAGTTGTGGGCAACTGCCTGGGGCCAGCAACTGAATTTTCCCTAGACCATCCCACACCTGCATAAACAGCAAGCCCAAATACCTCCATTTTCCTCTGCAGTATTAAATGGTGATACTCTGTCACTTCCTGTTGCCATTTTGAGTTGGGTTGCAAAAGAAAATTGAGGTTTTGAGGAGTGGAATGGTGTTCTAAGGTGCTGGGAGTAAGGAGAATTTTCACGTTTTTCACACATTCATTCAATCTGAGACAACCAGACTGGGATCCTTAGGGATGAAGTTTCCAACACCTACCCTAGATATTTCTCTTACTCAGGTGTAGGCAACCTTTCCCCTTTAAGGGCCGAGGGACTTCAGCTCCCAGAATCCCAGGAGCTATTGGCCAACATGGGACTATTGGCCAACATGGCTGAGGCTTCTGGGAGCTGAAGTCCCTTGGCCCTTAAAGGAGAAAGGTTGCCTACCCCTGGTCTAAACCATAGGTGGACAAAGCCCTGGGATCACATGCAGCCCTAAGCTGTCTTTTTGTGGCCCTCACCTCCTCCAGACACCCTGAATTTTCCTTTCTCTGGCCCTCACAGAGAGTGACTTCCCTCTCCTGGAAGGTTGTGGAGGAAACAATTCAGGGCCTCCTGGTACTGTTTAAACATCAAACATTACTCTTTTTTTAAAAAAGTCACCTGTTTTAAGTTCTTGGGGCATTTTTAGTAGCATATGTGGCTCTCAAGAGGGTCCCAGAGCCAGAAAATATTCCAGACTCACTGTAGTTGTCCACCCCTTTTTCTAAACCAAGCATTAACTACATATCCTTCAACATTTCATAGATGCAAATGGCAACCTAATCATGTCTGTGGGACAACGGTGATGTCTGTCAATCTATCTGTGTTCTCTGCTGGAGAAGGGTGAGACAAAACCCTTATGACCCACCGTTAACAAATTTGGAGCTAGAAATGGATGCAAGAAGAGGATTATGATGAACTGATTAGAGTTATGGATATGGATAGCGATCTTGTAGCATCTTTGAGCCTAGCTGTCAGAAAGAAGTTGTAGTATAAGCTTTTGTAGACTTGGGTTTACTTCCTCAGATGTAACCAGGCTTATGAAAGCTGGGTTGCAAAAGAAAATTCTTTCACAACTTCTTTCACACAGTTGGTCTCAAAGGTGCTACTAGATCCTTTTACATACTGATATTCCAGACTAATATAGATAAGTCTCTGAACTATAAAATATGGCAAATTAATGAGAATAACAAAACAAATAGGGAGATATATATGTTATAGTTTAATGAATCTGAGGAAAATATTAGAAGTAGTGGAGTGAGGCATTCTAGAATTAGGTACCAAATGAAAAGGTATATATGTAATAATTTAATGCATGGGGGGGACAGTGGATCTAGGATGTAACATTCTAGAATTCCTGACTTTGTGAATTACATAAAATAGTCTATAGAATGCATAGAAACATTTGTCTAGAACAGAAGTGTCTCTATGGAAAAACAAAAGAACAGAAAGATGAACTGATTCTGTTGCTGCACAAAAGGCATTAGGAAATTTGAAAAACTGTATCAGAAAAAGGAGCACATGTTAGGCAATAAAGGTATTGTGAGATATGGTGAAAATTCAAAGAACTCAGCTAAGTGGGAAAACAATTGAAAGTGAACAATATAAAGTTCAAAGAGAAAGAGCAATCTAAAAGGAAAAATGTAAACAAGAAAGAATTATTTAATTTACATGTAGCCTAATGAATAAGTTAATACATTAATAAGAGAAAATTATTGGATTGCAGAATACCTAATCTGAACTGACATGCTTTAGAAATATTTACTTTTTTTGAAAAGAATCATTCTTTACCCATTGGGAGAGTTTGGAATTTGTTGTTTCTAACCTATATTTTTCTTACTTCTGTAGTTAGAATTTATTTACAGTATCAATAAGAGAGAAAGTGAAAGAAAAGAGGAATGGAAATTTCAGTTAAATTTTTGGAAATCACATATGATGGACTGATTAATGCAATTATCTGGGGAAAAAACCTGTATTAAAAATGATAGTGCTGACAAATTTACCACCAGCCCATTGTGCAAAAGTACAGAGATCTGAAATTCTTAACAAGCGAGTTGAAACTAAATTGTGTAAGATATAGATAGGATGTGCCATTTAAAATGACCTTTAGTATATATTAAAAATGAATTACTATCAAGAATACTGAAAGAATGTAATTTCTAGAAAGATGTGAAAAAGCAAATCAGCAGCAAAAGGGAGTGGGAAAGAACTGGTAAGAGAAAGCTTTGAATCAGAAATAGAGCTGGACATTGTTGGGAGAGGAGGAGGAGAAGTTGACATTTTAAGGGGAAGCAGGACTCAAGATGGGGAAAGAGTTGTGGTTGGGTGGATGGGTTTATGATATAGAGAATAGGAAGTGAATCATTTGTGATTTATGTTGCTAGATTAAATATGGCAAGTATGAAGAAACGAACAAATACTGATATAGCCTTTAATGTTGTGGTTTGTTAAAGGACAGTTGCTTATCCAGATTTGACTTTGGGCTGGAACAGACAGTCCTGTAAAGCCATTGTCCACATGGCTTGGGAGTACGGCATTTATACGCTGCATGCTCCCACACCACCCTGAAGCTGCCTGAAAGTCAGACGGCCGCCCAGATGTGGGCTGATTCAAGACACTCCAGCAGTGCACCGTTTATATGCTGCACGCTGCTGGACCAGCTTGAAGCTGCCACGGGGCTGCAGCAGAGTGGGAAAAGCCACCTTTTCCCCAGCCTAAAAGGAGCTGATTTTTGCTGCTCCTTTTTTGGCCAGCTTCAAGGTGGATTTGGGCCACAGCTTATGTTTGTTTCTGACTTATGGAGACTCTAAGGTGAACCTATCATGGGGTTTTCTTGGCATATTTATCATTTAAGTTTTGTCATTGCCATCCTCTGAGGCTAAAAACATGTGACTTGCCCAAGGTCACCCAGTGGTTTCCATGGCTGAACTGGGATTTGAACCCTGATCTCCAGAATCCTAGTCCATCACTCAAACCACTACACCATGTTCCATTTAAATGGCCTTTGGCAAAGGCAAACCATCTCTGAGCATATCTTGCCAAGACAACCTTGTGATAGGTTTGTCTTAATGATGCCATAAATCAGAAACAATTTGAAGGCACACACGACAACAGTGATAAGGACTTGCACAGTCAGAATGCCAGTATGTTTACAATTACAAAAGGTTGTCTGTTCTGTTACACTGTTGCTTTCCCTATACAAATCATCTCCTTTTGGGATTGGGTATTTAATAAAAATACTAAAAAGAATACCAAAATACTTTGGGTATTTGATAAAAAAAAATATCTTGGGTGGCCCATTCTGGAGACTTCTCGACCATGATCTCATCAGCAACACCTTATTTTCAGAGTGAGCTCTACCACTGGGCAGTAAAATGGCTACCTGTGGCATCATACGCATGAGTACATGGAAGTTCAGCAAGGTGTTGGAGAACAGAGTTGTGCAGGCCAACTTTCCACCCCTCAGCTGGCCTGGTGTCATCAGGTCCAGTGAAAGTGAGAGCCAGCCTCAATTACTCTTGACCCTGCACATAGGGTGCTAATGTTTAATACTGTGGGTTCTCTCAACCCAAATAGTGGTATCAATGAACTACTGGACAGAAATTGGCCATGTTTAGCAAACATCTTATTGCAGGAGGTGGAAAGAGTCAGAAGGCTCTAAATTCTCAAGAAAGTGGAAGGCAATAGCGAAAGAGGAAGACCGCATTACAGGTGGATAGACTCCATCAAGACCTGAGCAGGGTAATTGATTACTTGGGCTTTTGTGGGGTCTCTCATTCACAGGGTTGCCATAAGTCAAAGTTGACTTGACAGAAAACAACAACAAACTAGTTCTGTGGAACAAGACAGAAGAAAAGGCACTTGCAGTAAATCAAATTCTCAGTGCAGCTCTAAGAAGTGCAATCACCACTTTTTCTTGTCCAAGAATTTTTCCTGTTAACTGCAAAAAATTCCTTCCTGTCAGTTTTGTCTTAGAGATATAATATAGAGAGAGATCTTCAAGCTGAAGGGCAACCTAGGCAAACAAAGGAAAAAAATGGAACAAGAAGCAAAAGTTTTGAATTAAATGCATCATACCATGCTATCTCTTCCCATAGGAAAACATTAAAACATAATTTAGTTATTAGCGGCTGCTACTCGGAAATAATCTTTGAGAAATCCTGCAGCTTATTTTGACAGGATGCTATGCTTTAAAGTTCTGTGACTTTGAAAAGGTTAGTTAGTTAACACAAATGGCTTGCATGAGAGCAGAAACCATTTTTCTGCCTAGTGGAACTTCTTCATATGAAATCTCGGAGCCAGAAAATGGCAAGTGGAAGTTGTTCCAATTAACTTATTTTAATTATTCTATGTAGCAGGCACACATGATGCTTTGGCAGGTTTTCCTGAGGTTCTCAATTGGGAGCTTGGGTTCTTTGTTGAGATTGCTGAACTTTGCCAAGCATCAAATACTGCTCTATTGTTAGCAAGGCTCATTACTAGACTCCTGAGGGTGGCCCTAAGGACCACACAAGGGGTAATTTCCTTCTAGCTTTGGCAACTTCTCTCACCTTTTGATCATGCCACAGCAAGTGACACTGAATATTTTGTCTGGCTCCTAGGAAATAATAAAGCAGTGGCCAAAGCTTAAATAAAATGGAGAGATGCCAATCAGAATTATTGTGGAGTCCAGAGAACAGTTTTGCACTTTGCCTTTCTGAACTATAAAGCCTCTCCATACAAAAGAGCAGAGACTAACAGGGACAAAAGGCTCTTCATTTTTACTCAAAACAAGACTACACCAAGTGATGACTTGCAACTGGGTGTGCCATCAAAGACCACAGACAGAACTTCCATACTTCCATATTGTCCAGTGTTATATGAGAAGCACAATCAATTCATACACTTGGTTATCAATGAAGATTAAGAATTGACAAAACAACACAACAAATGAAAAACATCATGCGCAAACCAGATCTACAGCGGTGATGGTATGACACATCCAGAGGCAGGATGAGTGCTTGAACGAGAGTGAAACTCAACACCCACTGTGTCAAACAACTGCTAATCCAGCCACAGAAAATGTCCAAGGTTAGGATGGATTGTATTGCCTAAACATATAATCTGCTTAACATATAGAAAATGGTCAATTCTCCCATTTTGGAATCTTAAAAGTTCTCCATCCACAGTAAAAGAAAGATGGAAGGATTTGAAGTACTATTAGTGGCCAATGCTGACTAGTGCTCCCATTTCCAGCTATTAGGGAGGATTAAATGTGTGAGATAATAATGGAAAGAAAGGCCAAATTATTTACTGGGATACTCTCATCTCTTAGAGCAAAGGAATGCAAGATGTTCCGTCTCTTGAAACATTTTTCTTAGCTTCATGTGACATATGCTTTCTGGCTCTGGGTATTGTGGACTTGATTCTGCACCTATGTCATTATGGAACATTTTTATATCCTGAAATACTTTGGGTCAGAAAATAACCCCAAGAAGTCAATCAATGCAAGGTGTTCTGTGTTTTGAACCATCTGCTTACATGAAGGTTAACACTAAACCATGCAGTCAGGACTGTGGGAATTTTTAATTTGGACACAGTTTGAGAATTTTCAGGGAAAAATCTATTGCTATCTGCTTATTATTTTCCACACAAAGTGTAGTTGACTGTTAGTTCTTTTAAATCTACTCACTGACTACAGTATTATCCATGTGGCAATGGATTTTCTTTTAACTTTGATTTCTTCCTTTCTCTATTCTATTCCAGAAGAAAAAAAAACCCGCTAGTGAATATATATTACCATAACAAATAAGTAACTAGATGAAATATGTCAGAGTAGGTTCTTCAGAAATTTCTTTTAACTGTCATAGAATATGAAAAATAAATTTTTCCAAAATAATCCCCCTCAGTAAATCGGTGTTTCCTTTGGATTTCCTTGATATGACCTTGCTGGTTAATGAGTTTGAGACAATTTGAAATTGAAAGACTACCGTCATTATCTTACACACAGACGCTTTTGCTAACTCTACATCAATTCCTAATAAACAAGGTTTACAGAGTGAAATAATAAATCAACATATGCATGAGGAGACAAATATAAATGATTAATGTTATTATTTTCTTCTTAGAATTTGATAAACCTATATATCTCCTTTGATGCCTCTCTGCAGGGCTCTGTAGAAAGCTGGATTAGCATTATGGTTTCTATTAAATGGCCTTTTAGTAGAGAAAGAAGAAACAAGCCAGCTTTGGATACTTTGCTGTCTCTGAGGAAAGCTTAGCTTTTGGTTAACATCTATCAGAGATTTCAGGCTTCTGCCCAAAATTAAGATATAAGGGCCAAATTCCAATTGCTAGTTTTAACTAGAGTACACTCACTGAACCAATGAGATTTACACAAATGTTGACAAGACATTCAATAATTGATTTAATGGTTACTTTAGCCAGGATTAGCAATTGAATTTGGGATGAAGTCTATATCCTTAATTTACATGTGAAAACATTCAGGGGTAGCTGTGTTGGCATAAAGCAAAGTACAACATCCAAAATCCACAAAACAGCAATAACTTTATTGGACCAATCAAAATGCACAAAATACATCTTGCAAGCTTTTGAAGCTCCACTGGCTTCTTCATCAGACCAAGGTGTAAAAAAAAACATACAGGAGAAAGAAAACTGACGATGTTGGAATCATAGCCCTACGTTTTTTCAAGATTGTTATTGCTGTTCTCAGTTAAGATAGTACGGAGTGATATCCATGTAGGCAGAGCCCATTCTTCCTTTTTGGCCATGTGGGCTCTGGGAGATTTTAAAGTTAAGGGAGTTTAAATTTTATTTCGACTTTACAACTTTGTCCTCCCCATGAATACCCAAATCCATGGATGCTCAAGTGCCATTATATACAATGGCATAGGGCCTAAGCAGACTGCCAGAAATAGTGCACATTAAATTGAGGCTCTGCCCTGGCTCAGTGCTAGGGAGTCATGGGAACTGTAATTTATTGTGGCACCAGAGCTCTCTGACAGAGAAGGCTCAATGTCTCAGAAAAAAATACAATTCCCATGATTCCCTAGCACTGAGCCAGGGCAGTGCCTCAATTTAACGTGCACTATTTCTGGCAGTCTGCTTAGGCCTATAGTAAAATGGCATCTCTAATTTAAAATGTCAATATCTATATCTTTATATGTTGTTGTTGTGTGCCTTCAAGTCATTTTCGACTTATGGCGACCCTAAGGCATGGGGTTTTCTTGGCAAGATTTGTTCAGAGATGGTTTTCTATTGCCTTCTTCTGAGGCTGAGAGCATGTGACTTGCCCAAGGTCACCCAGTGGGTTTCATGGCTGAGTGGAGAATCGAACCCTGGTCTCCAGAGTTGCAGTCCTACACTCAAACCACTATGCCACTCTGGCTCTGTATCAAATCATTCTGCAGGCAGTATCTGTTTTACATATTTGCTTGTATGCAAATTCCTCTTCTTTCCCAAACCAGTAACATTAATATGATTATTAAAAGAATGTGCAGCCTTCTGGTATCAACTCTGATTCCTCATATGTATGACTTGGCATTTTCACATGGAAAGAAAAAATCGGGGTGGGATGGAGGTCTGTTATGGCCTTTAGAGGTCCAGGAGAAGCCAAAAATAGTCCCTGGACCCAACAAAGTTGTCCAGCCCATCAAAAAGACTCCTCTGTTATATACAGTTACTTTAGAATTAATATTAAATAAGACATTATATTGATACGGTCTAAAAATACAGGTTACGCATACACAAAGTCTTAGATACTTACATTTTATTAGAGTTCTCAAGTTAAATACAAATCTATGGGGTTCTTCCATATGAAATTAAAGACTAGCGTAACTAGTTTGTTATACTATATTTGAGATGTACAGATGATTGAAGGATAGTTAATATTCTTCTGTATTATATTTACACATTCTAATTGACTGATTATTATTTACATTTCATAACATATACCATAGATATAAATTGGTTATTTGCACTGTACAGCTTTTTGTTACAGAGATTACTGGTATTTAATATTGCATTTATGACAACAGCATCTTCAGGTCTTCCTGATGAACTCTTATGAAACTACAAATCAGGCTACATTAGTGAGATGCCTTGATATCTTTTCTATGCTGAAAAATATCAACATATGAATATTTATATTAGATACCAATTTACTTGTTATTTTTCTTGTTGTAGTAAAGGAGTGTAAAAATGTCAGAAATATTTCTTCCATGAAACATTTGGTTGGGATGGCACTTTACCTGAGATACAAAAAACTATCAAAAACTAAGCATAATTCCCTTTTAAGAGAAATGTATATAGGGAATACATAGTATGCATATAAGGAAAGATGTGCATGAAATTGTTATTTGCAAAATATCCCATTTATATAAAACAAGAAAGTCTGATGTGCTTAATCTCTTTTCCTCGCCTTTCCATTTTTAACCCTCAGCATGATATACTTCTTAATTTTTTAATGGGAAGCAATTCAAATCCTAATGGAGCTTGGAAGCTGTGATGACTCAGTTCACAAATGGAGCTTATAAAGGAAGCTTTTTGTTCTTGTTCAAATATTCACATTTGTTGCATTTCACTCTGGACTTGCAGCATTTCTCATAACTGAATTTCTAACAATCCCAGATCTGCGTATATTACAATTTCCCCCTTCTTTTTAAGTGTTAATAATATGTTTACCGTCATTAACAGGTGTTATGTATTTGCTTCCTTAGTTTTGTGTGTTCTGCTAGTGCAAGATTTTTTTAGGCACAATATAACAGTTTGTAAACTTAAAGAGATAAACATTGCAGAGAAATCACATATAGAATGTAAAATGAGCAGTTATCTGGTATTTGAGTAAGACATATACTCTGTAGTCCATAGACATATTGAACTCGATCTCATCTCCACTACATTTATTATTACAGGTTTTCCCTACTTTTCAGTGACTCACCATTTTAATATTGTAAACTACTCCCAGAATGGTATATTTGGTGCATGGTCAATAATTTTGACCATGCATCAAATTAATGGTTCTGGTTATACAGTAATTTAAAAGGGTTGAAAGAGCAGAGGTGGGGTCTGCACTCATAAGACAGTGGACATTAAAGAGAGAAGATGTGGGGCTAACAGCCTACAATACCATCCCCTTAGAAGTGCAACAGCCAAGTTAAAATCAATCAGAATTGTTGTTCGGCAGGGCCTGATGGTTGCTTTGTCCCCTTTCTGCTTTCTTTTCTCCTTTGCCCAGGGAAGAGAGGAGGATGTCGCTCCTGCCAAAGATGGCAACCACTATGCAGAGTATGAGTAGTCAGCTTGTACCATCAGGGAGTATGTAGGAGAGATGGAGGGAAGAAAATACTGCCTCTTGGGTTCAAGGGTAAGGTTTCTCTCTCTGTTTTATTGACAGGTTAGGGACCTGAGCAATGTACAGTAATAGTCATAATGGCACATAATAGTTCAGCATTCCATTGGTTTCTGCTTTTTCACAATGTTCTGGTCCTTAACCTGTCAAATAAGCGGGGGATGTCTGTATGTAATAACTTTGTGATAAGATGAGAACCTATGGTATTACCTGATAGTACTACACTAAACCCGAACTTCCATGCACATTATATTACTTTCTAGAAGGAAAGGCATAGCAGTAGTACATAGGCTCCCTTTTAAACAATGCTGCATTACCATCTCCTAGGTTAGCGGTTCTCAACTGCGCTCCGTGGAGTCCTTAGGGCTCCATAAGTCAAAAAGACTGGGAACCCCTGCCCAAAGTAATCTAGCACCATCAGATTACCCTTACTGATGACTTGGATCCTCTTGGGCTGCATCTGCAATGCTGCAGAAATAATCCAGGTTGACACCACTTTAATTGATATGGCTCAATGCTATGGAATTCTGGCGACTGTAGTTTTTAGCTTTAGTGCCAAAATAAATTACAAATCCCAGGATTCCATAGCACTGAGCCATGACAATTAAAGTGGTGTGAAACTACATTATTTCTGCAGTGTAGAGGCAGTTTCAGTAATTTTTATCCCTATAAAAGGGTGTACACCACCACCCCTATTCAAAAAGTCACAGAACAATCTTATTACTTCAATAAAGCTATTAAAGAGCCATGTGCTGGAAAATGAGGACTAAAACTGGGGCAAGACTGGATTTCACAGCCAGTGTCCCCAAAACATACATGGCTAAATAGTAAGACACTTGTAAATAATTTTGTAGTCAAAATACCTTTATACAAATATCTTAAGATATCTTTACAGCCTCTTAAGAACATGTATCTGCCACACTTTTAAGTCAATCCTCCAAAGTGATTTAGGGGTGTGGGAGAGTAAACAGTTCTATTTCCTAACATTTTCATATATTCAGGCATCTACACTTCTATCAGTCAGCAAGTTAATAAGCTAAAGTGAAAGGCATAAAAACCAAAACCAAACATAAAAGGCACATTTCAAGGCTCCTGAAATACAATTTTTCCATCTGCACAGTTTAAGGCTGATCCAACCTAATTTCCATAGATCAGATGTACAATGGGCCCATGTCTCTCCAGGTGTTGATGGAATTATTATTCCCATTATTCCTCACCACTTGGGGACAGTGAGCCCAGTTGGGACTGATGGGAGAAAAGTGCAGCTGATGAGAGAAAGTAGTTGTCTGCTAGTATTCTAAGCACTTTTATGTGGTGAACATTCAACCCCCCCACGTTTACCCCAAAGTTGTCCAAAACAGGAATAGCTTTTAATACTGGCTTCTACAAGTTTCCTATTTGTATAAATGGGCTCTTACAGTAAGTTAATAACTCTTAATGTTTGCTAGAGCCTTCTATAAAGTGCAGAAACTTAAGTTAAAACAATAATAGTTTGCTTGATTATGTTTTTTATTTGAGACAAGCTTTTCAATCCACTTGTGCATAAATCTTTAAGTGCATACCTCTTTGATGCAGGTGAGTTCCTCTGGCACACTTCTTTTCAAAATGTAAATGGCCAAAGTGTTAAAACCATCAGCCAACCAAATCTGTTGAGAAGAGGGTCAACTGAAATAGCACAATAACCAGCTGTCCAGCTTTCCAAACTTTGCCAATACAATGAAAAATCCATGCAAAAAGTGTAATAGTTGTCTGGGATGATGGCTCCTTCTGTGCTTCTCTCCTCCACAATCAAACCAGTCTATGTTTGGTGGAGTCAGGCGTAAAATGCATCAAATGGAGATCCTATTTTTTCTTAAATTGTTCTTAGCATGTTAGAAATTCAGGATAAGGCAACAACACATTAAAATATATTCTTTACTGTAAACTAAGATTCTCATTACAAAAAATCCTTGAAGATTAGAAGTCTATATACTGAAAATATTGGATAGTTTTAAGCATTAAGTTATGAATACATTATTATAGCAGAAGAAATCCATTTCTTAGTGTATAGCCAGCATATTTCAGAAACTAAAGAGAAATAATTTATTAAACACTATTTGCACATCACAGTGTATAACATCTGGGGATCTCCTGTGTTCATGTATGTGGCATACTTTTCAAGTTCTAGATGTTGCATTCCACTGAAATCTGTTACTTGTTTTCATTGTGTAAACAAAGATAACACTAAAGGTATTTAAGTATTTTGTGTTTCAAACAAGCCCATACAACTCCTATGTGACCTTACCACCCAATTCATTCATCCTCATTTTCAATGCAAGACTGATTATTCCTATTAGCTCACAAGCACACCAGACACCAGAAATATTTCCATCAAAATAATGAACACAATCAACTAGCTCATGGAGACAAGACAATCAGTCATTAGATACCAATGAACATAAAACACTTTTTTCATTAACATAAAAAGTCAATTACTAAAGGAAAATGGAAGCACGATAAAAAGAAAAGTGAGCTTCCATCTTTTCCATAGGGATTGAACAAAAATGTGCCCTCAAACGCCAACATGGTCTTCTCAACAGCCTGTGTTGCCCATTTCTTTGGTAATCCAATGATCACATAGCTTCTTGCTGAACTATAATGAAACACTTCATATGAATACATAGGTGGGTAACAGTGTCTCACAAAACCAGAATAATGAAAATGATGCCACAACAGCAGTATACAAACAGTTTGTTTTTTCATCTCTTGTAATGATTGGGAGCATCTGCAAATGCAAACTTCAGTCTGTAAGCTTCTGCAAGGAGAACGCTGATCTCTTCATTTCCCCAATGCATTGTGGGCAGGTTCTGTAAAAAGATGAGTAGTTCCTTAAAGGGAAAAGGAGAAAAAGAGAATCAGAACAGAAGAAACTTTGTAAATATCCCAAGACTTATTAGGTAGGTGAAGGTTTGTTTTGCTATAGCTACCAAAACCTTTCATCAGCTGGAGCTTCTTGTACTTTTGATTTATTTCTAGAATGATTTGGTCTGAAATGTATTTATAAAATAGAGGTAAAACAGAGGAAAGCAGCATACACTTGGCAAAGAACCAGTGTTCATAAAAATGGTTTGCAAGATGCCCAGCGACTTTTGCCATGCAACATCTATATAAATATAATTATTAAAAACAAATACAGTATTCCAAATAGATAAAGTAAGCAAGATGAGTAAAAATGGGAGTTTCATCCAAGGATTAATAGCCATGGTAACAGTGAAAGAAAGAGGGGAAAAATATTAAAATTCTTTTATTCATAATTCTCTATTATAGGACCTTTATAGACTGCCAGAAATAATGCAGCTTGAGGCCACTTTAACTGTCCTGGCTCAGTACTAAGGAATCATGAGAACTGTAGTTTATTGTGGCACCAGAGCTCTTTGACAGAGAAGGCTCAATGTCCCAGGAAAAAAAAATGCAATGCCCATGATTCCCTAGCACTGTGTCAGGACAGGTAAAGTGGCCTCAATTTGCACTATTTCTGGCAGTCTGCAAAGGCCCATAGAAACCCCCTTGTTGTGTCTTATTATCTAATTTCCTTAATATTTAGTTTTGATCTATGTCTTTTTTTTATAAAGTGTAATTTTCAAGTATTGGGGAGGGAATTATTTAAAATGGCGTTTCAAGGCAGGTCTAGAGTATAATAAAAATTCCTTTTAATCTTGAGTCAGTCATTGTTTCAAACATCCATGACAGGGAATTCTGGCAAGATTAATCTGTTTCAAAAATGCTTGTAGTAATGTGGATAATATGTATATAAGAAGAATAGAGTAATTCTGGCATAGAAACAGTTATTTCACAAACTGTGTAGTAGTTGTCAAATTATGACTGTTCAAGCACTATGAGGAAGATACTGAAGCAAAACAAATGTAGGCTCCACTTATGCAGCAGTAAGCAACATTTCTAGGGTATGTGAATACTATCCAATGCAGCAGGGTGGCCAAAGGATGGCCCTTGGTTATTATTATTATTATTATTATTATTAGTAGTAGTAGTAAGAGCTGTAATCTGATCAAGCATAGAAGTTAATTCTAGCATTGTCTGAACTTCATAAAACTGAATGAATGAATATATATACTATATGGTATGATGTTCACAACACCACTACAGTAAATATACATACTGTACCTGTTATTTGATATAAAAATATTTAAAATTTATTGCCTTTTTATAAAAGTACTCCATAAATACCATATGAACCATATGAAACGATAAATGATACAGCCTAAAGTGTGAAGGAAACAGCTTTTTTTGTGAGAATACAATACATATTCATGAGACACTTCAAGATTTCAAAGTTGAGTCAAATTCAAAAGATGTGGAGCTGCATATTTTAGCTATGCCATAAATCAGTGTCACTTACGAATTCCTCCTGTTCATTTAACAGTTCTAATTCCCCCCTCCCTATACACAAAGAGCTTGAAAGAAATCCATCAATACATGCTGAATGACTCCAGCATTTAGATTATTGGATTTTAGCAATCTGATTTAATGCTGAACTTTCTTACTTTTCTTCATAATCCGTGACTTTTGGTTTATTTGTCCTAATTGTTAGACTTTCAATGGAGCCTGAAAGTTTCTTGCAAGACTATTCTCTATAAAAAGAACATTCTTATCTTATTTTTAACCTTTCTTTCACATTCCATGACCTTTTAACCAATGGATCAAATAGAGCACAAGTATGATTCATAGAAAAGATTAAACTATGTGTAGACAAAAAAAGGTCAATCTGCACACCAATGAGAATAGCTAGGTCTGAAGGTGGATATGTTTCTCTCTCTCAGACACAGAAATACTAACAGTTTAATGCATCATAAAAAAAGACCCCAAGATATCTATGCCATCACAGCACATTTAACAAGCAATCCTTTACTTTCACAAAAGTAATTTTCCCATGTTTTTGTCTAGCACACCTGGGATGCCTTTAAACTCTTGCCACTTTTTAGAACACTTGTGAATTCTGAGTAGAGCCTTTGCAGTATGACTTCTATCCATCATCCTCAAAATTATCTCTGATCTCACAGACATGGTCCCACAAACATTCCAAGCTTCAACCCTGAACGAATCAGTAAATGCAGTCTTTTAGAGCTGATTTCTTTGACAATTCTGTTATTAGTCTGAAAAAACCCCTGTCAGGTTCTGGAAGAAACAGCCTCTAAAAATAGAAAAATAAGTGATGGTTATATTGGATGCAACTGCCAGCTTTTAAAATTGGTCAAGGAGGGCTGACAGTTCTCGACAAGGTGAAACTGAGAAAGTGACAATTTGACAGAACAATCTTCCATTAATCTTTTGATAACATTGGGAGAGATATTGTCCATGTGATTAATTTCAGATTTTTCAGGAGAAACAATTTCACGGAAGGAAGTGTCTTAAGTCCCATATAAAGGTAACAAATTGAGAGGGTGTTATGTCCATTTTTATAATTCAAATTGTATACAAAGAGCAGATTTCTAGGGAAGTACACAGCACATTTTGAACAATAAAACAAGTTAGATGGGTCTCCATAGGAATCCATCTAGGATATATTTTGAATTACAATTTCAATTTATATTCTTATATTTGCAAGTACACTATCAGGTAAGTCCATTCTATTCTCACAGGAAAATTTTGCATCTTTGTGGCTTAAAACAGTATGGGGTTCATGGATCAACACTCTTACACAAAAGCATACAACCCTTTGATTTCTTCATTTTGTGTGTTACAACCTGGACTTGACATAAATGTATTTGTCATTGTTAGCATTGTTGATGTACACTGATGATGTACACAAGATTTTCAACCATGTGAAGGTACTAAATGAAAATCTGATTTGGTTTTGGTCAAACATGGTCCTCACCAATATGTTCCTTATGGAACCTTTGGGCCTATAGCATTAGCAAAATACATTTTAGTAAAAGAAATTAAAAAGTATGATATCTCTCTCTACAGTCTGTTTAACATAGCAGTGCTAGCATGTCAGTGTGTGGATGATGGGTGTTGCAGTGTTGTTGTTGTTTTTTTGACACCCAGCAGAATCTGCAGGACAAGCTGGCTGTTGTGATCTACAGCCACTTTGTAACTCTTACCATCAACTGGCTCAGCTTTTCTTCTTTTTCAGGATCCTGTCTTCTTCAGTCAAGAAGACACATTGTAAAGTCCAAAAGCATAGTTTTATTAATGCATATAAAAGTAAAATAAGATAGCTAAGTAAAATCCATTGTGATGAACTTTTCCAGTTCAGCCATGAAAGATTACATCTTCAACAATCCCAAAAGCTTAGGATACCAACTTGTTATAGTTAAAACCACTGCCAGACAGACAGGATCATGCGCACTCACATCTTGAAAAATAATCATTCTTAAAACAAAGTATTCTCTAGGCCCTTCCCATACTCCACCTTCTAGGTGTTAACCTTATGTTAATTGGATAATGCCTGTATGATGTATATTAACCCAGCCTCTTGCTGTCCATCATCCACCACGTGACTATTTTCTCAAGACCTAACGATGTTTTGGATACTGTTATCAAGTCTTTCTCATAACAAAGTCTGTGTCCATGAGTTGTACCTTTGGGAAATATGACTACTTGGCCATCTGGTGTTAGATTCACTTTGTTTTTCTAGATGTTGTTCTCATGAGGAAAATTCCACACACACATCTCTACATTTCACCTTTGACTGTATAACCCATCTATATTCTAACATAGCATAGTATCCATAAGCACTGCTTTGACACACGTAAACTTGATTTTAAAAAAATAATGGTACCTACAAAAATTTTGAGTGCCTAAATACCCTAAAGACACCAGATCTTGTCTGATCTTGGAACCCAAGCAGGGTCAGCCCTAGTTATTACTTGGATGGGAGACCACCAAAAAATACCAGGCGCTGTAGGCTATATTTCAGAGGAAGGAACTGGCAAAGCCACCCCTGAGTATTCCTTACCTATTAACTTATGAAATTCATGCAAGTTGATAGGTGATTTGAAGATGCGTGTTTACACAAACACACACATTTTGACGTTTTAAAGGAGTTATCTTCTGGGAGTTAAATATCATCCATAGCTGGGAAAGGCAAGCAGCTGAGACATATGGGGAAATGACTCTCTTAGGTTGGATTAGGGCTACCACATTTTGATAAACAATAAAGATGACACATTTATGACTGACTACGGTGCTCGACAGATGGACCTGATAGAACAGCCTCTGACTGCCCCTCTCCTTGCTGGATTTGGGCAGGAATCAGGGCATGCTGTGGCCCTGATCCAGCAGTTTGCCACTCTAAAAAGAACTGGCAAAATGTTGCTCCTTTTTGCAGCAGCTTTTCACCGATTCTTCATTGCGCCAAAGATGTAGTGTGATGCCGCCTGCCACTTGATTGGGCAAGCGGCATGACACTGGCATCGGGGCGGCATCTGCGCATGCAGCGTGTGGCTGTGACACCCCCACTCTGCCGAACGCTGACTCAAAGTGCCGATCTGTACAGCCCCTACTTCACCGACTGCTACACTAACTCTTACTTTACTATATAAATTTTAACTCTGGAAAACAGGACATATTGGAGGAAAAGAAGATATGCAGTAACCCTAGATTATCTTGTTCCTGTTAACATTGATTCTGAAACTGACGTGGTAGGTTTTATACATGCCCAAAGCTGGCTTCCATACGTTGCCATACAAATGCTAACATTAAGAGCTACCTATAAATTCAAATGCTCATTCAAATGGGAGATTAATCTTCTCTAAATAAAATGGAATGCTACTATTCTATTCTATCCCTCACTGGTTTTACACAGGAGTCTGCTAAGAGTAATAATCTGAAGAGAAATCATGGTTGCTTTTACCATGGGAGTCACCAGTTGGCTATGGCTCGGGTCTGACCATTCATTTGTGAACCCTAGTGGAATCTTCTCATGATTAGGGGGACATTTCTGTGAAAATACATCAGTTTCTTTGTCCACATCCCCAGGGAGTCAAGGAGAGACAATCAGATGTCTGTAGGGAAAGAAAACTTCACTTTTGTCATGATTGCAAAAGCTAACCAAGATTTATAGCAACAGGCAACCTGTTACAAATACCATTTCTGGAAGAAATTTTAAATCTAATTTGTGACACAACAAGGCATTTATAATACTGCTTATTTTTCAGTCTTGCTGCTGCAGTGTGACAATTTTGTTATAAGATAAAACCATCTACATGCACTAGCACTTAGTGAACCATAAGAGACAAACTAAAAAGAGATAAATCACTCCTCTTAGATTAGTTTGTCTGGAAAGAAAGGTATCTATACCATCATTCCATATCATCAATTTCATACTCCAAGCCTTTTCAGGTTTCTATTTATCCTCTTATCAACATATCTGATTGAATTTGGTAGTTTAATGTACAGGGCTCCTGTGATTTTCTTTTTTGCTGGGGGCTACACACTGATAAAACCAATAATTGACATTGTTATTCAGTTTCTAGTGAAGAAAGAAACACGGAAAGAAAACAATTTATTTTAGAAAGATACATCTCCACTGACAGCTATGAATTACCAACTAACAAACCACTGCTAGGACACTTAAGCTCCGTAAGTTACCTAAATTGCTAAGAACGAGTTGCATCATTCCACCTCCACCTTACTAAAGTGTTTATTGAAATGGGAGGGGGACAACATGTAGCTCTTTTATAGTGTTTACTAAAAATAAATATACATATTATTTGATTAAAGAAAATGTTTGATACCTTGAAATTCACCAAACTGTCCTCACAGAAAATTACAGTTCTGCAATTTTATCTGACTGTCTTGTAACACAGACATGGTTTAAAGATTAATTACACACACAGACACACAAGAACATCCCTGAGGTAATAAAGAAGGGAGAGTGTGTTCTCTACATAGCATCTATAGACAAGTGAGATGTCCATGTTATATTCAATGGGTACATATTTGGATAAGTGTCTGCCGGGCATTGACAAAACAATACTCTGCTGCCTCACCTTGACGTGGAAATGATCATAGAATTTTAAAGGCTATGCCTAAAAAATACAAGCTCCAGCAGATTCTACTAAATGAAAAAGTGTCCAAGAATGATCTATTAGGACAGGGATAGGCAACCTTTCCCCTTTAAGGGCCGAAGGACTTCAGCTCCCAGAAGCCTCAGCCATGTTGGCCAATAGTCCTATGTTGGCCAATAGCTCCTGGGATTCTGGGAGCTGAAGTCCCTCGGCCCTTAAAGGGGAAAGGTTGCCTACCCCTGTATTAGGATCTTCTACATTACTAAGAAAGGATGATTTAAGTGAGTATAATGTCCCTTACCATGTGTTCTTTGAAGGTAGCACAACTGATGAGTTAATTTTCCTATTATTAATGCAATATGCTGGATAGAGGACAAGTTTTTCCCTCCTTTAGGTAACGGCTATAAATATGGACATTTTAAAAATATGTTTTTAATGAATGTGTTAGTATATTTTTTGTTCTCATCCTTTTACAAATTGGTTTAGAATTCTCTGTTGGTGTGAAAGGGAATTCATTTTTGTGGTATCTTACTTCTAACCACATGCAACTTCTGGTGAAGCAGCCAGAATAATTGTTCTTATAACTACTCTCCTCTGCTCCCAACCTTGTGGAAGTGGGTTAACAGTCAACTGTAAACAGTTAAGTATAGGCCTATCTAATGATATAGATAGCCAGCATGTAGTCCAGTTTAAGTGCTGGACTACGACTATGGAGACCAGGGCCCGAATTCTTGCATGGCCATGGAAACCATTGGGTGACCTGGGGCAAGTTATACTCTCCTAGCCTCAGAGAAAGACAAAAACAACCCCTCTTCTGAACAAGCCTTGCCAAGAAACCCCCATGATAGGGTCACCATAACTCCAGAATGATTTGAAGACACATAACAATAATTTAATGGAATAGATCACCTATCTATTTCAGCATCCTTTCCCCCACAATGATCAACCATTCCCTCCTGAAACCCTGCAGCAATTGATTTGTTGTTTAGGAAGGGGCTTTTACTGACCAGGTACTATACCTTTTACCAATGTGTTTTCAAATTACTTTGTAATTCAGTTATGTTTTACTAGTGTGGCTGGTTTAGATATATTTTAGGTTTTTATGCTTGTTATAAGGTGCTTTGAGTCCCAGTCTGGTGAGAAAGACAGCTGTAATCAAATAACTAGGTAAATAGTAAGAAAATAAGATGATCACATTTTAAATTTTATGTGTAAGCAAAATGTCACAAATGTATAACTGAAAAAGTTTACATTGTTTTCTGAAAGCTTGCACAATTTATTCTAGGTTGAATATGCTAATTTTGGAAATAAAAGTAAACCTGGGACTACCTATTCAGTGAAGGGGGAGGAGGCATAGAAGAGAAGAGGAGAATCTCCCCATTCTTTTCTTTCCAAGATTTGGCTTCATTTGTCTTGGCCAAGCTGGCTAGCTACAAAGAACCATAGTAGAGGAGATGGAGATTTTCCTGTTCTTTTTTTTGCTCTCACCCTTCCCCCAAACTTGGCATAATGGGGAGTTCCATGTTACCTTGCTAAGCTCTGGGTGAAGATCTGGTAGGGGCAGATGGATGACCCTTCTTTGCTCTGGTTTGTGCCTCAGACATTGGAAGTCCAATGCATGTGCTATAGGAGGTGTCATTCTTGCCTGGGTTGAGTTCTACCTCTGGAGACATAAGAAGAGGATTATTGCTGCCAAAGGACCACACCAGATGGTTTTTAAAATTAATGAAATCACTGTGAGTATGCTGGCAACAGCCCCAGTCCCATTCACTTCTGAGTATGCCTTGATATGGGGAGCCTTGCCATGAGGGGGGGGGGGAGGCATGAGGGTAGTAAATGGGATTTATTAAATCAATTTAACAGATCCACTATGTTTTAGATAGTCAACATAGTCTAGCCTGCCTTGAATGCATACAGCTGAGAAATGTGCAACAGCAACTAAGTACCTCATTGTCAAGCATTGCATGAAACTCAGAATAGTGCTTATGATTTTTCTGTGCTTACTTTAATGAATGAATGAATGAATGAATGCTGCTAAAACTACAGACAGGTCAAAATAATGTTGTACAACACTGTCTAAAGTACTTTGGTAGGACAAGACACAACCGACTTAAGGAATGTTTGGACCATTACTGTCCAAGGAGTTTTGAATACGTGGCTGTTAGAAGCCATTAGAAGCCCATACATGATGATTTCCAACAGAGTAATTCTTCAATTTTGTTTTAAACAGACATGCAAAGGTCTTCTTTGATAGTTTTCTGATACATTGGTTTTGAAAATAATGAAGTTTTCAACTTAAGATATCTGCTACTTCATTATTTCCAAAATTTGATGAAGAAATTCCCTCTCTACTCATCATAATTTCTAGTGTGCTTCTTTTCTCAATGGGTTGTTCTTTTTTGTTTTGTTTAAAGGAAAGTTTCTGTTCATTTAGAATCTTGCAAACTGGTAAAGACTCAGGCTGAAATTAGCATCCAAAAAAAGCATGATCATAGAAATCTGAACAAACTCTGTCTTAAGAATCAAATTTTAAAAAGAAGGAAAAGTGTCAGTCTCTTTTAATGGTATAGCCCATGTTGTGAGCTGAAGTCAGTGTATACATCAGATAGTGGCTGAGGAAATATGCCAGCACAAGGGAAATGATAGTATATAAAAACAGTAAGAAGACAAGATAACATGTCTGCATCATTGATGGAGCATGAATTCAGTCTATTTAGGATAAGCTGGAACCACTTCAAACATCACACCATCTCATTTATTTTTGTACCTTCTACAAAGAAGGGAGGGTTGCAATACTGAGTTGGCAAGTCAAAATTGTTCACCTGCTGTGTCATGCTGGTAATACATGCTGCTATTCTGCTACATTTATGCTGCTGTCACATTACTTTATGATGGAACTTTCATTATGGTCAAAGCAAGTACAGAAATGTAGAAGACAAACTATACATCAGGACAAACAATACTTGCTTCCCAGTATTCCTATTTGAGATTTCAACTGCAGGTAATTTAATCAACAAGTATACTATATCTATCAAGAAATATACCACAGCTTCCAAGACATTCAGTAGGGCTATAGCTATTATTCTCACTATCATTAGAGCCAACTTTACAGAAATTCTTCTTTCACAAAAAAGCAGCTGCATTTTTCATACCTTTACACCATAATATGGACAACAGCTTATTTTTTTCCGTAGGATTTCTAATAGTGGGTCTCCTACCATTTTATGTGACAATAATAAAGAGTGAGGTTTCAGAATGATTACCAGAAATCTGTTATTGTTTGCTGCTCTCTATTATTTTTAGTACATATGGAACAACCTGGCAGGGGGGAGCAGGGGACGAATCACAGTGAAGCAGGAAAAAACTCAAAATCATGCTCTCTCTAATTAAGAGCTCTCAGTAAACAATGAAAGAAATCAAGGAGGGCTGGATTCAAAACTATGGCCAATTAGGTACATATGGAATTTGATCAGCAGTTAAATTACACTTTGCTCTGCCATCATATATACTAATAACACATTCTGGTATAGGTTCTGATGGTTATATAGCCAAAACTGAGCTACTGAGAAATAAGAAGGGCATCAATATGCTCAGAAGAATCCTGTTCATTTATATATTTTACAGCCCACCTTTTCTCCCAACACGGGACTCAAGGCAAATCACAGCATAGGTTAAAGCAGAAAACAGATAAGTAATCAATTCCCTTAAGCAACTCTATTTCCTGAGTGCTACAAATTTGTCCTCATGCTTCATTTCCTAATTTCCTAACTGCTAAAAGATGTGGCTGGGACAATGAACCATTCTAGTTTTTATACTTTGTGATGCTTCTTCAACTTTGCCCCAACTCACCAAGATTTCAAACAGAAAAATATGTATAAATTCTGGCTGATCCATTTATTGTGGAACAGGACATCCTTTTTAGAACTTTTTAAAAAGTGGGGTTATTTTGGTGTTTATTTGTTTTTAGGGGAAAAGATCTCCACAATACAAAGGGCACAAGGAGGAGATTTTTAAAACCAACGTCTAGATTGACTTCTAGATTGCTTTGTTGTACTTTTACTTGTGATGGTGAACCCAGTGTAGTGTAGTGGCTTGAGCATTGCACTATAACAAAGGTTCAAATCCTTACTCAGTTGTGGAAATTCACTGGGTGGCCTTGAGCAAGTCATACTCTCAGCTTCAGAGGGAGGCAAAAGCAACCCCCCTCTGAACAAATCATGCCAAGAAAACCTTAAGATAGGTTTGTTTTAGGGTCATTGACATAATTCAGAAATGACCTGAAGGCACATTCAACAACAACAGCAACAGTGATGGTGCTAAACAAACAAACAACAATTTCATTCTGTAATTCAAGTATGTCTTCAGTGACAGATGTGCCAGACTTGAGAGGTCCAAATATCTGTTATGATTCCTTCCAGTACATGTAAAATATGGTCTGAGGGATGTTTTCTGCATTAAAAGGATAGAAATAACTAGGATTGAATGAGCAGATAATTCCTTTGGTTCCATATGTTTTAGCACACAAGGCATTGATTCAGGAAAATGAATACAACTGATGCAAGATTTTCCTGTATTTAAATTAGTACACTATGGTGTACATATTACTAAAGGGAAGAGGATTTCAATGCAAGACTTTGTAGATAAAACTATCTATCTATCTAAAACTTGAATTCATGCTAGTTGCACTGGTGAGTGGGGTAAATTTCATGCTCAGCACTTCACAGCTAGTAGACACTTGCAGGTTAAGTAGCCATTGCTTTTGAACCATGCCTGGCTTCCTCACCAACTCATAGCAAACACTTCTCACACCATCCATTGCATTCTGTATAGAATCTGTAAAAGTACATGAGGTGATGAGAATATGCAAGTTAGAGTCAATGTGACACAAGGGAAAAGAATGATAGCAAATGGCACTAAAAATGGCACTAAACTGGGTATACAATTTGTGCTAGATTCCATGCAGCAATGGTCTCACTTACTGAAACTGTTCACATATGCAATAAACAAGCATGTTAAAAACAGAAACTTCTAATACAAAATATGACAATATGCACTTGAACAATCTGAGAACTCTGATAGCCCTAAAACACTCAGAATTATTCAAAGCAGATGTCTGTTACAGAGTTTGTGTACTACATCAGGAGAAGAAACAGAGGCCAGATTAAATATAAAAATAAGCATTGGCCCAGCCCTGATTACGACCTACCTTGGCAATGAGGTAGTGGACTGAGTATTGGACTAAGGGTCATCAAGGCTGGAATCCCCATTCTGTAATGGAAACTCACCAAGTAACCCTGTGCAAATCATGCTCTCACAGTCTTACAGGAAAACCTCCTCTGAATAAATCTAGCCAAGAAAACTCTATGACAGGGTTGCCATAAGTCAGAGTCAACCTGAAGGTACATAACTAACCAGCTTTCCTGGCAGTAGCTATTTAGAAGAAGAAGAATACAAAGATTCACACACCTCATGTCACTTCCAGTTTGATCTACAGAAGAAAGAATCATTTTTGTGTGGAGAACAGATAGATACATAATCTGCCAAGACCTCCTAACACTTTAGCATGGAACATAACATCACAGAAACAATCAGGTACCTATTCCACTCCTCTCCATTTGTATGTATTTGTTTCTATGGAACTGTCATATCTATACTGTACCTATACAGAGGGAAAAGTGGGGGAAGTGTTCCCTGCCTAGATCCATAAGTAGAGGCAGGTAAGAAACAACAACAACAACAACAACAACAACATATTCTGCCTGTTATGCTATGCAAAGCCACATACTCAACCACAATAGTGTTAACTATTGGGACAAAACTACCACTGAAGCAATGTTTGGGGCCTGTTCTGTTAATTTCTCATATCTTCTTAACAATTTTTTTTCTAGAATGCACATTATGGTCTGATTTCAACCAAACTTGATATTTAGACTTTATTGACATCTTGAACATTTGCAAAGCCAAGAACAATCAACAAACTTTGGCTTTTTTCTCTGTATTATTGCTTTTGGTCCAATTGGCATGAAACTTGGTGTGAAACAAATTTTAAGGATTGTAGGTGCCACCAATTATAATTTTATTTCATTAAAATCATATAAACAGTATAGTATAAATAATAGTCTCTAGCAGTTTGAATTTAAATAAAGTGATCATGAAATCATTAACATCACCTGCATAAACTAAGTTTGAGTAATGCTGAACAAATTTCCTTGTTAATAAATAAATTCAGGTATTTTCTTAGTTTTGCTTATTATACATCTATGTACATACTCACACAGTAAAAGGACATGTATTTTGATGAAAAAATGCTTTCCACTTTACCAGGTGAAATACTGCAGTAACTGAATGCAAGAAAAAACCTAACTCCCTCTATAATACAGAATTCCTTGTTGAATTAATTTTAATCATTGCAATTGGTTCCAATTTATTCAATGAACTACTTTAAATTCATGATGCTTGCCAAATTAAATATTTTCAGGTCCCTTGGGCCATTCCCCAAATTAGACCCATGTTTGCAGAAGTTCTAATATGTTCGCAGGGTAGTGGCAGAAATTACTATTACCGTAGTAAATAGAAACATATAGGGTTTTTTTTTACCTTTCAATTTTATTTTCACAACTTTTTTTTTATTACTGGCCAGCTTAATTCTAACCTTCACATATTAGGACTTCTTCTGGCTTACTAAAAACAAACTAGGATGATTTTTTCATTAGTTGTCATTTGGCTCAATTTATTTTTACATTCTATATACATATTGAGTGATAAACATTTTCTCTTCTTTTTCCATGAATACGACTAATATGGAATATTGTTCAAAATAGCAATTTACATATGAATAAAGTATAAATAAAAATTTACCCAATAATCCTGAAATGCCATAAACACTCCCAAAATAGGTCTGTGATGTTCAATCACAAGAGTAATTTGTTGAATGAAATCTTAACCATCAAAATGGAGTATAAAATAGGATCTCATCCACCGTAAGACAGCTCATGTCTCCAGTTTTTCTGTGTATATACAAAGTTTAAGATAAACACAGTCTTTCATATGCCAGGAGAGGCTACACAATGTCCTTTAAATGAATGATATATCAGTGGCCAACTGTGAACATAAATACTCCAAGGATACTGGCAAGTCAATACTAAGAGGAGATACTTCTATAGATCTAAGGACAACTGGTAGAGATCATGGCTTTGTTAGTATTTATTTAATCTATGGCATATTTGGAGGACAGTCTGAGGAAGAAGGAGCTCTTCCTATTTGCCTTCTGATAAAGCTTATATTTAACTATTATCTGTAAAACAAGTCGTAATAAACTCCCTGGATTTGGAGAAAAGTTGCTGAGCTACCCGGGGCAATATGAACTGTTTTAGCAAAAAAAAAAAAAAAAAGTGAGTTTTAGAAGAAAATGGAGCAAAAATTGGTGGATATAAAAGAAAGAAGAACATAGTACAATTAGTGCTCTAATGTAGCTTAAGATATTTAACAAGGAATTAATGCTTGAAAGTCAAAGATCACAGGTGTCTAGTCATGCTAACAAGAAAAGTGAGGTTTTCTCACAACCTGGCAGTATGGACTCAGAAGCTTGTCTGTTCCAGTGGGAAAAGAGTGAGCACGCTGTTCAAAAAGGGTATTTTAAAGAAATGTGTCAAACCACCTACAGAGAGGGAATGGGTCCAAAGAAACTGGGGCACACTAATTATTGGCAAGTTAATACAATGAATTTGGATTCAACTGGTGTGGGGAGAGGTGATGAAAAATGAGATCACTTCAGTAGCCAATACTTTCCACTCCTCAAAACTTAACTTTTGAACTAGGATAAGCTATATAGATAAAAATAAAATGTCTGTCTTAGTTTATGCAGGTTGTCTCTCTAATTTAGTCAGATTGCATGCATTATAGTTAAGACTAACTATAGACAGTTTTATTATCATAAATATGATCGACTTAAGAGGGTTGGAGGGAGTTATTTTTGTCCTTGATATGGATAAGCATTTCTTCCAATAACATTTGCTCTGGAGCACTCAACACTGCTAAGGTTATATCCAACGTTATATAGACAGACTTTTGCTCTCACAGCAGGACCTCCCTTTCCTCTCTCCCTCTGTCATCCTATAAATATGCTTCAGAGAGTCTTCTAATCATTTGGAAAAGATTTCAGGGATTGTAGGAAGGCTATAGCAGGGGGAAGAAACCTATTTTGCCAACCGTGCTTGTTTGGTTAGCAGATTGCTAATGCAGGATATTATTTTCTAAACCTACCCAGTTTTAATTTGGGAGACAAATCTTATTACTGCAAACAAAATAGGATAATACTGCTGACATAAAATGCTATGACAAAAATGGTACCTTATAACGCCCTCTTGAGAAAGGTTTGATGTTACAATTATGAAAGGGCATATACAGAAGATTGGTCTTTGTGGTCAAATTAAGGAAGGAAATGGTGCTTCTAACAAAATTATTAAATATCACTACAGATGAACTTTCATATGTCTGGTAAGAAAACAGAAAGGGGCTAGCCAGAAAAAGAGGTCATGTTTTAAAACAAATATTGGAGTGTGGGGGGGGGGTAACTTTAAAAGTAGAATCTTTCTGATTAGATAGTCCCTTTTCTCATGAAATGTATATTTTGTAATCAAGATGGTTACAAAATTCATATAAGGACAGGGATATTTTAATATCTGCCACACTATCATGGTTGAAATCACCCAGTGATACCAATTTGTCAATGGCAGAATTGTGTGAGAGAAAAGTAAATAGGATATTTTCAAGAAGGTGCCTAAATACTGGAGGGGAACAGCACTAATTCCACTCAATAATCTGATACTGCACTTTGCTAGAACACTTCTGCTGAGTTATGCAGTACCATTCATTTCTGTTACTGCACATGTTTCACATAAAGGAAAACACAACAGATTTACTTGCCACAATGTCTATATTTTTATTTGTTTATGTAGGACCATGTTTTCTAAACCTACATTATGTGCCATATACATCTTGACTGCTTCCACCATTACATTACATCTCAGTCCTTTGCATCTGTTAAATCTAACCTTCTCGTTTTATCCTTATTACCAGGCTACATTGAAGCAATTCAGTATTTGAGGCAATCTGTACTCAATGCCAAGTTACTAAACTCATCTCTTTGAAAGTTCAAACTCACCCAGGTACATGCAATAAAAACCATGAATCCTTCACACTGTGGCAAACCATGGGCAGGGTCCTCTCAACCATTTTGACTGAGTTTCCTTAATCGCCTCCCAGCTCAGGTTTTTGAGTACAGAAGTTTCTAGGAATTCACCTATGTGGACAAATAGAATCTACTCACACATCCTCATCTTTCATTGTTTGAGTGGGAGACTGCAGTTGCAGATATTGATTCTCAAACTATGGAGTTGCCTCTGACATGATGGCTCATGGGAAGATGAGTAGCTCCTTCCCAAAACAGCAGACAAGAATCCTTACCGTTTGGCTCCATCTTAGCTAGACAGGAGTTAAAGAACATGGAGATATCACACAATAGGGAAAGGCAAGAGTAAGAAATCACTGTTTCTCCAGAAAGGTAGCTGAAAGTGCTAATTTACAAAGCCTCTCTGACACAGTCTGCAAAAATAGGAATATTTTTTAAATATCTGCATTGGATCTTAACTGTTGCTTAGTAACACAATTTGACCAAATTAGATAGCATGCTATATTTAAAAATGAAGATGAGATCACAAGTCAGGATTATTTATTTATTTCATTTTTATGCCGCCTTTCTCCCAGAAAGGGACCCAAGGAGATTTAAGAGGAGTACCTGATCAAGAGTGAAAACTGGATATATCAAACCATCACACTTTGTAACATGGTCACTTACCAGTATTCACATCCTAACTGGTGAAGAGATTTCTTACTATGGATTTTTTTGGGATTTCATAAGACAGCACAACTAATCAGTACAGAATTTTAAATATGCTCTCTGTAAACATATAGAGAATACAAATGCAAGGGATCTTTTTTCCCTGAGAATAGAATTACATCAGTGTTCACTTGAGCAAAATGTAGCAGCTGAGCCCTAAATGACCTGAATGCCACAGTCTCTTGTAAATGCATCCAAATGAAAGTAACTGGTGAAAGAGAGTCAAAAAAATTCAGCTGCAGCTATTCATGCCAAAATATGATATAAAAGCAAAACAAAACATATTCTATGTCCATCACCTTTTCTCCTTATACCTTTCTCAAAACTTTCATTTGGTAATCCCTTCCTTTTGCTACTGCCTGTATTTTTTTATTCTGTGTCACTTCATTCAAATAGCACAAGGAAAATAGCAAATATAATCATATAAAGGACATTAACCTATATTAAACATGTTGCCTCAATTAAAAAATAACATTAACATAGACAAAACCCTTTAGTTAGCATGACTTTCATTATGCATTTTCTCATTTTAAGAATTCAGAAAGCATTCCTGGGACAAATACCAAAAGCTGACCAATGACATTGTAAGGTTAATAACGCTCACCTAATCATATTAAAAATATTCATGTTTGAAAGAGTCTGTTGCAATCTGTACTTTATTAAACTGCTGAATACTGCACAGAGGCAGCATTACACAATAAACTTATGCTTTTGGGATTAAAATGTTAGGATCAGAGACTCTGTAAAACAGAACAAGGCTTAAGAGTGAAATCTTGCATGAGCTAGTGCTAGAAGAAGCCCTTGGGTGTAGATTAGACTATACTACTTTTGTCCCCTTCAACCCTTTGTTTTCTTTCAGACCACCTTTTGACTCTGAAACTGCTATAATTGCAACTCTTTAGAGACAAAGTGAAGTAATATGTTGGTGATATGCTTCTTAGGTTGCTATATTAGAGTGATTATCTAATTAGTTACCTGCCTGAAGTGAATAATAATGGAAGCATTTAAACAAATCGATAAAATACATCCAATCAGTTCTTGGCAGGCCTTGATGTGAGTTTAATAAATACCAACTTAGAAAATAACTATTCAGAAAAATGGTTGGGTAGCTTCACATGGAACTTGTACACCACAAATGGTGACACATAAGACAATCTCATAACTGAGCCCATTTAATTGGTCTAGAAAGCAAGTTTTAGTCTCTGAAAGCATTGATACAATGATGCTAATATAATGAATTAGCAATGTCTAACTTAACAGTCCTTCCTCCTCCCTCCCTCCCTC
>CM034708.1:131412209-131429307 GCA_020142125.1 Phrynosoma platyrhinos | reverse complement strand
CCCAGAGGGCCTTCTCCGCAACCGCTCCCAGACTTTGGAATGGCCTCCAAGACGAGATCCGTCTAATTACCACTCTTGCTGTTTTTTAAAAAGCAGTAAAGACGAATCTCTTCTGGCAGGCCTTCCTGGAATAACGCTCTGGCTCAAAGGGATGGTTTTATCTGCCCCTCCCTGATGCTGCTACTATATGTTTGTTTAGTGTTCTGTTTATTGAATTCTATTTTGTTTTTAATTTTTCAATAGTTTAATCCAGTTTTAAGGGGTGGGAGGGTTGGATTTGGGATAAGGAATGTTTTAAAATGTATGTTTTTATTAATGCTGTTCCCCGCCTCGATTGCGATGCAGAGAGGCGGGTTATAAATAAAATTTATTATTATTATTATTATTAAATAGCATGAAGGCACACAACAACAACTTCAGTTGAGTATTCATTTCTCAGAAAAGATGGATGTGTATAACTTTTATACACAGAGTACCAACACAACAACAAATAAAGAGGAAGGGGGGAAAATCCCTTTCTAGACAATCAGAGGCCCCTTGCATTGGAGGCAGCGTGCTAGAGTCTCAAGAAGAGCAGCCCCAAAGTTCAGAGTTTAAGTACAGTTGCACTGAAGAGCACAGCTAAGGACCAGAAATAATGAGGAAAAGTAAAATACTACACTGAGATGAAGCATGGTGACCAGGTATGAAAAGATCTGTTACTAACAGCTGAATCTACAGAAAGAGCAGAAACTGCAGAAGAAAAGTGAATATACAGTTCAGTGATTTCCCATCATTTCTCCCCTGCCCCCAAAGTGTATGTCTATGGCTGAAATTCTTGCCCTAGAGTATAAGCTTTCTTTCCTATCACCCCACCATGGGGTTTTACTTGCACAGTATAGGTGGAAACATGCTGTTTAGCTCTCTCTCCTTTCTAGATTGGCTTAAATTGCTTTGGAGGAGGCTGATGTGTTCTGGATCAACATTAGATAGATCTGATCTACTTTGGATTCAATTCAAATCAATCCAATTTGATCTATTTGTTTTGGAATTTCAGATTTGTCTGAAGCACTTACACAGCACATGAATGCAACAGTACCGCTCTTTGCTTATTAAACGTCAGTCGATGATCCAGAGTCTAATATTATGAGAGAAATGTTTGTCTATGTATACATCAGGCATAATTTTATATATCGCTGTCATAATCACCAACAACTTTACACATGCTGTGAATGCCTACACCTACAGGAAAGTCCCACAGCAACTAATATACAGAGGTATGTTTATTCTGGTAGTGGAATATTTATGTATTTCTATTTAGGTATGCTAAATTGATAGCTCATCTTCCATGCATTTGTTCAATCCAGTTCCAAAGTTCTCCAAATTTGTGGCCATCACTACATCTTGAATTCAGAATTCCAATTTAACTATGTACTGTGTGAAATACTTTGTTTTTATTTGTCCCAATCTTTCATGATTACGTTTCAGTAGATTAAGCTTCTAGTATTATGAGAGAGGGGGAAAGCTGCACCTTATATATTTTCCCCACATCATGCATTCTGTTGTGCACAACTATCACAATCCCATCATCACGGTTACATGGACTATCTATATCAATACCAATATGAACTATGTATAAAAATGGGAAATACTAAGCAGGTGTAGGGCACCTTTTCATAAGAACATACATATAGGTTCATTTCAAGTTCACTGTGAAATAGAAAGGGTGCATAATCAATAGTTCATTTCTGAATTTTACCAAAGTGTAACATGCACATGCTGTTAAGTCAATAATGGGCATTCCCCATTCTTACATTTTCACTTACATTCAAATACATTTTCACTTACTTTTAAATTTATTTGATGGAAAATGCTTTTCATTGCCCTTCTTAAAGGCCACTCGGAAAAAAATAATCATTTTTTTTTAGTTTTCCTTTTAAACTGGAAAAATAAAAGGCCCTGTCTTCTTTGAATGGCATCTAAAATCTTCTTTGAGAAAGGGCCTTTACAGACTGCCAGAAATAATGCAGCTTGAGGCCACTTTAACTGTCCTGGCTCAGTGCTAGGAAATCATTGGAATTGTATTTTTTTCTGGGACACTGAGCCTTCTCTGTCAGAGCTCTGGTACCATAATAAACTACAGTTCCCATGATTCCCTAGCACTGAGCCAGGACAGTTAAAGTGGCCTCAAGTTGGATTATTTTTGGCAGTCTGTATAGGCCCAAAGAGAGCAATGCCCTGGCTTCAGATTGTCAGATAGCATGATGATGACTTAAGAATTCAGCATGTGTATTGCTGCCTCATTTTTTAAAAACATATTGAATTGTTATTTGCAGATTCCTTAGAAATGTACATTCTGCAATGTATAAGACATTTTAGGCACCAGAAGGACATATCTACTGTAACTGATCATTCCTCCAGGAAAAAATATATTAGATATTGCCAATTATTAAACCTGTTGCAACAGTACTGGCATTCATCAGTGATTTTCTTGTGAGCTTTTATAATGGCCTTGCTACTTGACTGTAACCAGCTGTACAGTTTCTTCATTTTGTTATCACATCTGCATGAGGGAATGAATGCCAAGGATTTAACAGTCCCGCTAAGGAAGCACAGTCACACAGTTGGAATAGCAATGAGTAGACTTGATTGAAGGCATCTTTTCACACTCCCTTGCTTTTGCACAATGAATGCATGAATGACAAAAAATAAAAATAAGCACTTCTCAGGTGCAGATGCTGAGGTAGATACGTAAGAACGTAAATAATATATCAAGTAGAGCATGTCACAGAGTTTAAAAAAGAAAGGTCTGGAGTCAATATAAATGATACAGTAACATAATAGAGGTAAAATTGACAGGTCTTGTTTTGCAATCGAGAAGGTACAGAGGAAAATCCTATATGAAACACTTATTCTGTTAACAATGAAGTGTTCAGAATTTCAACCAGAGTGCATATGAGATATTTTATGCTTCCTTTTTTAAGTGACCAGATGACCACAAGAACCTTCATGGTTTCCACCTTGAAGACAAGGCAAATGATATAGGTCACTTCCAGCACTATCTGGCTTAATTCCTATCTCTTTCCTATAGTTACATCCGTTTGTAAATGATATCGATTGGTAAATACCTCACTGTATCAGGGGAAGCCCGATACCTGGAAGAAGGCTGTAGTGCACCCTCTCCTGATGAGGACCTTCTGGATCCCAGGGGTATATGAGAACTACTGTGCTATCACTAATATTTGCTTTCTGAGCAAGGTGCTTGAATGTGTGGGTTGGGAAACTCAGCTGGGAAGCTTCAGACACTCGTGGAGGAAATGGATTATCCGGACCCATTTCAATCTGGTTTCAGGCTGGGGTACGGTACCAAAACAGCCTTAGTTGCCCTGAGTGACAACCTATTCCAGGTTAAAGACAGGAAGAGTGTTACTCTGTTGATTTTCCTGGTTCTGTCATCAACATTTGATAACACTGATCATGGTACTCTGCTGGACCAGCTTTTATATATGGGAGTAGGGGGCACTGTATTACAGTGATTCTGTTCCCATCTACAGGGCCAGTTCCAAAGACTGGCATTAGAGGGTCTCCTGTTTAGCTCCAATGTCATTAGGCTGTGGAGTTCCTCCAAGTCCAAATGCGCTGTATGCCTTTGCTAATCTGTGATCGATCTCTTTGTCAATCTTGGCATCTGAGGAGATGGAAGACTTTACAAAAGAGTCTGGAGTAATAAACACCTGAGGCAAAACACAAAAATCAGTGTGTATAGAGCAATTGTACTGTCTATTCTCCTGTACGGGTCTGAAACTTGGGTCACCTATCGCCAACACTTATGACTCCTCGAACGCTTTCATCAGCGCTGTATACGCACAATCCTAAATATACACTGGACTGACTATGTGACGAATGTTGCTGTCCTTGAGCAAGCAGGGATCACCAGCATTGAGTCCATGCTATTGAAAACGCAGCTGCGCTGGGCAGGGCACGTTTCTAGGATGGAGGACCATCGCCTCCCAAAAATAGTACTCTATGGTGAACTCGCCACGAGTCAGCGTAAGAGGGGCGCTCCAAAAAAGTGATACAAGGACTCCCTGAAACAGCATCTCAGGCTCGGTCAAATTGATCACCAACAATGGTCCACCCTGGCCAAACATCGGGAGGCATGGAGACGCACTATCCATAATGCTGCAGCCTTATTTGAGAAGTCACGCTGAACAAGTCTCGAAGAGAAACGACAACGCAGAAAGAATCACAATCCCGAAACATCACCCAAGGAGATCTTCTGCTGTGCTTTCTGCAACCGGACTTGTTTATCTCGGATTGGCCTTTTTAGTCATCAGCGTGCTTGTAAAAAGCGTGCGAAGAAAAGCCAGATAGATCCTCCAAGTCCTATTTTGTCTCTCATGCTGTTCAACACCTATATGAAGTTTCTGGGGGAGATCACTATGAGTTTTGGGACTTGGATGCCATCAAATATGCTGATGGAACTCAGCCCTACTTCACTTTGGTGTTCAGGATGGCTGAGACAGATGATAGAGAAGAGCTATAATGTGCTGCATGAGAGCCAATACAGCAAGCTGAAGCTGAATCCCAATTAAGATGGAGATTCTGTGGCTGGATGGTTCTCAGATCTGGCAATTGAATAAGTGATCTTTCCTGGATGGGGTTGCATTCCTTATGAGGGAGCAGGTAATTAGCTTGGAAGTAATTTTATGTCCATTTATGCCGCTGGATGTCCAGGTGGACTCCTTGGGGTGCTTTGATGGTTCTCCAGCTACATCTTTTCCTAGACAGGAATAACATAGCCACAGCAGTCCATGGACTGGAACATTCCCAATTAGATTACTGCAACGGAGTCAAGGCTGCCCTTGAAGACAACTTGGAAGCTGCAAGTTAGTATAAAAAGGAACAGCTAGAATGCTGACCAGAACACCATACAGAAACCACTAAAATGGCAGCAGTGTTGATGTCAATAAGGCCTCTATGCAGTAATATCACTAGTGTGTGTGTGAGGGTGGTGCAGGCCACACTGGGTGACACCCTAGAATAGGGGTGATACCTGGTTGGTCCCCTACCCCCCCCCAGGGCCTTCCTGGGGCCTTGGGCCTGCTCTCCAGGCCTTCACAGCACATTGGGTCCACTTTCTGGGCCTTCCTAGGGCCACGGCCCTGCTCCCTGGGGCCACACATGCAATTTTCCAGCATGCACGGTGGAAGTCCTGCCCTCCCAGAATCCTGCCCAGCCACACCGGGTGTCACCAAGTCGGGGGCACCACTGCCTCTAAGGGGCACAGCAGAGTACTAAAGAAATTTCACTGGCTGCCATTATGCTTCCAGACTGAATTCAAAGTGCTGATAATTACATTCAGAACCCTAAATGGCTTTAGACCTTGATGCATAAAGGTGCTTCGATCCTTATATATACTTTCCCAAGTTTTGATGTCTGCTGAAAGGGCCCTCTTGTGTGCCCCATCAATCAGTACAATACATTGTGGGAAGATGTGGGAGAGGGCCTTCTCTGCTGTGCCACTCCAATTATGAGTACCCTCCCCTTTAGAGACCTGATTGGCATCAATACTGTTGCCATTTTAGTACCAAGTCAAAACAGGGCTGTTTACTATAGTTTGGAGGATGCGACTGATATTGTCCAAATTTGCACATGCGAGTGTTTTAAACTGTTCAAACTGCTTTAAGGGTTAAATGATTTGCTATGCTTTTATTTTTTTAAAATAATTTTAAACTGTTCAAGCTATTTCTACTGCACACCGCCGTGAGATCCTCAGATACAGGGTGGGATATACTGGTAAATGTTTTAATAAATGCATACATACATAAAATATAGATGATACTTTGGAAAGTTAAATCCAAGACACAGTATAGCAGTTATGAAGAAAATAGAGTATTGGACAATGTGTTTCCAATCAGGAGTTAGCCTTATGAAGCAGATGAAGCAGTCTTTATAGAAACACATAATTCCAATAATCCCACTTTTCCACAGACTTTCTTGAACCACCAGCCACACTAGCTTAGGATACAAGAAATGCAGTCCAACATATCTGATGGACTCCCTTGGAGTGTGGTGGAGTCTCCTTCTTTGGAGGACTTTAAACAGAGGCTGGATGGCCATCTGTCGAGGATGCTTTGATTTTAAGTTCCTGCATGGCAGGGGGTTGGACTGGATGGCCTTTGTGGTCTCTTCCAACTCTATGATTCTATGATGTGTTTTAGATTGGGGAAAGGGGATTGGTTGCCTGTCTTTCTTAGGAATCATTATCAGTATCTTGTTCTAAAATTTTAAAGTCTTACATTACTTGGTTTCTCCCTACCTTTCAGCCTCTATCTTTCAACCCTTCATCATTAGCATGCTCAGTATTTCTACTGTTTGAATTCCTTGTACCTTACTCAACAAAGGATTTCCTGCTCAATAGACTGCTCACATTCTCCCTTGCTGCCCCATACTTCTAGAACTGTCTTTTTGAATGCCCAAGAATTGTTTCTTCAATTACTGTTATTTATTACATATCTGCTTTAAAATCTTATTTTGTAAAGCTTTTGCAATTTTAGATTGTACTCTATTAGTAATGTTTTTAAATTATTTTATTATAAGCAATACCATGCACGAGTAAATAAATAAAGTTATTTTGACTGCTACCTGTATTCAGGTATAGGGTACTTTATTGCTGTATGCCTTCAAGTCATTTCCAACTTATGGCGAACCTCTGGTGAACCTATCATGAGGTTTTCAGGGGCTGGGAGTGTATGACTTGCCCAAAGTCACCCAGAGGGTTTCCATGGGTGAACCCTGGTCTTCATAGTCAAATGTTCAAACCTGTACACTATCCTGGCTCTATAGGGTGCTAGAGAAGGAGTATTAATATTAGCTTGATTTCAGCTACACACACATTTCTATAAATCAAACAATATCAACAATTGACAAATATTATTTAAATAGTAGTAAAGCACCTTTAACTTTTTTACTCACAGAAAATCAATAGTCACTCTGACATTTTTACATTTATGCTGATGGATGACTATCATACTTTCCCAAAGCATCCTACTTGCCTGTTGTTTGAATCTTCCCATCCATTACTCTTTTACAATTCATAGCACTGTGACAGCAATCCATAGTGTGTACACACTCTCTTTCACACACATTGGCTTACCAAATCCAATCCTTAATGGAATTTATTGAGGCAGAGGGAAGAATGTTGAGGGAGAGTAGTACTCCAGTGTGATTAAATTAACACAGATTAGTTTTGGCACCATTTGTTGCCATGGGAAAGACTGACAGCAGCATTCACAGATGAAATAAAATTAAAAGTGGCATCATCATGCCTTTTCAGCTCAACTTCTTGAAATAAAGGTCACATAACTCCAACAAGGGCACAGTCATCCCACTGAAATGGCATGATTCCAACTTGATTTAACAAAGCTCAAGTGTATCCTAAAATTGCAATGTTGTAATTATATACAGATTCCATCAGCTATGCTGAGGGACCAGCTGCCTTTGGCTCTTACTCAACTGTCACCAAGCAGCAGCCATTCCATCAGGCTGCACAGCAGAGGGAAGAAAGAGAAGCAAAGCAGGGACTCTACTGGCTTTGCTAAATAACCAGCTTTATCTCCGTACTCTTCCTCCTGGATCTTATTTGAACACTACCTCCTTCCTTTTGTGATGTAGCATTTATATTCTAAGTGTGAGGACAGGAATTGTCCTGTTTTGTTTTCACTATTCTGTAGCTGACCTGGGATCCTTTTAGGCTAAAAATCAGGTAGAAATGCTTTAACTATATGTATGCCTATGTGTGCATGTGCATGGCTTCAAGTTGCCTTTTGACTTATGAATTTTATAGGATTTTCTTAGGCAAGAAATACATATACTTCCACCATAAAATTATTTTTAAGTTTTCATGCTTCAGAATTAATATTTTGCTTTAAAAATACTGAATTACTTGATTTAACTATTTTATTCCAAAAGAAAGTTGTCAGTAGTAGTTTCACTTCCTTACTTGTTCAGGGTAAACAGTGTAGTATTTTCTCCAGCTCAGTATACTGTTAGGGCATATATTACTGCACCATATGTGCAACCTCTGATGTTAAATGTGCATATCATTACAATTTTATTTGGGGTTGGTTTTCAGAGGTCAGGATTAAATTTTCAAGGATATGGATGAAGTGAATTACAAATATAAGGAGATAGTGCAGACACACAGGCTACAAGTCTATATTCAAAAGAAAGCCCCATTATATTTAATGAGACTTACATCTGAGTTGACATGTACAGGACTGCACTGTTAGCTCTTTAATATTTTAGGGTTTTCATGTGGAAAGGAAAAACTGAATCTTGATCTCACAACCCCATCAGAAATTTCCTACCAATTCAGAATGAGATTTGAGTATCATGCTTTGGAACCAATTCAGCAATGTATGTAGAGACAGCCATAAAGAAGCAACCTTTTCTTCTACATATTGAATTATTTCGCCCTTCCCTCCTATCACCACATGTTTAATTTATGAAAATTAATATATTCATTGTTAAAGCAGTAAAAGGAGGTAATTTTACATCCATGTTTACAAATTATTAAGTTTAAAAATGTTGTCAAAAGCTTTATACCACCATTCTGTCACTGAACAAAACAGATAATGGACTGGGGAAAGGGGTAGAAGAAAAAAGGTGAAAATGGTATAAAGCAAACAGGAATGATATAAAGTGAACAGAAGACTGAACAATGTAAATATGTCAGGAAACATAGGAACAGCAAAAGATACTAATAAACTACTCTGTTTTCTAACTTTATATCAATTTTATATTTATCATCATTTTCCTCTTTGTCATCACTTCTCCAGACTAAGTATAAAAGGAAATATTAATCCAGAAGTTTTGAAGAACAGGCCAGCATGTTTGAGCTATGCTACCACAGAACTGCTCTGAAAGCATCCCTATGTGGTCATTAATTTCTTTTAAATTACTGTTTCTTTTCCTAAGATGTAAGTAAAATTTTAAAAGACTATTCACATTCCTCTGTCACCATGAAAATGCAGTATGTTCCTGGTCAACTGAAATCATCCACATATATCTTTCATTTGTAGATTTTTATAGCACTACAACTTTGCTCAGCAGGTACTGTGCAGACCATAACAAAAAGATTTTAATATTTTTGGTACTACAAACAGCACAAACAGCAAGCAAAGGAATAATCTCCAGGAGTGAGTAACAACACAGCAGTAAAACCACCACTATAGTGAGGGATGAAACAGTGTAAAGGGGACTGAAGGATAAAGAATCAATTATTGGCACAATAATACTACAGACAGTTTTGAAGAGGAAGATGACAGCACCTTAAAGGGAGATGGGAGAACAATCATTATTTGGGGACAATTTCACAAACAATGCCACCTAAATAGCTGCTTTGCTAACCTTACTATTTAGATCCTAGATTGTGTATTACAGGCAGCCACACATACACTGTCATACCTTTAGAACAAGATATATAAACTGTTCATGCAATAAAAATGCAATCTTAAAGTTTCAGAAACTTTATTCTGAATTGTCATAGCATTATTTACCATATGGTAAATTTACCATATGATAAATAATGGTAAAAACAGAGACTGGAAACATTACTTTCTGGGACCAGCAGTCCTCAAATAAAATAAACTAAAATAACTGCTTACAAGTTGTCTTGTCCGACTACATTATGAAAACCAAGAGCAAAAGATCTCAAATACAGGGGTTGCAACATTCAGAGAGACACACTTATTTGTCATAATAGCTGTTGAAAATTATTGTTTTAAACTACATGTGATATTTTAAGGTGCTTTATCATACTGATGTGGTACTTTAGAATGCACTGTATTTACAACATTTTAGAACAATTGTTATCCTTAAAAGGAGGTCATGATGACACAAAGGGTGCACCCACATCATGTTATCTTAATAGCTCAGCAAATAAATTATCTTATCAATTTGCAGAAAATTGATAAATACAACAAAAAAAGACAGCTGGGTTTTTTTTTAACCAAGAATTTGCATATGTAGGACTGACTACCACAGGTTTACCATTCTATGCTAAACATTTACATGCAGGATTGAAAGGAATTTATTTTGTAGCACAACTAATTCTTCTTTAATAGCTGGAAGGGGCAAAAAGATCAAAAGTGATGTTGTTCTGCACAATGCAAAATGAAACACAAAAGCAGGGGTAGGCAACCTTTCCCCTTTAAGGGCCGAGGGACTTCAGCTCCCAGAAGCCTCAGCCATGTTGGCCAATAGTCCCATGTTGCCCAATAGCTCCTGGGATTCTGGGAGCTGAAGTCCCTCGGCCCTTAAAGGGGAAAGGTTGCCTACCCATGCACAAAAGTGTGCAAGGTAACAGGGAGAGAAACAAGAGCAATAAGATGCAATCAGAATGAGCATCAGATTATGAACTTCGGTCAAGGATTGGGTTCTTCTGTGGTTACAAATTATAAAAAGGGCGAGTGAAGAAAAAAGGGTAGCAAGAGCCATGAGTATTTTAACTACTTTAAACTGAAGCTGTCACGAACCATTTAGGGAGAAAATATCAAACAGGCAAGGCAGAATAAAGTTTTGAACAATACAATCAAAACAGCACAAATACCTGAGAAGGATAAGGATCAACTATAAATCTCAAAGTTGTTATTCCACTGATGAAATGCAAGCCCCAAATAAATAAGCTTCATTCTGTTCCTGCTGTGCTAAGAGGTTTCATGCCAAGGAAAAATGTATGTTGTTATAAAACACAAGGAGGATACAGAATAAAAGTATGGGATCCTTCAGTGGTTAGAATTATTGTTTTTCCAAAAAAAAAAAAGTAAACAAGATATTCCTTCTGCAATAAGTTTTGAGCTTAGATGCCTTTTCTTCCAAGCTAAATTCCACATTACAATGTCCTTACTTCCAAGTGTAGTCATCACTTATTTTTAATTCATTTTTTTAAAATGTATGTGAAATAATTACCGACAGGGGACTTCCTCTTCAACACTATGTCCCAAGAACCATCTTTTTAAGAACCTGAACTACTTCACCACACTCATCACCAACAATCAGTTCAAGAAGTGATCAAGGAAATCATCACATGCACCAGCTAGGTGTACCTTGCTGCTATTTACAGAGATAAGAGCAAGGAGATATTAATGTCCTCTAGCATGGTCTCTCCCTGCTTCTCAATCCAAGCTAACAACATTCTTTCATTAGCTAAGCCCCTGCTTGAGTGAATAATAGTATCCCAGTTCAAAGGTCACTGGAATATGCCTCTTCACCAAAGGGCGTATGTATGTGGAAGGCAGAGGAAGTTCAAAAGTGTTCATGCATAGAAATAACTTTGCAGGAAGATAAAACACAGGAAATCCTATTGTTTCTGTTGAATAACTAGTTTGATTTCAAAGGCAAGAGTAAGAGAACTAGTTGTAGTGAAGGAGATGGCTCTTTGGATTCACTGTGAGGGGAAGAGAGGAAAGAGGAAAGAAAGGAGGACAGCCAAGGTAGAACCAGTATGCAAAATGGATAAAAGTGCTGGTGTGATTAAAATTTCAGATGGGTAGAAGAGTGAAAGTACTCCCAATACACAGGTAGTGAAGACTTGTGGTGTGGGAGAGAGGAAAAAGGAAAAAGCAACTAACTTGCCTAGTGGTCAACAACCTAGAGAAAAATGGAGTAGATGCTTCATGCACTGTATACTCACCACTCTCTTGCTCTAAATTCATGTGGACAAGCACTCTCTGTTGATAACGCAAGGGGAAGTGCTCTCAAGAAGCAGGGGTAGAAACAATTCCCACTGGTCAGTATCCAACAAGGCAACTCACTTGCAAAATACACCATTTTGCGAGCAATATGCCTTTCTTGCCACTCACAAAGAAAGGTATCTATGCTATGTGAAGTTCTGGCCACCCACTACATTTGCACATTAGATTAAAAAGGCAAAGGTATTCCCTGTTGACAAGGTTGTCACGTCATGTCTGACCATAGAGGGCAGTGCTCATCTCTGTTACTAAGCCAAAGAGCCAGCATTGTCAGAGTCTACTCTGTGATCATGTGGCCAGCACGACAGCACAGAACACTGTTTACTTTACCACTGAAGTGGTACCTATTTATCTACTTGCATTTGCATGCTTTTAAACTGCTAGGTTGGCAGAAGCTGGGACTAGTGATGGGAGCTCACCCCATCATGCAGCACCCAGGCCTCTAACAGAATCAGCATCTTAACCATTTGAATCATAGCATCGCATTTGTACATTGCCACCCGAAAAAGAAGCAACTACTTCACAGTTTTTGGCACATGCCAGATGTGTCTCTGGCTGCTTCCTTCCTCAACACCTTGCTCTGCAAGGACCTCAAAGCCAGGGCAAGAAGAAAAGCTTGGGAAATCACCTGTCAAAAAGGCAAAATGAATTCCCATGCCAACACTCCAACACTGCATTGGTTCTAAAGGCTCCAGAGCCAGGCATTGAGAAATGAAGCAGCTACTGATACAACTGCCCTGTGGCAATAGGTATACTAAATACTGACAAAATAGGATCTTTGCTGTCTGGAGCAAAATCAGTAGAGGGACAGCAAAAGAACCACAACCAAGGATCTGGTGTGCATGCAAGAGTGAAAAATTCAAATGTAAAGAAGTGACAAATTTAAATGTAAAAAACAAAACTAATGAGACATCTCTATTGCCCTCTCCCAGCTATTAATGTGGTTATTCAGCAGCACAGCCATGCATATTTGTGTACTCGTATATAATTATACACAAATTTATATACTATATTTTCCATGTCATCGGCTGCTGAACATTATAACTGTCCATTTCAGAGTGAGATTTTTATTCTAGTGTTCACCTTTAAACTACTTAGTACCTTTAAATCGGACTTAATAAAACAATCTACAGCTGTCTTAATTGGGAAATTGCATGTATCCTCATATTAAGCCAATCACAGTTACTATGCCATAAACAAATTACATTAAATAAAACCTGCAAAGATTCAAAGAATCAACTAGCAAAGAATGGCCAAGCCTATCTGATTAACTGGGCACAACAGATGAATACTTAATAAATTAAATATGAAGTTATAACAAGCCAAACTAGCAATTTAAAAATGTCCCAAATGCCGTATGGCATCATTCTTCCCTGAAGTCTAGAAAGAAAAATGGTTCTTTTTTATTGACTATCTGTCTCCTTTCTCTAAGCAACCCATGTAATGTGACCAGAAGAGGAAGTGTAATATTACTACAGAAGAGTCAGCCAGTACACAATTTAATTTTCCTATAGATCTACCTGGACCCCAGGATCATCTTTTTCAGATGTTCTTGGCAGATTAAAGTTGTAACTAAAAAGGAGAATATTTTAGTGGTGATCTTCTGGCTGTGGAATACCCTCATCAAAGATGCTCACCCAAAACCTCTTGTTATAGCTTTTTTAGTGCAGGAAAAATGTCTTCGTATTTTCTAAGTTTTCTCAATTTGAAAAAACAAACAAACCATGGTTTGGGACTTTTTATACTTTGAGTACTATTCCTTTCTCTGCTGCTGACTTTATTATGAAGCAGTTTTAACTTTTTCTAAAATGCCCTTTATGTCTCTGTTGTCACCTCTGGAACTTCATGTTCATGAGTGGTATAAGTATGCTCAAAATAAGCAAAGTTGAGACTGCTTACTCCCATATTATGTCAGTTCAATGCAAATGTACGACAGCAGTTTGTGAGGTCCTGCTCTGTGTCCTACCTGTCACAATGCATATAAGGTGGCAACATCGGCTGGAGCTTTATGATAACTAGTTCTAGGAACAAGACTGAAACAGAAAGGAAGAGGCACAGAAAAAGTGCAGTGTGGCAGGAGAGAAACTTGCTCATATTCCTAACTATCAGCTTCCAGATGGCAAAATAAAAGATGTTATTTAAAAAGGTGTAAACGAGTTAGTATGTCTCCTTTAAACTCTGTTTTAATGCTATATCTGCGCATATCTTTCTTTATACATATATATTGTTTTACACAGTTCTTTAGTTGCCTGGGGTTTTACACACAAGGTTTTGTGGAGGCAGCAATGAACACATAGATATTTTAAATACATTAAAATTTCAACAAGATATCTCTGAACATTCTTTCAAATGCACAAACCTCCTAGAACCAGCCATGATAAAGAGCTCAATTTTTAGTACGAGATCAGGAGAGGGCTTTTATATTTTATATTGGAGCAAATGTATCCAGGCTTCCCATTATTCTGCATTATGAAATAACAGGCACCAAGAAATTATCATACATATAAATTTTGAGACTGTATTTATGTAGTGCTATTCACACACTTATTCACATAATGGAGTGCATCAAGGAATTCCAGAAGAAAACCAGCATATACTTTACAGACTCTAGCAAAGCCTTTGACTGCACAGATCATGAAGAACTATGGAATCCTCTAAAAAACTTGGAAGTGCCACTATATTTGATAGTCCTGATGAGAAATCTGTACTTAGGACAAGAGGCTCCTGTTAGAACAGAATAAAGGGAAACAGAATGGTTCCCAACTGGCAAGGAGGTCAGGCAAGGATGCATTTTATTGCCTTACTTGTTCAACTTGTATGCAAAAAATATCATACAAAGAGTAGGTTTCAACTCAAAAGAAGGAGGAGTGAAGATAGGAGGAATGAACATTAACAATCTAAGATATGTGGATGACACCATACTACTAGCAGAAAACACCACAATCTTGGGACAATTACCGTATTTTCCAGTGTATAAGACAACACCCAACTTTTCCAGTTAAAATATAGTTTGGGGATATACTTGCCGTATAAGACTACCCCTCAGTAGTTTGATTCCCCACTCTGTCATGAAACCCACTGGATGAACTCTCAGTTTTTTTGCTTTTATATTTTCTCCAGGAGGAATTCCAAGGCGTCCTCCATCCTGAGCATGCCTAGGAAACATGCATTTACATTTCTAGGAGTGTTTTTTGCTTTTATATTCTGCCCAGGAGAAAATCCAAGACGTCCTCCATTCTGAGCATGACTATGAAGCATGCATTTAGATCTCTAGGAGTGCTTTTAGCTTTTATTTTGTGCCATGTCCTCCATTTTTCTTTTGAAGGCCCTCCATTTTGCAGTGCCTTGTCCTCCTTTGTGGTGGCAAGGGCACACCTGGCCCACCCTGTCTATGAAAGGAAAGCAGTCAAAAGAGCTTTTAATAACAATCCAGAGAGAAGAGGGGGGACGGAACCCCTCACTCGGGGGTCAAAAGGTATCCCTTTGCTTCCCTCAGAGGGCAAAAGCTGAGGAAGAGAAGGAGCCAGAGGGGGCCCCTTTCCTCCTACTCCTCTTCCTGAGGTACCTTGCTTTGTTTCGTCTTCACCTTCCATTCCCCCCACCTCAGGCTTCCTACCTCGGTCCCAATCCGGCAGGGCTACTGCCAGTTCCTGCCTCCGTGTCCCGCTCCACCCATGAAAGAACTAGACAAGATTTTAAATTGTAAAGATATGCAATAGAACACTAAAGTGAGAATCATTCAATCCATTATATTCCCCATCCCATGTATGGATGTGAGAGCTGGACAGTGAAGAAAGCCAACAGAAAGAAAATAAACACATTTGAAATGTGCTGGAGAATACAATGGATGACAAAAAAGACAAACAAACGGCCCCTTGAACAGATTGAGCCTGAACTCTTCCTGAAAGCCAATGAAATTGAGGCTTTCATACTTTGGGCACATCATGAGAAGGCAGGAATCACTAGAAAAGTAAATAATGCTAGGGAAGTTAGAAGGCAGCAGAAAGGCAAGAAGAATACATGCCAGATGGATAGACTCAATCAGGGAGATCATAAGCCTGAATTTATAGGACTTAAGGAGAGCAGTGGAGGATAGGGAGTCTTGGAGATGCCTCATCCACAGGGTTCCCATGAGTCATGGTTGACTCAGCAGCACTTAACAACAACAAATTCACATACCTGGCACTTTGCAAAGCAATCTTTTCCTACTTCAAAAAAAAATGCTTAATATCCTAATATTTTCATCTAGATTTTTATGGTAAGGGCAGGAAAGGAATATGTGATATCATGTGTAGAATATATTTAGGCTTTGCTTGAACTGGAGCTCAAGACAAGTTGATGCCTAAATGTTTAGGACTTGTGTTTTATATTTTAAAAAATAACCTAATTGGATGGCTTTGCACAGTCTAGAATAACAGTAGTGTGGGATACTAAAGTTTTGAAACAGATTTATGTAACTGCTAGATTTGGACTCACTGTGCCTTTCCCATTTGAATAAAACCACTGCTGGGACTCCAAGGCTTGACATCTTTCCTTCTGCACAGGGAGAGGTTTGTTCCTTTCCTGCCCATGTGAAGGAGGGCATCCCTATAACTCATCCTTCAGACAATTCCTTGTTTAGCTTTCCCCAGCCCCCATGACATTGAGCGGGTAAGGGGAAGTCAAACAAGGAATGTTGAAGACTGTTACCATTGATAATACCCACTCAGTTTTCTCTACAGACTCCCTTGTGACATAGGCAGAGGTGGGGATGGGGGGAGAAGCTGAATAAAGATCACGTATTGCTATAACCATTGATGATTCTTACTCAGCTCCCCTAATCTCCTGTGGCTTGGCCATGTTTGTGGTTGGAGGGGTGTGTGGAGATAGCAAAGAGAGGATCATTGACAGCTATAGCTAATGAGGATTTTTGCTTGGCTTGGCTTTCCCCCTGCAACTTGCCCTACAACATGCCCACATAGTGGCCACTGGGACGGCAAGGGGAAGCCCACAGAAAATCATCAACATCTATGTTCCAGTAGTTGGCACATAATGATGGAAACATACTTCAGGACCTCTCTGGAGACTTCCTGTAGCTCTGTAGGATAAGGTCAACATGGTGCACCAGCTATTGAAACTCTATGGCTGGGGACAGGGAAATGAATCTGGTGTGAATGACAGGAGCAGTCCTTGAATCCACTCAAAGGTTCAGGAGCAAAAAATGAAAAAGAAACTTCAGAAGGGTTCTCCTTGTGGTTTTCCAACACTCAAGAAGCCCCTTTTTCATTTTTTCTCCTTGACTCTTCAAATATTCTTTCCATCCTTAACTCTAAACATCAGAACAGGATTTGGAGTGGAGACTGCCATGGTTGCTCTGACCGATG
>CM034708.1:131380485-131405111 GCA_020142125.1 Phrynosoma platyrhinos | reverse complement strand
GCTTAATTGTGGCATCCCTCAGGGTGCCATCCTTTCCCCGATGCTATTCAATATTTATATGAAGCCGCTGGGGGAAATCATCCATAGACATGGTGCGGCGTGTTATCAATATGCTAATGACACCCAAATATACTTCTCCATGTCTCGGTCAGCAGCTATGACAGCAGATGGGAATTCTCCCCTCAATCAATGTCTTGAGGCAGTAATGGACTGGATGAGGAAAAACTAACTCAAACTGAATCCAGACAAAATGGAGGTACTCACAGTAGGAGTATCGGGTATACAATCTCCAGTCCTGAATGGGGTCACATTCTCCGCTAATGACTGTGTTTGCAGTCTGGGGGTGCTCCTAGACTCATCACTTCACATGATAGATCAGGTGAATGCGACAGTCAGAAGCACCTGTTATTAGCTCCAACTGACACACCAGCTGTGCCCTTTCCTGGAAGTAAGGGACCTAGAAACTATAGTGCACGCACTGGTAACTTCACGACTCGATTTTTGCAATGCACTCTACATGGGCCAACCTTATACTTAATCTGGAAACTACAATTAGCACAAAATATGGCAGCCAGGCTGATCACTGGTAAATATAAGCATGATCACATTACACCCATTCTGAAATCTCTTTACTGGCTGCCTATTGATTTCCGAGCACAGTATAAGATGTTGGTGATTACCTTTAAAGCCCTACATGGCCTGGGTCCAACCTATCTAAGGGATCGCCTTCTTCCATATAATCCACCCTCAGGTCCTCTGGGAGGAATTTACTGCAACCGATAAAAACTAGATTAGTGGTAACCTTCCAGAGGACGTTTTTTGCCGCCGCACCCAGACTGTGGAATGCCTTGCCGGAGGAGATCCATCAAATAACCACCTTGGACAGCTTTAAAAAAAGCTGTCAAGACAGATCTCTTCCGGCAGGCATTCCCAGAATAGATCGTCCCACCTTAACCTGTGCTCCTCCCCTGCTATACATTTCTTTATACACCTATTGGTGTTCCAGAAAGCACGCTGTTTAATTTTATGCTCTTATTTTTTACCCTTTTAAGGGGGGGGGGTTAATTGTTATTATTGTTATTATTGTTTAATGTAAGGTATGCTTTTGAACTGTTTCTTATATTATTTAAGCCACCCTGATTGCCTTGGCAAAAGGCAGGGTATAAGAATAAATTTATTATTATTATTATCATCATCATCATTATTAGGTAAGGTTCTGTGGTATGGTTGGTGCGCTCTTAAATCCATTTTGGGAAACAGAGTGAACTGAAGGCGGGATAGCTTTCAAATATCAGTATAAAGTATACATCTATGTATATGAAGGATCACAAAAAAGAACTAATTTGGAAGACAATTTTCATAAGATAATTTTCATAACCTTTCACTATGAAAGTAGTTCTTTGCCAAAGCCATTATACATGTCATTAAATGACAGGATGGAATGCCTGGGAAGTTTTATTCTCTGCAGTCACGTGGTTGAAAATTGAGGGACAAAAAGAAACACAACATGCTCTCCTGAAAGCACTTGGCTACATAACTCTAGGAAAGAAACTGCAAAGCCACTCATTCTCAAGTTGATGACAACATTGAATTCTCAGATCAGCAGATGCCTAAACATTCTAATCACAGTACAATAAATGCTGTGTGTCCCAACATGATGGCACCTTGTGCAGATGGTTTCCATGGTGGGAACCATAAGATGGCCTAATTTTAGAGTGTCTGAATGACACATTGTAGTCTGAACATCTCTTTTCATTTCTTGGCACACATTTTTTGCACACTATAATGCACCATTTCATTTGGCTGCTTAAGATTACATCAAAATTTCAGAGGAATAACAGATTGGACTTACCGTGAAGATTTATTCAGAGACGGCCAGAGGACCAATCCACTACTAATGGGTTTCCTCATGTCAACCGGATCTGCAGGAGTCAACATTCTTTTTCAGTTGCTGTCCACTGAACTCCTGCCTCCTCAATCAGTTTATTTATAAAGCCTTAATTATCCTAATTTCCTATCTATCTAATGCATTATTATTATTATTATTATTATTATTATTATTATTATTATTATTATTTAATGGACAGGTGTGGATTGGTCCACCAGCCATCTCTGAATTAATCTTCATGGTAAATCTAATCTGTCATTCATGAGATGGCTGGAGGCACAATACACTACTAATGGGATATACCCAAGCCTTTTCTTCATGGGTGGGACTAATCTTTCGACAAGATAGACTGTAGAACAGTTCTGCCAAATGCTGCTTTTGCAGAATGATATTTATCAACTTTGTAATGGTGAATAAATGTTGATGGCTCTTTCCAATGCACAGTGTCACATATTTCTGATGGTGAAATATGTCACTGAATATGCTGATATAGTGGACATAGATTTTGTTGAATGTGGCCAAATTCAACTGGCCTTGATTTCTTTTCCCAATCACAACAAAGAATGATACACGCTTTCATCCATTTTCCTATAATTGTTTCTGATGCTTTCTGACCAATATTTCTTGGATTATAGGAAACAAATAATGACTCTGTTTTCCTAAAAGATTTTGTTCTCTTTATATATGCCTTTATGGCCCTTCTCACATCCAATGTATGCCACATCATCTCTTCTGGATGTCTCAGGTTAGGACAAAAGGCAGGTAGATAGAAAACCTCTGGTATCATATAACTGTTCGGGCATTTTGGTATAAACGTTGGATCTAACATTAATATCATTCTGTCTTTTCTATTCTGCAATAATTAGAGTTTATAGACAAAGCTGACAATTTCGATATTCTCCTTGCTGAAGTTATGGCTACTAGAAAAGTGACTTTGTAAGACAACATTCTTAATGTGGCCTCTGACATTGCTTCGAAGGATGGTTTCATCAATCTGTTGAGTACGAGATTAAAGTCCCATGATGGAAATCAATGACCAGTTGGGAATGATTTTAAAGTAGCTTTAAGAAACGTTTTACATGTTGCTGTCCAGATAAAGCTAAACTATCAAACTCTAGAAATGTTGATAATGCTGATACCTGCTTTTTAAACGTATTTTGTCTGAGACCCTTTTCTAAACCATCTTGTAAAAATTGTAACACTTGCTTAATGTTCACTTCCATGAACTGTATATTCATTTCCAGACACCATTTACCAAATGTTTCACATATATTGATTTAGTTGATTCCCTTCTCGATGACATGATAGTTTCCACAATTGCCGTGGAATATCCTTTTCGTATTAGATTTTAGCACTCAAACTCCAAGCTGTCAAATTGAGCCAACATGGGTTTGGATGTACAATTGGCCGTTAATTAAAAAGTCTTCCCTGTGTGGTTTTTGTATGGTTGATCTACTGACATCTGAAGAAGTTGAGGGAACCATGATCATCATGGCAAATAAGATGCTACCAACACCACTGTTGTTTGTTGTTGATGAATCTTCTGTATGACTCTGGATTATTGTAATGGGTGGGAAAACATAATGCCACCCTTTGGGCCATGAGATTATCAATGCATCATTCGCTTCTGCTGTCTTGTTCCCATTTATGGAGTAGTAGTGTTGCAATTTTGCATTCTTTGCTGTTGCAAACAGGTCCACACCATGAATGGACCCCACTTCTGCTGCAGTTTTCGAAACACTTGTGGATGCAGTTCCCATTCACTTGGATGCAATTTGTTTTGTCTCAAGTAGTCTGCCCTTATATTGCATGCTCCCTTCAAATATTTTGTTGTCAGTGAACTCAGGCGTTTTTCTGCCCAACTGAATAGCATGTTTGATTCTTGTACGAATGCTTTGGAATAAAGTCCTCCTTGTTATATTATATACACTCTTCCTGTCATGTTATCTGTTCTGATTTGCACATGATGACTTTGAATATGTCTCCTGAATGAGAGCAGGGCTAGCCTAATTGCTTTCAATTCTAAGTAATTGATACTGTGTTTCTTGTCTTTCATTGTCCATTTTTCGTATGCTGTTACATGTTCTAGTTGGGCTCCCAATCCCAAAAGGCTTGCATCCACCATTATCCATGTGTATTCTGGTGTTTTCAAAAGTACACCTTCTTCTATCTTTGCTATTGTGATCCACCATGTCATCTGTTGTTTCATTTCATCTGGTATCTGTACTTGATATCTTAACTTTCTTGCAATGTTCCTTTGATGTGGTATTAAAAATGTTTGTAGTATCTTGCAATGATGTTAGCTCCAAGGCACCAGCTTCATTGATGATATTAATATTCCCAATATTTTCGCTAGCTTCATTAGCTGTAATTTGTCCCTGTATAGCAATGTCTTTATTGCTTGTCTCAATTTTTTAATAATAGTGGTATGTAACCCGTCTTTGTATTTATTACTGCTCCAAATGCATCAGTGACGTAGTCGGTGTTAACTGGCTTTTCTCAAAATTTATCAGAAATCCATATTTTTCTAATATGTGTATTGTATATTTTAGAACTTGTTGCAGCTTTTGTCTTTGCCTTCACTAATATGCCACCTAAGTATCGAAATAAATGTATTTTCTTTTGTCTTAGGTAACCTATTATTGGTATTAGTATCTTTGTGAAAACTCTGGGAGCCGAAGCCAATCCAATGGATGAGCTTTGAATTAATAATGGTGTCCCTGATATTGAAATCTAAGATAATTTTTGTTTGATGGATCCATTGGGACATGAAGATATGCTTCCTTCAAGTCTATCAATGATATTCAATCTCCTATTTGCAAACCTTCTTGTATCATTTTTAATGTCTCCATCTTGAACCTGCAGTATTGTACATATATGTTTAGGTATTTCAGGTTGAGGACAGGATGGTATTTTCCATTTGTTTTTGGCACTGTGAAGAAAGTTAAATAAATACCCGAAACATGTATTTGTGGTACTTTTTCTATTTGGAATAAATGATGAATTTCTTGTATGACTGTGTCATGTATTATTTTTTGTTTTGATACTGGTGAGAGGACGTTTCTGTTTTTTGGTGTCCTTTTGAACCATATGTTGTATCCTTGATTCAATGCCTGTAGAACCCATTGATTTGATGTAATGTTGTTCCATAAGTTTCCAAATTACAGAAGATGGCCTCCCACTAGTGTCACTGAATTGTCAGTATTGTTGTTTCCCTCCATTTTTATTTTGCTGTTACCTATAAAGATAGGATTGCTGTCGTCCAAACTGTTCTCTTGCTCAGGGCCATTGTCTCAGCCCCTGTTTTCATTAGATTTTTGTCTGCCCTTAGGCCCTCAAAAGGAATAGTTACTTCCTCAAAAAACCCTCCTTTCTTGTTTTTTCTTTTGAATGGTAGGCACAACTTTTTTTGTGTGTGTATTTTCCACTAATACTTTTTTGAATGCTGTTTCTCCAAACAGCAATCCCCCTTTAAATGGCACAAAAGATAGATTGTTTCTAGACTTGTGATCCACCTCCCAATGTCATAGCCAGAGGGAACGTCTTGCGATGTTACTTGCAGTCATGAAGGCCACAGAGTCATGTCCTGCATCAGCAATATATTTCAAAGCCTTCTGAATTCTTTCTAGAGGCTTATGCAAAATACTTGTACCCATTTATCAAGGGTATGCAGCTCCCTTACCCAGAGAATGGCTGCTCTTGCAAACATTGATGATGATGCAGAAATTTTAATAGTCTGAGCCAGGGGTAGGCAACCTTTCCCCTTTAAGGGCTGGGGGACTTCATCTCCCAGAATCCCAGGAGCTATTGGCCAATATGGGACTATTGGCCAACATGGCTGAGGCTTCTGGAACTGAAGTCCCTTGGCCCTTAAAGGGGAAAGGTTGCCTACCCCTGGTCTGAGCAGAGAAGTCATGCGGCTTACGTAAAACATTATCTGCCCTTCTTTCATCCGCATCTTTTAACATTGTGTCCCCTTCCTTTAGGACTATTGTCCCTGACACCAAAACAGCTATTGGGGCATCAACCAATGGGGCTTTTAAGAAATAAGTACTCAATTTGTCAAAGGAATATAATTTGTCAACCCTTGTAGTCTTTGCAAAGTCAAAGATGCTCTCCATTCCGTTTGAACTAGATCCTTAAATAATTCTGGCAATGTTATATCTGTACTTTGTGGCTGCTTTTTTCTGATTACTGATGCTAATTTTTCAGATCTCTCATCCTCTTTATCCCGTGAATCCAGTCCTAATCCTAGAGTCCTCATAACTCTCCTAAGTAAATGTTTAAATTGGGAATCTCATAAAGTCAGTCTGAATTAGGTTCCTTGTCATCATCCTGATCTGAGGATTCAGTCATATCCTCATCATGTTACCTATCATGTCCTCCTGATCTGAATCCTGTTCTAAGTCAATGTCTACTGTATGTAAATATTTAGATTTTTTTATACATTTACGTGGTATTTCCTCCTGAACTTCCTTTGACTTTCTCTTTCTATTTATCTGATCTTCCATAAAGTGTTGTTACTGAATAACTCTTCCATTATATTATCTGGGGAATTAATTTTCTTTTGTTTTTTATGTATATTTTTAACTCTAGCCCCTGTGAAATAGCATCCTACTGCTGGTGACTTGCCATAATAGAATGTAATTCTTTATTATTTTCCTGAAAGGCATTGTCAAAGAAGTATCATTGATTTCCTGAGGCTCCGCCTCTTCATCCTCCATTTCTACATCTTGTCTTATCAATTGTGGAATATCATCATATGCTCTTTTTAAAAGTTGCATTTGTTATCTCTGACTGAGAAAGATAATCAGACATCTGGGACCATTCTTCCTCTTCGTCAGATGCTTCCTCTTTCACTGACTGAGAAGCAGAACTTGCACATGGGGAGATTTTTTCTTTTGAATTCCCCTCCCCTATGGGGTTGCATGAGGTCATGACTGTTAAAGCAAACATTTTTCCTGCACCTGCGCGCTTGGAAACAGCTGTTTCTGTAATGATTTCTGCTGCTCATGTGTGTGAGGAGGCGCTCCGGTGACAGTCAGCCAGCCCCTCCCTTCTGAATAGAAAACTGTGCTTAGCAAGATGGCGTCCGTAATCGGCGATTAGTAATTTCAGGTCCAATTCCCCTTTTTTCACAGGAATAGAGGACGATCTTTGCATCCCTTTAAAGTTAAGTTGGTCCTTGTCTTTCTTCTTAAGATCTGTATCTCTTCCTGGTTATTTCACAGTGATTTTATGACACTTTTCCGCAGCAGCTCTCTGGCTTGATAGCAGGTGTATTTCTTCTAACATACTCTCATAAAACCTTTTTGCAGAGTGTCTGCTCCAACTTCTACAGAGGCTCGCATTTTAGTGGCCAGATGTTACTTGACTTTTAGACAATTCTGTACCTTTTTAAAATAAAGTGTTGTTTTTATTTCCAGTTTTTTCTCTTTCTTTCCTTTTTCTTTATCCTCCTCCTCCTCTTCTTTTTTTATCCATTGTTATTATCCTGTCTAACTATCTAGATATGAATGGCTTTTTGCTGAGGAGGCAAAATGCAACCATTTGGTATGCAGAATAAAATAACCTGACTGAGGAGGGCAGGAGTTCAACAAACAGCAATTGAAAAGGAATGTTGACTCCTGCAGACCCAGCTGACATGAGGAAACCCATTAGTAGTGGATTGTGTCTCCGGCCATCTCATGAATGAACAGCTAATATTTAAATTTTTTTTTGCACACTGATAATGCACCTTTTCATTTGGCTGCTTAAGATTCCATCAAAATTTCAGAGGAATGAGCAGCTAATATTTAACTATATGCTTTCAGGTGGTTTAAATGTGTGTTTTTTTAATAGGAGTACATACTTAATGTAATTTTACCTTATTTATTATTAGACTATATTGTAAACTGCTTAGGGCCCATGCCAGAAGATAGGATATAAACTGAATAAATAATAAATAAATCAATAATGTCTATAAAATAATTATGGAATCCTTATATTTTGCGTCTACTATATCCTCAATAGATATATTTAATATACCAATATAATAGCAGGCATTAAAAACAAGTGGAGGATGTAAATCACTGGATAATCAAATAATGTTTCTGTAGCTTTAAATCATTTGTTCTCCTCCTGATTGCAAAATGTGGCACAACTACAGTTTTATTAAGAAACAGGGACTTTAGCAGTTGATCGTTTACATTTCAATATTTTCTGTATCAGTATCATAGAAAACTGGATTACAAAAATCAAACAATGAGCAATTTAGCCATTATATCTAAAATATTTGGTTTCCTAACATATTTTGTGAAAATTGTGCATTGTTGCCCAAGACAAATTTCAGCTGACATTGCTTTTGACTTCTTTTTTTCAGTTAAAGTAGCGGTAGGCAACATGGCTGAGGCTTCTGGGAGCTGAATTCCCTCTACCCTTAAAGGGGAAAGGTTGCCTACCCCTGAGTTAAAGCTTCAAGAAACCCTCCAGATGGATTTCAGGCTTAATATTAGCTTGCTCCCATAAGAAAGTCAATGTAGTATAGAAGACAGAGTACTGAATTTCAGCTGGAAAGACTCTAAGCTCAGCAACAACACACACTGGCTAACATCCTATTGTTAATCCTGACTAGAGTAAAACCACTGAATCAACAAGATTTACCTCTGTGTTGACTCACCATTTATTGTTCAATGGATCTACTCTGTTTGGGATTAACCAACAGCATTCCAGCCTAATGTCTGATCCACTGGTGCATTTCAACTTAGAATACCATCACAGGCTTTTTGTGAAGATATGCATAGGATTTTCACAATCTGTCCTAAACTTCTTCTTTAACAAAGCAAAATTTACAAGGGGACACAATTTAAGCAACCCCCCACCCATACTACTATTCAAGATCCAATAACTTATCCTCTAACTGCAAATTCCTGTGACTGGGTTTGTAACTTCTAGCATGCATAGCAGTTTCTCTATAACTGGGCTATGTCTACTGTCTATAGTAGTGATGATGGGTGGGAACAAGTATTATCTTTTTTTGTTACAATACTCGTGATGTGGCAAAATAATCTTCTCTGCTTACTCTTATATCTTATGGGTTTGTGTGCGTGCATGCACACGACTTCAAACCATCTGTCAGTTTATATGCAGGAACTAAATCCAATTGCTAGTTCCAGCTAAAGAAGACCCACTAATTCAAAAGGATTTATATAACGTCAATTTAGCATTCATTAATTGATTCACTGGGTCCAGTATAATTCAGACTAATAGATTTAGGATCCAATGTACAGTCATGTGCACTCCCCCGAAATGTAAGTGCTGAAGCTCTTAAACTGAACATTTAACTTATGTTGACAAATAGTTGTTCACTTTAGTTATTTATCAATTTAGTTGTTCCATTCTAATGTCAGCATTTACTCATAGATATATTCAACAGCTACTCACAAACAGTAACTTCTACACCATCCACATACGATTTCTGGAAAGCCTCAGAAAGTAATGAAAAGCAACACAGTGGAGTTATAGTATTCCAACTCCATTTTTTTAATTTTTAAAAATAGGTATACTGAATTTCCCATGAGCTTGTCTGTTTTTCACCCCAACAGGTTGATAAATATACAACTAAGTGCAAAGCTTTATCTACAATTTATTTTATAATATATACAGAAAGACAAAAAGGAAAAGCACAGACTGAAGAGATTCATTTCTCTTTTTTCATATAAGTAATTGTGAGCAGATGTTATTTCACTGATAAAGGTAATTTGGCTGGCAATAATTCTAAATTTAAACTTTCCATTTCACTGCTAGTAAGCATGCAGATGTAATGAATGACTCGGCAGATGCAATTATTGCCATCTTTCAGACTTAAAGTATTTTTTCATACACTACTTATACAGCAGTTTGCAATAATAAAATTATGCTAAATCTTCAAAAAATAATAGTGCTAGTATCAATATGAAATAATGAGAGAATTTGTTTCAACAGTCCTCTCAGCACTTTTAAAACTTACATAAACCTATTGAAAATGTTGCTGAAACAGCCCTCTATTTTTTTAAAAAAAAATCAAGTTATACACGCATACTTTTATGCCATGGATTTACGTGCACTGAGGCTCATTAAATAACATGCTTATGCAAAATACACTATGTGTTTGTACCAACAATTAGCATAATCATTCCATATTTCATTCTTAAGTAGAATTCCAAGAGAGAAATATGGTTTAATAAAAATGATATTCTGCCTTGGGATGCTGAGGAAGTTTCATTCACTATATCAAATGCTTCAATAAATTCCCATCCACAAGATGTTCTTGACTCCAGACTGCTTCCTTTACTATAGCAGTTAGGCATAGTAAAATATCTCCTTTAATCAAAACCTATCCTTAACTGTACTTCTGGGCCACATCTGTGACAGGTGGGGACAAGTAGCCCTTAATGGTAAGCCATTTGCTTTAAAGCAAGCTAACTGGTCTTCCTGATTTCTATTTATTCTGATGGATAACAAGATTTTTCTTAACATTGGTAAGATGATATGGAAAAACAAACTATGCTAGGAGGAGAACATTCCTTTGAAGTGCACTTTTTCTTTCCTTTGATTGTGGCCACACCATGGACCCTTTTTGTCCCACAGCTGCCACCACCCTTTGCAAAGAGCCACTCCTTCACCAACCTTCTCTTCTAAAACTCTTTGGTATAACCTATCTCGTATAAAGTTTGGTAGCGTGGATATTCATTCACACTGTAGTCAAGTGTTTCATAAAGTAACAACAAAACTTTATTTTACAATACAAGTAACAAATGTTTCACTTGGTCTTGCTGCACTTGTTATAATTGGTTACAGTTACAAATAATAATAGTCTAACACAGGGGTAGGCAACCTTTCCCCTTTAAGGGCCGGGGGACTTCAGCTCCCAGAATCCCAGGAGCTATTGGCCAACATGGGACTATTGGCCAACATGGCTGAGGCTTCTGGGAGCTGAAGTCCTCGGCCCTTAAAGGGGAAAGGTTGCCTACCCCTAATCTAATACATTCCTTTCCTTGGAACACTTTCAATTACCCCCACAGGACACTCTTAGCCCTTCTTTGGGTACCTTTACCACTATTTCCTAACCAGCCTCTAAGGCTATCAATATCCCTCAGGATATTCTCTTTATTAACTCCCTCACTTGGAATTTAGGATGGGTATTAGGCCCCTCTCTTCTGGACCTTAGCCCTCTTCCACTCTGGAACCTTCACCACCAGACCCTCACTGTCTGGAATCCAAACCCTATCTGACTTCCAAATGTTCCTAATGCAATTTCCCCCTTACAGCCCAACATTCGATTGGCTGTCGCCAGCTCAGTCCTGATTGGTTGTCACCAGGGCTGGCTCTAACTTGCCTTCTCTCCACAATTCGTAACACATTTGGTCACTGGTATCTTCCATGTGGATTCATGGGGAAATGGATATCTGTATCTGTTCAAGGCCACAAGGCATAATCCAGAAAAGACCAAGATCACCTTCAGACTAGATGGTTAATATGGATCTGCCTTGGATTTAATGACTTGGCTCACAGCTGTAAGAGATCAGGAGATGGCTGACTACTGTATGCAATTCCATGTAGGCAAAAGAGAAACACAACAGCAGAGACCATGGAGATGGATCACTCCATCTCTCTTTAACCAATCCACTCAGCAAAAGACTTTTTAAAAAGAAGTTATGTCAGTGTATGTATGGATGTACACCACTGTAATAAGAATTTCACGGGACAGAATATGGCAGTGACTGGAGCAGCTGGATGATGCAACATCTGGATAGCTTGCACCATGGTGAAATGTCATCGTCACACCACTGGGAGGACATGCCCAGGATGACTCAACAGAATGATGCAAGTGACAATTGCAGGCACCTGTGAGGGAATATCATGCCATGAACAGTGTGCAAAAATATGGGCATGACCAGTGGACAGTGTGGGTTATTGAATAGTGGGTTATTAGTAAGTTGCTGGTTGGTTGTCATGTATATAGTGCTAGTTATACTGAATAGTAAAGTTCTGTAAATAGAACTTTGGGCCTTTACAGACTGCCAGAAAAAGTGCAAATTGAGGCCACTTTAACTGTCCTGGCTCAGTGCTAGGAAATCATAGGAACTGTATTTTTTTCTGGGACATTGAGCCTTCTCTGTCAGAGAGCTCTGGTGCCACAATAAACTGCAGTTCCTATGATTTCCTAGCACTGAGCCAGGACAGTTAAAGTGGCCTCAATTTGCACTATTTCTGGCAGTCTGTAAAGGCCCTTAGAGACTGTGAGTATTTCTTTAGCATATTGTGCATTAGTAGGTGCTGGCAGAACTTCAGAGCCTGGTAAAGATAGACGACAGGAATGAAGTGCGCAGTTCTGACAAGTTACCAGCTAAAATGCTAATAGCCTTTGGGCCTTTACAGACTGCTAGAAATAGTGCAGCTTGAGTCCACTTTAACTGTCCTGGCTCAGTGCTAGAGAATCATGGGAACTGTAGCTCTTCCTGAGACACTGAGCCTTCTCTGTCAAAGAGCTCTGGTGCCACAATAAACTACAGTTCCCATGATTCCCCAGCACTGAGCAAGGGCAGTTAAAGTGGCCTCAAGCTGCATTATTTCTGGCAGTCTGTAAAGGCCCTTTGTCTCCATGTGAGGCATGATGGAGGATGTTACACCCTTCTACAGACACCATAGAAATGGAGGCTACTAGCCTCTTTGCAAGCTAGTAAATTTTGCAAGCTTATTTATAAAGCTGATAAGTGACTTTAATTATTCAGGTCCATAACTATGAAACAATCTCCAATACATAAGGCTCCCTGGAACTTATTTAACCTATGGTACTACAAAATGATCACTATATAATTTTAAATTTATTTTCAATTTTCCTACATTTGTTACTTTCAGTTGATACAGGTTTTCCCAACTTGTTAAATAATCAAGAACCACAAAATTCAATAAATCATGTGAACAAATTTCATAAATAAAAACAGTTTGAAATAGGAAATGATATTGATCTAATATTCACATGTAAGTTTAAATATTTCTGACAGTAAACTGTGTGATGTCTCAGAAATATTCTTGCGATTTATGATAATGGTCGCAAGAATGGTGTATGCTCAGACTTGGACACAAATGGAAGCATCAGTGACTGAAGAGTGAATTGCTCAGGTTGCAGAATTTGCCCAAGTCGCCAAATAGACATAGGTTTAAAATATAAACCAATTGAAGACTTTATGGAAGTTTGGAAACTATTTTTGAGCAATAAGAATTCAAATGATGTAATAATTTGTGGTTATGGTCATTCGACCATAGAACTTACTTAAATTTGTAATGATAGAATAACATGTTCTGATTTTTAGCTCGTTTTATTTTCTTTCTCATTAATGTTTATGGGGTGTGTCAGAATTCATTTGTATTTGTTACTTTTTAGTTAGGTTATGTTACTGTAATAGAATAGTGTTTTAGAAATGTGCCGTAGTGTAGTGTTAGGGCCTTTGCAGACTTCCAGAAATAGTGCAAATTGAGTCCACTTTAACTGGCCTGACCAGAGCTCTCTGACAGAGAAGGCTCAATGTCTCAGAAAAAAAAATACAATTCCCATGATTCCCTAGCACTGAGCCAGGGCAGTTAAAGTGGACTCAATTTGCACTATTTCTACCACTCTGCAAAGGCCATTAGTTAGTTTACTAGAGAGTAGTTTACTTTAGTTATAGGATTGGTGTGTGTGTGTGTGTGTGTGCTCTATGTACGTAAAGAGAACCAGCATGGTGTAGAGGGTTGACCATTGGACTATGACTCTGGAGATCAATTTCAATTCTCCACTTGAGCACAGTGATCTTAGGCAAGTCACATACTCAGCCAGAGAAAACATGGTTGCTATAAGTCAGGGACCGGCAACCTACGGCTCGGGGGCTGGTTAAGGCCCCGGGCCCCGGACTTACCGGCCCTGTCCGAAGGCTGCTGCCGTCGCTGCCGCGCGCCGCTATCGGGGCGCGTTTTCAGCCACGCTTGTCACGGCCGCCATTTTGGAAGTTAAAATGGTGGCCGCGATGCGTTTGCGCATGCGCAATACTCTTGCACATGCGCAAACATGTCGTGGCTGCCATTTTGACTTCCAAAATGGCGGCCGCGCATGCGCGCATGGCAGCTGCAGCTGTGCGCGCTACGGCGGCGGCCGCGGTAGTGGCCGTGATGGCAGCATGCGCGCGGGAGTCGCGCGCAGAGGAGGAGGGTGTGCGTGCGTGCGCGCGCGCGTGCTCCTCCATTCCCCCCCCTTGGCCCAGCCGAGCGGCAACCTTTTTGAGACTGGTCCAGGTCTCAAAAAGGTTGCCTGTCCCTGCTATAAGTAAAAATGACCTGAAGTTACACAACAATGTGTGTATTCTTTTATCTCATTTCTTCTTTTCACCACTTATTTTCTGCTTTTTTTGTATTTTGTTATTTTGTTGTGAAAGTCTGCACATGTTAAAACCAATAAATTTTTTTAAAAAGTTTTTGAAATGTACCTTACTGTTTTATACAAGGAATGGAATTTGGACCTTATGTTATAGGACTGAGTCACTGGAGCAGTGTACTTTAAAATACATTAGGAAAGTAATTAAAATAATTGTTCCCTCCTTGTAATGCTTGGGATAAGATTTAAAACAGCTTTACTGAATTATAGTAATCACATTTCTTATAAATATTGTAAAATAACAAATCCTTCGAAATTGATCACTTAATCCACAGAGTTGGAAAATAATTTCCTTAGAAGATGATTAGAACAAATTATTGTGAAGATCCTGTATTTATTATATCACACATGTGATCTTCTATAATGTATGACTAAAAAAAAGTAATGCCCAGAGTAAGGATGATTGAAACAAAATTATGGACAAAATTCTGTTTTCAGTTATACCACTTATAATCAAGAATCCAAAAACTTCAGAACAGCCAGCTGTGTTTATAAGTGACCCTTTCTGAAATTACAAAGTTACAATCTTTAAAGAGTGAATCTTTTATGAAGGATTGAAAGGACAATGCTGCAACAGCAAGAGGGTGGGACACTAAATGCAAATTAAAATACCATCTCAATGAAATGACTCTTAACAACTATTTACTGACTTCTCTGTTTACAGTAGCAAAGACAAAACATTAATTTTAAAAATATAGGAATGGATCTGAAAGAGCCTTTCCATGTGTAGATAGGACTTAAATTAAGTGGAGGTTTCCACAAATAGAAAGGAGGGGCCATTTTCACTGATTACATCTCTGCTAATCTCTGCAAAATGATAGAATCAGATATTGTAGATAATTATCAATAGTAAATGAATAACAGGTATTTTGGCCTAGATTAAAAATTGAGCAAAATTATTTACATAAATAGTATTTGTCATTCTATTTACAGTTGGTCCTCCTTATCTACAGATTCTTTATTCACAGATTCAAGCATCCACAGCTTGAAAATATTCCAAAAAAGTATGTATCCCAAATAGCAAACCTTGATTTTGCCATTTTAAATAAGGGACACCATCTTACTATGCCATTGTATTTAATGGGAATTGAGCATTCAAAGATTTTGGTATCTACAGAGGGCCCTGGAACCAAAGCCTAGAGCAGGGGTAGGCAATCTCTCCCCTTTAAGGGCCGAGGGACTTCAACTCCCAGAAGCCTCAGCCATGTTGGCCAATAGTCCCATGTTGGCCAATAGCTCCTGGGATTCTGGGAGCTGAAGTCCCTCGGCCCTTAAAGGGGAAAGGTTGCCTACCCCTGGCCTAGAGGATAAAAAGGGCCCACTATATCTCATTACAGCTTTTTGTTATCAGTTAACACCTTTCTCTCTCTGCCACCTTCTTCTCTTTTAACAGTGTGTGCATGTGTGTGTTATCATTCTGTAAACTCCTACTCTTCACTAGTTGTTGTTGTTGTTGTTATTATTATTATTATTATTATTATTATTATTATTATTATTATTATTATTATTATTATTATATCATGCCCTGTTCTCTTCCTTCACTATATGACTATATACGAGTATGTTCTTCTGGAAATATATACTGAATTTGACTTGAATGTATAAACCAAATTGAAAACATGACTCCTACATTCCCACATACATACAAAACAAGTTCAGACCTGAACAGTGGACCTTTTTTCCTCCAAGCCTAGCAATTACCTCCATTAGAGTCAATCCTTGGTTTGAGACAAAACCAGAAATCTGGGCTAGAGTGCAAGTGGTTAAAAACAGAACCAGAAACCTACAAGGGCCTTGCTTTGCGTTATGGATAGCACGGTTAAGAAATCTATATATTAGATTTGGAATTCAACAAAGGAAAAGGAAAACATTTCCCATTTCCTGGCACTGCCAACATCTTGTCTTGGAAAGCTTTACTTGCAAAAATGCAGAAGAGTAAAAAAAAAGTGTACAATTCAATAATGTTCGGAAACACATATCAATCAGTTAAAATGCATACAGTATAAAATTCTGTACAATAGTCTGCATGCTTTAAAAATCCACATGAATATATGGATTAATTTTTCATGCATGAAAAAAAGTAATGGAAAAAAAGAAAAAATATGGAAGTGAAAATACGAACGGGAAAATGAGAATTTCAACAAGAACAAGACTGACAGAAGAAGATCCATAATCCAGAAATTATGGTAAATTACAAAAATAGTTGCTTTATATTTCTGACCATTAGATCTTCTAACTCAGTATTGTTTACACGTATTGGCAGTTCTCTAGGGAACATATGCTTTTGAAACATATGGTTCTGTAATGCACTATGGTCCTTCCTATGCAATGTATATACACACCAAGAATAAGGAAGGAATGAAGGCTCCATTCATGTGAGAATGAATCACAACCAGAAACTCCAAAGAGCAATTGCTTACTAGCACATTATATACATGCAATGAAGCTCTTCTTACCTTACAAATAACTGGACATACTGAATAGCTTCCTATGAAGACTGTGTTAACCTTTAAGCATATCCAAGGTCAACCTTAACTATTCAGAATGTTAAAAACAGCCAAGCAAATAGAAATTTTGCTGCAGTTAGGTGCTGGGGAAACTAGGCTTACACTGTGAATAATGGAACAACAGAATCCATCTCTTCAAGAAGCTTATTCAGTATTAAGCAATTTATGCAATAGCACTTCTTTGACAAACATACACCCATAACTGACAGGCAGTGTCACAAATATATGCTTAGTTCTGCTCGGCATCACTTTGCTCGTTAACTTAACCAACTATCAAGAGAATATGTTTAGAATGAGCAAGCACTATCTCTTGAATTTCATTTAATTAAACTGCTCGAGGAATATGACAGTCAGCATTTCATGATGGGAATTGTTTTAAGGATGAAGACAGAAAATGTTTCAAAGTGGCCTCACTAAAACATGAAAGCATAATCTAAAATTACCCTTGCACCCACTGTTATTTATCTCTAATATTAAAGATGTTATTTCCAAAGTTGTAATTAATTGCATTCCACAGAGAAATTATTCAGACGTTCCTGATAGCAAATTGATACACACAGGCACAAAACACAGCACCAAAGGACAACTATAAACAACCACTGTGACTTTCTGAATTACTACAATCATTGAGCTTAATGCAAAATGAATGCTGGCTGCCTTTTGTACGTAGCCATTAGTCTGCAGCAAAGAGATTGGCATTGAATTTTGATTACTTTGCCTTAATAAACCATAATGAGAGTGGCTCATGCTCTACTGGCTTTCCTTTAAATGATACACTGCAGCAAGTTTGCAAAAGGCGACTGTGCCACAAGCTGATTAAGGACGACACCTTGCCTGCAAATGCCTGCATTATAGTAGGGGCAGGTTGTTGCACTGACATTGGCAAGGCATCTCACAATGCTTTTAACTAAACTTTCAACAAAGCTGCATTAGAGTCTCACTTAACTTTTGAGACTTACCATCGATCCGGCTAACGAGTTCTTCCAACATTTTCACTTTCTTCTGAATACCTGGCTGTGCAAAAGTGTAGTTATCCTAAGGAGACAAGATTTTGAAACCTACATATCAGCAAAAAGATATGAAAATCAGCAATTCCAAAAACTAGAGTACACATTGCTGAATGAATGTCTTGCTTTAATTCCCTCCTTCCTGTCCGCTTAACAAATGCTTTCTACAGTCTACCTCAGCCATACAAAGTGACACCCTAAAAAAGAAAGTAAATGTCATTTGAAACAAGGGGGGAAATTATGGTAACACAGTTGACTGTTTTGTATCATCATCATCATCATCATCATCTCACTTTCCTCCCAGGACTGGAACCCAAAGCAGCAATCACTATGTTGCTTAGAGAATGTAATTTTAACTGAGATTCTTGCCAATGTATTTAAGGTAACAAGTTTTTAGAAAACATATATCAAGAAGTAAAAACATATATATCAGAAACTGTCAAGTTATTTGACAGAAAATATATACTCAGATTAAAGAATTAGGAAGAGTTCAGAAAAGCAGGATCAGAACACTCTATTAAATACAGACAGCTCTCTGTATTCCCACATTTTGCATTGGGATGGCTTGAAAATATTCACATTAAAATTAAACAACCAAACAGTAAGCCTTGATTTTGCCATTTTATATAAGGAACATCCTTTTACTACGCCATTGTTCATAATGCGACTTGAGAGCATCCATGGATTTGGGTATTCGCAGGGGGTGCTGGAATCAAACCCCAGCAGATATCAGGGGCCCACTAAAGTAAGGGCCTTTACAGACTGTCAGAAATAGTGCAAAATGAGTCCACTTTAACTGCCCTGGCTCAGTGCTAGGGAATCATGGGAACTGTGATTTTCTGAGACATTGAGCCTTCTCTGTCAGAGAGCTCTGGTGCCACAATAAACTACAGTTCCCATGATTCCCTAGGACTGAGCCAGGGCAGTTAAAGTGGACTCAAGCTGCATTATTTCTGGCAGACATTTGTTTTTGTTTTAAGGAAGGAACTGTTGAGCCATTACATTTTATTGTGAGTTCAGAAATACCCAAGAAATCCCTTTATAGAGAAGTAGGGAACCTGGCTCTGCAGATTTTGTTCAGCTCCTATCAACCCTAGTCACCATCAACAATGATCAAGAGGTGTCAGCAACATAGACAAAAACCTATAGGCCAGGTTATTCCCAATGGAATTGGGAATACGCATTGAATCAGGCCCATATGTAATCAAAATGATTCTGATGCCCAGAAGAACTGGTTGCTTACCTGTAACTGTGGTTCTTCGAATGGTCATCTATGCCCTCACACAATAGGGTTTGTGCCTGCACAGAGACGGCATTTGGAAAGCTGGAAAGCTGAGTAGATTGGCAGGAGACCTGCCCCTTCCATGTACTGAGCCTGCCCAATCCCTCCAATCTAGCTCCTCCTTCAGTTTGAATGCCACAAGAAATCAGCAGAGACCTGACTGACGGAGGTAGGGTAGGTTTGTGTGAGGGCACACATGACCACTCAAAGAACCACAGTTACAGATAAGCAACCTGTTTTTCTTCTTCGTGGTCTCTGTGCCTCACACAATAGGGTGACTAAAAAGCTTACCCATGGCAGGTGGGAAGGTAACTGCAGAATGGAAGAGAGAATGGCACAGCTGAAGCTGGCATCCTGACGAGACCTGGAATCAAGCTGGGAGTGCCGGACAAATGTGGAAGGCTGAGACTATGTAGCCTCCTTGCAGATATCAGGCAGGGGGATGCCTCTGAGAAAAACAGCACATGAGGAGACAGCCCTGGTTGACTTTGAGTGCACACCAACAGGAGGTGGGCATTAGGCAAGTTCATAAGCCAGCAGTATAGTCTGGGCAATCCACTTTGCAAACCTTTGAGAGGAAACAGGGTTGTCTTTTTTAGGCCCACCATAACAAACAAACAATTTGTTGGTCAATCTAAACTCAGCAGAATGTTGAACATAAAAGGCCAAAGCACAGTGAACATCAAGGATGTGCATTGTCTTTTCCAGAGGCATGGAAGGATCTGGATAAAAGGTGGGCAACACAATGTCTTGAAAAAGGTGGAAAGGGGATACCACCTTAGGGAGAAAAGAGATGTTGGGTCTGAGGACCACCTTTTCTCAGAAAGATCAGAAAGGCTCATCCAAGTGCAGTGCACTCAGCTCAGAGGACCTCCTGGCTGAAGTGATGGTCACAAGAAACACCGCCTTGAGTGCGAGTAGTCTCAGAGAGGCTGAGCCCAGAGTTTCAAAGGGCGGACTAGTAAGGTGCTTTGGCACCAACAAGAATGACCAAGAAGGAGCCATCAGAGGCAATGGAGGGCACAGGTGGTGTAGACGCTTGAAGAATCTCTTCAAAATAGGTGAGGTGAAGAGCTTAGTGGATGGCAAACCAGGGGGCTGGTTGGCCATGGTAGCTGACATGTAGACCTTGAAGGACGAGAAGGCCAGTTCTTGGCCATGCAAATGGAGAAGGAATTGTAAGGCTGTGGAAAGTTGAATGGGTGAAGAGGGCTCAGCCCTGGCCTGAGCAAAGGCACAGAAACACTTCCATTTGTAGAAGTAAGACTGCTTGGTAGAGTCTTCCTGAAAGCAGAGAAGACCTGCAGAAGTTCTGGAGTGGCCAAGGCCAGATCCTCCAAGCTGTCATGTGGTGGCTGCATAGGTCCAGGTGAAGGACTGTGCCACTGAAGTGAGAGAGAGAAGGTCCGGGCAGTTTAGGAGCTTGAGGTACCAGCCCCTGGACAGGTGGAGGAGAGGAGCAAACCAAGGTTGTCTTGGTCAGTAAGGAACCACCAGAATTGCACTGGATTTGTCCTCAGTCATTTTGGCCACAACCCTCACCAGCAGTGGGAGGGGAGGGAAGACATAAAGGAAGTGATGGCTCCAACTCAAAAGGAAGGCTTCTCTTAGGGAGCCTGTCCCTAGACCTGCTCTGGTCCAGAAATACTGGACACTGTGCATTCTCTGGAGTGGCAAAGAGATCTAGGCAAGGTATCCCCCATCGAGACGTTATCAGGTGAAATGCCTCCTATAACAGTGTCCATTCATGTTGAAGAGCCTTGTCTTGGCTGAGAGAGTCTGCTAGAACATTGCCAGCTGGATGAACGTCCACCGTATGAACAGAATGACGATGGCACCACGTCCAGAGCTAGCGAGATGGAGAAGCAGAGAGGAATAGGTGATGCCCTGTTTGCTGATATAACAGACTGTGGTGGTATTGTCTGTTCCAACTTGGATGACCATGTGATGGAGATGATGTTCAAAAGGCCTTGATGACAGTCAAGAGCTCCAGGGCACTGATGTGCATCTCCGCTTCTGAAGTGGACTAGCGACTTAGTATGCAGAGATCTGAGTAATGGGCTCCCCTCCCTTCATGGACGCATCTGTGGTGGCCATCCTGGAAGGTTCCAGAAGTTGGAAGGGCATTCCTCTGAGGATGTTCCACAGAAGGAGGTACGCACATGTTGAGGAAATGTCAGCTTCTGGAACTATCTGTTGTTGAGGCAATCGAAGACAGAAAGAAACCATTTTTGTAGCGGGTGGAACCTTAGGTGCGCCAAGCAAGTCATGACTGTGGCTGAGGTCATGAGGCCTTGAAGGCGTTGAATGTCTCTCACTGTAGGATGGTCCATGCGGACAACAGAGTGAAGGTGGGCCCAAAGGGTTCCTGCCCTTCTGGTGGGCAGGTAGGCCTGAGCCATAACAGAATCCAGAGACATGCTGAAGTACTCTATCATTCTCACTGGTTCCAAGATAGACTTGGAGGGCTTCACTGTGAAGTCCAAGTTGGTGAGAAAGAAAAGAGTGGTGTGGACATTTTGAAACAACTGCGTGTGAGAGGATGACAACAGTAATCAATCGTCCAAATAATGGAATATTTTGATCCCTTGGATGCGGAGGTGAAAGATGACCATTGCCATACATTTTGTGAAAACTTGGGGGGTGGTAAAGAGGCCAAAGGACAGGACGGTAAATTGATAGAGAACTCCATCCACTGAGAAGCAAAGATATCTGCGATGTTGAGGCCGAATGGCAATGTGAAAGCAAGCATCTCTCAGGTCGATTGATGCGAACCAATCCCTGAGATGTAGAAAGGGGAAGATGGATTGAAGAGTCACCATCTTGAACTTGCGCGGTGAGATGCAGCGATTGACGCCCCAGAGATCAATGATGGGATGGAGCCCACCATCCTTCTTCAGCACTGTGAAATATTTGGAGAAATAACCATCCATCCTGCACCTGTCTGGGATGCATTGAATGGCACCTTTGTCGCGAAGGGAGATCTCCTCTTGAAGAGGAGAGGAAGATGGGATACAGCGAAAAATGCCGGGAGGTGGAGTACTTGCAAACTGTATGGCGTAACCCAGGCATATGATGGTGAGGACCCAGGTATCTGGTGATTTGTCGCCAGTTGTCATAGAAGTAGCAAAGTTTTGAGAAATGATAAGCTGGCAGTGGGGAGGGGGTTGGAGAAACAGGTGCAGGTGTTGTCCCTGTGGATCCAACAAAAGTTTGATTTGGAGGATGAAGATATTTTTGGAAGACTGTTATTGTGATTGCTGTTGTTGTTGGCCTTGAGGGTAGTGCTGTTTATAGGGCCTTTGAGAAGATTGTTGAGAAGAGCCCCTGTATTGAATGGAGACTACAGAGAGAGATCAGGAATAGTTGGATGAGGATGACCGGGAGGGCCACTGCTGTTTGTATGGGTGTTGTTGTTGTTTTTGGCCAGTAACACCCAACCTCTTGCCTGTGAGATGGGGTTTGGTTAAAGTGTCTAGAGATTAGTTGGTTTTGGTAGCAAAGAAGCCCTCTCCTTCAAAGGGCAGATCTTCGATATGCTTCTTAGCTTCTTTGGAGAGATGAGTAGATCTGAGCCAAGCATAACAATGGAGTGCCACTGCACCCAAAATCACTTTGGCTGTGCAGTCCACAGAGTGTCTTGCTGAGTGGATTTGCTGGTTGACCAGAGAGAAAGCTTAAGTGTAGAAGTCAAGGGCAGCTGCCTTTTGTTGTTCTGGCAAGAAGGGAATGAAAGTGGCCATCTTGTCCCACAGAAACTTCTGGTAGGCACCCATACAAGCCTGCATGTTGCCCACGTTGGCAGAAAGGGCAGCTGAGAGTAGAAATGTCTCCCCAAAAATATCAAGTCGTCTACCTTCTTTATTAACTGGGGCAGAATGTATTTTGCCAGAAGATTTAGAGGTAGACTCAACCACAAAGTGGTTCAGAGTAAGGTAGGTGAAGAGATAAGGTGCTGTTTAAGGCTGAACCTTGTACAGACCTTTGAGGCTCTTTGAAGCAGATGGAAAAGAAGAAGGCTTTGCCCAGGAAAGATTCATGACATCAGACAATGAAGCCAGGAAAGGTAGGAAAGCTGGTGAAACTGTAATAGTGTTGACAATTTGAAAGACTAGGTCTCTTGCTGGTTTGGGAGCAATCTCGACTTGGAGTCCTAAAGCCTGAGTTATCCTCTGAACCACAATGGAGAACAATTGAACATCCTTGATAGGAGATTGGGGGGCCGCATCCGCAACTTCCTCCTGGGGTGAAGCAATTACAGAAGGCAAGCCCTGTGACAGTTCCGTGTCTTAAGCCGACTCTTCAGTAGATTGTTGAGGCATGGCAGGAGTGGCAAGTTGAGGAGCCTGTGCGGTGCTAGGAACAAGCATGATCTGAGGGGTTTGAAATGTTGGTGTCAGTGTAGAGGCCAGCAACAAAAGGGCCATAGTAGTCTCCATAGCTGCAACCAGAGTCGCGGCTAGCGTACAAGCTGGTAACAGCAACGAGGCCAAAGAGAGTTCTGCAGTTGTACAGGGCGGAACAGAGGCTTTAGACTTGTGCTTCTGCTTGGCCTTCTCAGCATCACGGTCACCAGAAGAATCTGACTTCCTCTTAGTCTTGTGAGGCTGCTTGTCCTGAGAGAGGGAACTTCTTGCAAAGATGAAGGCTGGCCAGCAGATGGCCCAGTAATGGCTTCAGACATAAAAGAAGCTGACCGTAAAGTGCTCAATGTTGATGGTCTCAATGTCGAAGACAGCGCTGTCGATGCCAAGGTTTTCGGAAGACTCGATGTCAACGAACAAGAAGAAACTAGAGCTGATTTCTTTGAGAACTTTAGGGTCCAAGGAAGTTTTGAAATTGACATTAATGTCAGAGGATCCTTCTAAGAAAGTCTTTCAGCAACAGAAAGGGAACATTCTCAACAAAAAAGTTTCAAGCATTGGGCCCTGCTGTGAAGAGTCATATTGGTAAAGGAGCGCCAGATGGAACAATGCTCCATTGGATAATGTGGCCCTCACCCAAACAAAAAAGGCACAGAATGTGCACCAGTGAGAGGAATCTTATAGTTGCAAGAAATACAGAGCTTTAAATAAAGAGTCGGAGGCCACCGGAGGCCTAGAAGCAAGGCACCCAGCCAGAAGAAAAAACAGACAAAAATCTTGTTTCCAAGCTCCGCTAGGGCAATGCACACAAAAAAGAAAATTAAAAAGAACAACAAATTTAAAAGAAAATTAGAAAAAGATCAAATTCTACCATACACGAGAGGAACTCAGCTAGAGAGTGATCTGAAAACAGCTTCTCTTGCAGCTGACAAAAGAGAACAGGAGGAGGAGCTAGACTGGCAGGATTGGGCATGCTCAGTATATGTGAGGGGGTAGGGTTCCTGCCAATCTGCTTAGCTTTTCAGCTTTCCAAATGGAGTCTCTGCGCAGGTGCAAACCCTATTGTGTGAGGTACACAGACCACAAAGAAGAATCAACCTAGTCTATCCCTTTCTTTCTTTCTTTCTTTCTTTCTTTCTTTCTTTCTTTCT
>CM034708.1:131324568-131365075 GCA_020142125.1 Phrynosoma platyrhinos | reverse complement strand
TAACTCACTTTGCAGCCATTTTCCAAAAATCAGAAAATGGCCACAAAGTGAGTTAAGTGAGCCGGGCTGCACTCGGGCTGCATTTGGATGGTAGATTTGGAGACAAAAGCCATGCAATAGGACCAGGATGAAGCCCAAATTTTACTTGAATACAGGAGAGGTAAGTCATGTTTTTATACTTGTGCAATAATCTCCTCACTCTCAAACTTTTCATGATATGTCTCCAATGCTTTTATTTGTAAAAAGAAACTGAAAATCAAGCATCATTTTAATATCACAGAAAGAGAAAACCAATATTGAAAAATTAGATTAGTTAAATCTTTATGTATAGAAATTTTCCAACCCAGCTAGTATGTTACAGGATGAAATAATACCATTCCTGATTATCTCTGCTAAATAAACATACATGCAGGAAAAGCTAAAGAGGCTGACAAGATATCAAATGACAGCTGGAGAGCAAACAGAGCAACAATATGGTCAATATGGTTTTTAAAAAGAGTAAACTTCACTTGAGAGATTATATTCCAGGAAGCTTCTCTTTTTAAATAGGTCAAAGTGCAAACATCACTATTTTTACTGTGAAAGTGTGAAATGAAGTGTTACCAGTTAGGAGAAAATCCTCCCATACAAATGCCTTTCTAATGTAAAGAGCACAGCAGTTAAAACCAACTTATTTTGAAAAGCCAATTTTTTTGTCTCTTTCTACGATGTTTAAAACAAATATAATCTCAACAAGAACACAAACAACAATCAACACGGAAGAGTCTCAGTTCTCTTCTCCCTATTGATATTAGTCACTGGGGCCACAATCACATAATGAGCCTTCCATTCTCCAAAGGCACTTTCTATGGAAGATATAATTCTGAAATCTCCAAGTCCAAGAGCTTGAAAAAGACATTTTCAAAAGGAGTTAACTCACCAAATGAGAGCCAGTGTGGTATAGCGGTTTGAGGGTTGGACTACAACTCTAGAGACCAGGGTTCAATTCCTACTCAGCCATGAATCCCACTGGGTGACCCTGGGCAAGTCGCATGCTCTCGCCTCAGAGGAAGGCAATGGCAAACCATCTCTGAGCAAATATTGCCAAGAAACCCCCATGATAGGTAGTTCACTTTAGGGTCTCCATGAGGTGGAAACAACTTGAAGGCACACACACACACAAACACACACCAAACAGTATTTGTAAAGGCCACAATAACTACTGAAATATTCCGCTAACATGAGAGTCAGCATGTTATAATGGTTTGAGCATTGCACCATGACTGTGGAGAACAGGGTTCGAATCCCCACTTCAACAGACCTTGCCAAGAAAATCCTGTGATAGGTTTGACATAGAGTCACCATAAGTCAGAAAGGATGTGAAGGCAGACAACAAAAATCCACTAATTTGGGCAAGCTAGGTAATTGGGTGCTTCCTTTCCAAGGCCAATCCTAACTCAACTTTACAATGAGTGTAAATAGCCAAAGCAAAAAGAGTGGTTGAGTTTGATGAAGAGTTTTAGAAAGTTTCTTGAGGCCTACATACAAAATGAGAAAAATATGGTTAGTCTGTAATGTGACAGAGAAATAGGAACTCTCACAGGAAACTTTTTTAGACAAAGTCAAACTAAGGGCCTTTGCAGGCTGCCAGAAATCGTGAAAACTGAGTCCACTTTAACTGCCCTGACTCAGTGCTAGGGAATCATGGGAACTGTAGTTTATTGTGGTACCAGAGCTCTTTGACAAGAGAAGGCTCAATGTCTCAGAAAAAAATACAGTTCTGATGATTCCCTAGCACTGAACCAGGGCAATTAAAGTGGACTCAATTTGCACTATTTCTAGCAGTCTGCAAAGGCCCTAAGTCTGCATTTCATCTTTCTACTTCAAATATCAGCCCTTCTCTCCTTCAAATACAGCCTCCACATGCTGGTATTCCCGTCTCTGTTGCCATCTTCCTCTTTGCAGCCCCAACCTACTGATCACAGCTTCACTGGAACAGTACAAGGTTCACATTAAATTGTATCACAATCTCATTTGCAGCCGGAAATGACAGGGATCTTTTGTATATAAAAAAAGGGGGGGGGGGCTGTATCACTAGGCTGTGCTCTGTTCAGTAGAACAGCAGCAGACAGTGTGAAAACTTTGAGCCTGAACAGACTGCCAGAAATAATCCAGCGTGAGACCACTTTTAACTGTCCTGGCTTAGTGCTAGGGAATCATGGGAATTGTAGTTTTTTACTGAGACATTGAGCCTTCTCTGTCAGAGAGGTGTGATGCCACATTAAACTACAGTTCCCATGATTCCATAGCATTGAATTAGGACAGTTAAAGTGGTCTCAAGCTGGATTATTTCTGGCAGTCTGTACAGAACCTTTATTTCAATGGTGAGCTAAAACATTTATAGCTTTGGAGGAGGAAGCACAACAAGATTGCCAGAGCTGCATAGGAGATGAAGTAAGCTGTCTTACAAAGGATTTTCTGGGTATCTGAAAATTCTGAGGCCTAAATTTTGTTCTTTCAATGACAAATTATGAGCTTTATTGTTGCTGTGTTCCTTCAAGTCACTTCTGACTTATGGCGACCCTAGTGCAAATCTATCACGGGATTATCTTGGCAAGATTTGTTCAGAGGAGGTTTGCCACTGCCTTCCCTGGAGGACGACAGAGTGACTTGCTCAAGGTCACCCAGTGGGTCTCATGGCCAAGCTGGGAATCAAACCCTGGTCTCCAGAGTCATTGTCCAACACTCAAATCACTATGCCACATTGGCTTTTGGGAGCTTTATAGGCTCCCTTAAGACATACATCTCCATTCCACAGTAAATTCCAGATGGATTTTATATTTCTCCTACAACAGGGATGGACAAAGTCAGGTTAATGAGCCACATGTTGTTCTATAGGGGCTCCATGTAGACCCCCCTGCATTAAAAAAAATAAAATAAATGTCTATGGGGGAGCAGGACCACTGCACATGGGAAGATCACATCACCACCTCAAAAGTCTTTTTCTAGGGGGGGAAACTCATTGTCACCCTTTAGGGAAGAGGTGGGCAACTGTTGGGAGCTAAGGAGCTACTGAGCTGTTCCCTGCCACCTATGAAAAGAACCGTTCTCCAGATGGCAGTAAACTCCCCTAGGGTCTGTAGGTCAAAATACTGCACACCTTTGGGCCCCTCAGGATTTATAGAGTACTTCTAGATCACATCAGGTTGAAAGATGGCCCCTCCTGAGCCTAACACAACTCACATATCCAGTAACACAAGATAAGCAGGAGCCAAGGTTACATCCACTGGATCTGTACCAAATGTGGTCCTGAGGCCATATTTTCCTCACCCCTGCAATATGGAAGGTGGGGTGTGATGTCATTAAGTGTATACACCTCAGCTTGGTTTAAGTCAAGTCAGGCTTTTCCAAAACTTCTAGTCACATCCCAGCTGGAATAAAGGTCTTAGCTGAGCCTGAACCACCTGGAGGCAGTAAATCTAAAATATCTCCACATGGCCCTAAGGGTTAGAGTTGGGTAGGCATGTGTGCACACACGCATGCACATGCACACAGAGCTGTATGTCCTTTCCAGATCTATTAGGGGCCCTGAGGAATTTTTCAGCATAATTTTTTAAAAAATAGGATTGCTCCTAGGGACCCTGGGGACTTGTTCTCCCAGGTCCACCAGGATGCATATATGGCACCCAGGCCTGATGCAGTTATCCATCCTGTCCCTCCAGGTTACAGAGTTTAAAAAGTTATCTTAGTAGGTTTGGCAAAGACATTGAGATGTTTCAAGGATCTGTCAAGTAAACTGTACAAGTGGATCTCTCTCCTTTCAAAAAAAAAAAAAAAAAAAAGGAACAAATTATATTGTTCATGACACTGAGTTCTAAACATGACCAAAGGAAATGTAAGGAAAAGGCAGGCATTCTTTGCAGCAGAGAAATATTTACAGCCAACCATTTGCAGCTGGAATAAACTTTGTGTCCTTGAAACTGAATCTTCTACAACTATTCTAATATGTATTTGTTTAATTTTAAGGACATGTTGGTGTGTTATTAAATGTAGTACAGAAAAGCTATGCTCCCTGATTTGGTCAAGTATCAAAGGCAGTTGTCCCTTTAAGTAGCAAGCAATAGCTTGTGCTTATCAAAGTAAAAACTCTGCAGGGACTACAGAGTAGCTTCCACTTTCCTTAACTGACATTTAAGCAAAGTGCACATTTGAATCTGACCAACTGAAATTACCGTAAACATTTATTCTATTAGACTTTTCTAAAAAATTGTTGACAGTCTTCAATTTTAACAGAGCTGTAATTCAAAGCATCAATAGTATATGAATACATGCCAATGTTAGAAAAATATGTTCTACTTAAGTACCAGAGGGGGAATGTCATTTGCCAAAACAAATTAGATCTGTATTTTATTGTTAGAACATTTACCGTTAAAGCACATTCAAGAAGTTTCCGGCTCAAAACATGCAAATACCTCTTTGCTTCTCTATTCTAGAAAAAATATAATTAATTATAACTATACAGAGACCAGTATTTGAAATATTTGAAAGTACGAAGACTGCGCATGCCAAAAGTAAAGCATATAACTCCATTTAGAGTACATTTCTCTCTTCATAATTACATTAATTGATATTAGCTTTCTATCTCTTCATAATTAATCAAATTCTGGCATCTGAAATACCTCTTTGGCACTTCTTCAGCTCAGTTTTAATGCTGCCACCATTACTCACATGCTTATTTTCATTTGCTCCCATAACATACAATTATTCCAACCAACATAGAAGACAGAGACTGAAGTTAAAAAATTATGCTAACAAATGTTCTTCTGGAACATTGACATTGCCATTATCAGATGAAGCAAAGTTATATGCAGAAAACACTTGAGTAATACATTATGTTATTTAAACTATTTTAAGCAACTTAATTTAAAATATAATTGCAAAAGGTTTAGTTTGCTTTTAATCATCAGAACACGCATTTGGTATAGCCCACCTAGGACTGTTCCACTTCTAAATGCAGATACTGCGTTTGGCTATTCCTCCACTATTATTATTATTATTATTTTAAAAAAATCAACACTGTTTCCTGAGAACAGCTTCAAATATTATAATATTTTGTTCCCCTCAGCAGCTTTCCACCTTAATTCATCACTCTTCCTGAGTCCATAACTTTCTGGGATCTAAAAACTGAAACATATTTACAATAAAATACATTCCCTCCCACTCTATTTCCTTCTATTTTAATAGCAAAGTCCACCAACCCAGTGATCTGCATTGGTCACACAGACTCTCTTGTTTTAGATTCACACGAAAATCCATTTATTTCACATTACCAACTGTTTTCAGTACTCAACAAACAACTTGCTATCCCTTTAAAACTGCCTTATGGCTTTTCCAGCTATAATAGTCATGGTCACTAGGCTGGAGTTTACATGCAGACAGATAGCCAAACTAGAAAACTGGCAAAATGAATCAATACTAGGCTATAGCTTCCTCTCCTAATTAGAACCCAATATAATAATAATAATAATAATAATAATAATAATAATAATAATAATAATATAGTTTATTTATATTTTCCCGCCTCTCCCTACGGATTGAGGTGGGAGTACAACAATAAAATGTAGAACAATGTACAAGGATACAATAAAAAACATAACAAGGATAAAACCAACAAGCCATACTACAAAAACAGTGCAAATATGTCAAGACTCAGCTAAAGTTGGATCACAGATAGTATAAATGACTGTCTGTACATTGTCTTATGTATAGGAAAAGCAAGCCCAAACTGCTGTATTTTCCGGCGTATAAGACGACCGGGCGTATAAGACGACCCCCAATTTTCCAGCTAAAATATAGAGTTTGGGATATATTCGCTGTATAAGATATATTCGCCGTATTCTTCCAATGGGGGAAAATGAGAGTGTTGGGGGGGAGGACTGCCAATATACTAGGTGATGCATTCTGGGGTATGTACAATTTGCGGCCAAGTAAATGACCCTGGGCATGTCACACACTCTCATCCTCAGAGGATGGTAATGGCAACCCCCATTTGAAGAAACATACCAAGAAAAACCCATGATAAGGTTGCCTTAGGGTCGCCATAAGTCGGAAAGGACTTGAAGACACACAAAAACAACAAAAAAGTCTGCAACTGTTTCATAGGTTGTACATGGGATTAGGAGCCAGCATGGTTGAGCGGCTTGAGTGTTGGACTACCTTTCTGGAAACCTGGGTTTGATTCTCTACTCTGCCATGAAACCCACTGGATGAACTTGGACAAGTCACATACTTTCAGCCTCAGACAAGGCAATGGCAAACCTCCTCTGAATCAGTCTTGCCAAGAAAACCCTAGGATAGGGGTTCACTTCTTATCCGCTGCTGCTTCCTCCTCCAGCCTCATGCCACACCACGCCATCCCTTCCTCCCCCCCTCCTCCTCCTCTAACCTGACTTCCTCTCTTCTTCCTACTCCTGCCTCCCGCCGCGCCAACCCTTCTCTCCCCCTCCACCCGGCGTATAAGACGACCCCCAACTTTGGAGAAGATTTTCCAGGGCAAAAAAGTAGTCTTATACACCAGAAAATAAGGCATATCACAATATTCATACATATTGTTATCTACTAACCAATCCTTTAGGCAACATTCTTGTCTTATCCCCCAATGACCATCCAGTTGTTAAAACTTAACTGGTCACCTCATTTCCACACCAAAATGCTACACAGTTTTGCATTCCTATGGATATTCTCACACAAAGACTGCTATGTAAGTCTGTTTATGGGCTTTCCACTCTATCCCATGCATCTGAGGAAGTAGGCTGAAGTCTACGAAAATTCATGCTACCAACTTCTATCTTTCAATTAGTCCCAAAGGGACTAGTTTGCATATCAAAGGGAAGGTTAGTTTAGAATGGTTCTCCCTGCTAGTTTTTCGTGGGCAAAAGGGAAAAAAATAAGAACATTCCCAGCCTAGAATACAGACAATTAACCAGCTCCAATCATATTTGTAATAGATGGCAGTGGTCTAGTTATAAAGTTATAAAGTTATAGAGTTATAAAGGAGCCGCAAAAAAAGAACTATTTTGGTCATTCTTCCAATGATTTGGATGGAAAGATTAAGAGTTAATACCAGAAACAGATCTCTCACTTTTTTGCATTGAGGGCCTTTGCAGACTGCTAGAAATAGTGCAAATTGAGTCCACTTTAAGGGTTAGGGTTAGGGAATCATGGGAACTGTATTTTATTGTGGCACCAGACCTCTCTGACAGAGAAGGCTCAATGTCTCAGAAAAAAAAACAATTCCCATGATTCCATAGCACTAACCCTAACCCTTAAAGTGGACTCAATTTGCACTATTTCTGTCAGTCTGCAAAGGCCCTCAGTGACAAATCCCTATAGTCTGGGTAAAGCACCACCTTGATCAGATTAAAAAAGAAAGATGCTGCTAATATTGTGAAAGCAAAGCAATTTGAGCAATTGGGGTGGGGGTCGGTAAATTCCTTTGATTGACGACTGAAAATGAAAAATTATTCCTAAATATACATTGTGATAGCATGGATTCAGAAATAAGTGCGTAAACTACAAACAAGCCCACAGAGAAGAACAGCAACAACCTTATTCATCATAATTTTGTTAATTGGATTTCCTAAAGAGGAGGAGATTTTGGCAGCAATGAGAAAAGTGATATCACTTGAATAAAGACATGCCTGACTTTTCATCAATAAGATGTTCCCAGCACTGATTAAGATGCTGTAAACAAGCAATAAAACACATCTCCATAAGCATTGTAGGGTATAATCAGGAAAAAACTGGCACAGAGGCAATAATCTTATAAGAATTTGAACAACTCAAGAATTCTTCTGGATCAATTTAATTAGTCTTTCCATAGTACAATAACCTGGTCTTGTTACTCCCCCTGAAATGGAGGTGGAAGGAACCAACCACCATATTACTGCATGACTCAAAGCACATGGAATAAGTTTTGAAGATTAATGAAGAAGAATGAACTGTTACCAATCAGATGAAAGTATCTAGAAAACAATAGTATATTGCCTAACTGTACATCCACTTTCAGAATACGGTGGTCAATCCATCCAACTGGAACTCGTAAATCAGGGCAATAAAGGAAAAGTGGCAGCTCAGATGAACAGGGAGATGGATCATCTTCACAAAGTAGTATTTAAGCAGCTGGTGCTTTTAGGAGCACTTCTGTTGTCACTGATTTTCAAAAGTAATCCCTTGATGTCTTCTGTAGTGTAGCTGGGGATTACTCATGGAAGCATCCTTTGGGGAGCAGTTTTCCTCTGAACTCCATGGAATGTTTGTGCCTAGAGGTGCTGACATGATAGTTATGAAAAAGGTCCATTAAAAATGATATAATATTGTTATCTGAAAACTGAGAATGTATTTACCCTTGTTGTGTTGTTTTTAAAAGAGATGTGATGTTAACATGAGGCTGAGAACTTTTTGTAAAGAGTCAAATATGCTGGAAAACAGAATAATTTTTTTTTATTTTTGCACCAAATAAAAGACCTTGCTAAAATAAACTTTTCCAGTAACTTTGGTCATTTTGGCCTGGGCCTCTCAAACTGATAAACCAAAACTATTGAGGTACAAACTGAAATTCCATGATTACTTGTGTCTTTAATTCCAATAGATTTTATTGTTAAACTGAACTGTTGCATTTGTTTATGAGAGGCTCTGAAAACATCTTCTATGATGGAATTATGTATACAAGAATAAACAAACATATATTCACTATAATGTCCTTTTTAATGTGTCTAGAAAAAATTGTAATGAGGCATCTTCCCATATACAGCTGTCATGGTGCTCCACCACCCACAGCAAACTAATTATGCATTAAAATGAGACAAGGGCAGTTCAGGAATTTTTGGAATTCACATCCACAGTTCCCTTGGTGATGCTTACTAACACAACCACATTCATGGAATCTATTTTAAAGATAACAAAGGAATTGCTCCAAGTGCTTTCTAACTTCTCCATTTTGACACTAGTGCAATAAACCAGCCTTTTAAAATGGCAGCTATGTCAGCATCTTTTTTATTAGCAACAATGCACTGTCCTTCCATAACCTCCCATGCATCATGTTCACAATAGGGCTATCAAAAACCATTTTAGTGAAAGCACTGAAAGAACATAATGAGGCACACTGATCAAGAGTGTCATTTGGAAGCAACTACTTTTGTGAAGGTCACATCAGCAATATAAGTATATTTACTGAATTCTCACAAGACACAAACAGAAAATTTAATACACCTGTGTATTTAAATCATCTAGACACACAATATATCCATAGACTCTAATCCTTCTGTAAACTGTAGGTCCAGTTTTCTCTTTCAGATGTTAGTGGAAGACATTTCAGTTCAAACTACCAGTATCTCTCTATAGTTTCATGTGAAAATGACAGAACTGCCATGGAAAGAAGCTGTTGTCCCAGAAGAGCTATGTTCCCAGACAAGTCTCATAGATGCTATAGATTAGATTCATTAGAAAAGAGAACGTGCTGCTGCAGCTTTTGAAATTATTGCCATTGGTAGTAAAAACATGTTTTGGACAATGCACTCTCAGTATGCTGCTTCCAAAGATAAACCAATTACCAATTGCTTTAGCTTCTTGAATGCCTGCACCAACATTTGGGCTGGTTCATCCTGTTTTGTTAAAACCTGTATGATGCATCTCAGACGTTCCCAAGAAATCATTTTTATTCAGAATATATGTATCCCAACTCCCATATGGACAGAAGTCAGAAACATGAAAAAGCCTGCCTCATTGTTCATGGAAGGTTGCACCCATATGCATTGAACAATACGTCAAACATTAATTGCTTTTTAAAAAAATCTCTAGAGGTAAAAATGTGTAGCACAGAGAAAATTCTAAGCTGAGTCTATGTTTGCCACAAATTTGGATGAACTGAAGGAGAGCAACCTCAGCAGAAAGGGTAACAAAAATGCGGAAACACAGAAATCCATACTGGTGAAGAGCAACCACTTACCATGTTATAAATATCAGAGCTACTCAGGAGCAGAAGCAAGATGAATACCAGTTGATGGTTCATCAGCTGTCTACTGGCTTCAGCCTCATGATGCTGACTGGGGAAAATGATAATTAACATCTAACAACATCTGGAGGGCCTCCGGTACCCAACCCTTATTTAACATTACCAAAAAAAGTAAGTTCTTTGCTGACTGATATGACTATAATCAAAAACAAAAAAACAATTACTGCCAGGGAAAAACAAACATTTCTTTAAGTTGTCACAGTAAGAGGTCGACAAAGCTAACACTAAAATTAGCAGCTTGGAAATATCTACAGTGACAGCTAAGACCAGTAACATAGTGTAGTTGTACTGAATTATATTGACTTGGTAAGTACCAGCAAATCACAAAGCACATGCACATTTTAGACTAGGATTGACTCTGTTTCAAACACTGTATATTTTCTTTGTGAATCGGAAATGACTTGAAGGCACACAAGAACAACAAATATTTCCTTTGCAAAGCTCACACAATTTATTTTTTACTATAGAAACTAATATTCTACTTGGGTACCCAGTCCTATAACTTCATAAGAATGTTAATAAAGTAACCAATTACAGTCGCCCCTTCCGATTCAAGGGGGATCCGTTCTGGACCCCTCCCATCTGAAAAACTGCAAATATTGGAGCCCCATTGTGCATGCATGCGCCATTTTGTTCCTCCTGGCTTCCCATCCATGGAAATTCAAAACCATGAACAGGAAGTCAATGAATCCAAACGGATGACTGTAGAGCCAATAGAGTGACTTTTAAATACTTAAATATTTCACCAAAAGATTTGCCAGAAGATAATTTAAAAATTGATACAATCTACATGTAGCACAAAAGGGAATAGGAGTGACTCCAAAGTGCAAAGTCCATAAGATGAACCCACTACTGCCAAAGCTCTATTCTTCATATGCATCCTTCCTATACCATAAAGCAGGAACAGGGACACATTGCCACAGAATATGTATGTTAGATTTCAGGATATGACAATTAAATAGAACATTATTTGGACATTGAACAGAGATATTTGTTTTAAATCTACATATTTAAAAGCTTCAGTATTCTAAGACTGGCTTCTCTTCCATATTCCAGTGCATTTGTGGGCATCTCCTCAGCATACAAATGAACAATTCTACTCATGGGCACCAACCCTTTTCCCCAGTGAAAAACAGCAGGGACATAGAATCATAGAGTTGGAAGAGACCACAAGCGCCATCCAGTCCAACCCCCTGCCATGCAGGAACTCATAATCAAAGCATCCACGAGAGATGGCCTTAGTTTCCACCCAACTTGTTTCCATGACCATCCGTTACAATATGTTGTCATAAAACACAGCAGGACTGAATCAGTTTGTCAGGACACTTTAGTGAATTACTTTAACCACTAGGTAAAGTAAAAGGACACAACACAATATACAGCATGCCACAATACAATGATCACCGTGAATACATTCACAAGGTTATAACTATTTGTTAAATTATTTGAAAACGAATTTTGGACTGAAATGAAAATTATAAATTTTATATTCAATTAATTTTATTCCCAAGAATTTTAAACTTTATTTTTTTTTTATTTAAGTTTTTTTTGATACAGTCTAAAATGACAAACTACCCACATCATCCAAACATTGTTGTTGCCATTATAATCATCATCAATTATATCCTGCTTTTTCCCCTAGACCAGGAGTAAGCTGGAATAAAGGCGGCTTACACACATTAAAATTAAACACTAAAAGCAGGGGTAGGCAACCTTTTTGAGCCGGGGGCCAGGTTGCTGTCCCTCAGACAATTGGGGGGACGAAGCACCAAAAATAAATAAATAAATAAATAATTTTAAAAAATTTTAAAAATATGAAGGTGCATTCTGTCAGCCCCAGAAAAGCCATGGCAAAACCCATGTGGAGATTTTGCCAAGAAAACCCCAAGAACAAGTAATAACAACAATAATCAATATCATCATGGTGGGCGGTAATGGCAGCGGCAGGACCGGCCTGGGGACGGTCCAAAGGCCTCAGGGGGCCGCATCTGGCCCCCGGGCCTTAGGTTGCCTACCCCTGACTAAAAGGATTAAAATTAAAAACATAACAAAAAGGTCAAAATTAAAACCAAATTAAACTATTAACCACAATAAAAACACATTCCAAGAAAGGTTTTTGAAAGTTAAACAATGGAATTTTTAAAATATAGTTCTTAAAACCCTTTTGCTAAAAGCCTTCTATTCTAAAAACCCACTGAATAAACAAGTCTTCACCTGTCCACAGAAGGACAGCAAGGAGGGGAGCCATTCTAGCTTCCCTAGGAAGGGAGTTCCAAAGTCTAGGGCAGGGGTCAGCATACCTTTTTTTTTGGAGGGGGGAAGTTCTGCTGTCCCCCAGATCATCGGCGGGCCAAAGGGAAAAAAATGGCGCCTAAGGTGCGCTCGTATGCTTGCGCATGCATGTGCACTACTCCCAGTGTCGTGCGCATGTGCGCGTGACGCAGGGCGCCATTTTGTATTCCAAAATGGCGCACGCACTCACGCACGCATGCACACTACTTCTGGCATTGTGCACATGCGCGTGAGAGCGTGCGCGCCATTTTGTATCCAAAAATGGCGCTCACGCATGGATGTGCATGACACCGGGAATAGTGTACATGTGTGCACAAGCGCCATTTTGGAAGACAAAATGGCACCTCGCGTTGCGCGCGCTGTGGCAACAACAGCAACAGAACCGGCCAAAGGCCGGTTGAAAGGCCTCAAGGGGCCGAGTTCGGCCCCCGGGCCATAGTTTGCCAACCCCTGGTCTAGGGGATGCCACTGAGAAGCCATACCTTGTAGTCTGTGAAGGTGGTGAGACTTAGAGAAGTGTTTCTCCTATGAATCTCAGGGTCTAGTTCATCTCATATGGGAAGATATGGTCTGTCTGATGGTCTGGACATAAGCCACACATGCCCCCCTTCACCTCCTATTATAATTGCTTCTTTTTTTAATTATATTAATTATATTATATTCATTAAAGGAATGCAAAGAAGAAAAAGTGGAAGAAAATAAAAAGATTACTTCCAATCTTCCTTTAATATTTTAGGCACACAATTATTCATATCTTTCTATCTAAATAGATGACTACTCTTCTTTCAATAATATATTTAACTAATTATCAAAACCAAAGATTACCAATTCATTTTCTTTTTCTTTTTCTACAGGTTTTCTTCTTTGTGGCAAGCTCCTATTAGTCTTTGGTCCAGCATTCCATGTTCAGTTTGTTGCTAACTGCCATCAACTCGACTTTGACTTATGGTGACCTTATGAATGAGAGACCTCCAAGTCACTCTTCATCAACAGCCCTGTTTAGCTCTTGAAGATTCAGGGGTCTGGCTTCACTGATTGAGTCCACCCATCTGGAATACCATCTTCCTCTTTTCCTACTGCCTTCTACCCTGCCAAACATTGTTCTCTTTTCTAGTGAGTCTTGTCTTCTCATGATGTGTGTGCCACAGTCTCAGTTTAGTCATCATGGCTTCTAGGGAGAGTTCAGGCTTGATTTACTCTATGATCCACTCATTTGCTTTTTCAGCAGTTTACAGCTTATTACATTTCAAATCAGTTCATCTTCTTCCTATCAGCTTTCTTTTTGAATTCACCCTGCCAATGTCCCCAGTTTCAGTCCAGAGTTCTTCTGGCTTCTAGTCAATTAGGCTTAACAGAGAATTTTTAAAAACATTATCTTTAAATTCTATGGGGATGTTTTCCATATTGTATTTTGACCCAATGGTAGATTTAGTGTTCTTTAGCTTTACTCTAATTTTTTATATTAGCAGTTCATGATTTGTGCCACTATCTATTCCTTTTCTTGTTTTTGCAGAGAGAATGGAGCTTTTCCATCTTCTGCTTCCAATTGTGCTATTTTATTTCTATACTGGCTATCAGGTGATGTCCATGTATATAGTATCTATTTGATTGTTTGAAGAATGTGTTTGTGATGGAAAAAATTGTCAGCCTCAGAAAATTCAATCAGTTGCTCTTCTGCTTCATTTCTTGATCCTAAATCAAATATTCCTACCATCTTTGATTCTGCTCTGTTTCTTACTTTTGCATTTGGCCAGACTTTGTATCATGAAACACCTTTGCATTCTGAAATCCTAAATCCACAAGCAGTGATACCTTTTTTTGGCCAGCTCCCAAAAATGATATTGCTGCTTGTGGATTTGAGATTTTATAGAATTTTACTACATGGTCAATATGATTCTGTAGAACACCAGCTGAGAGCCTCCCTGTATCCCAGCACCACGAGGACTGAAGTGAGGGAGCTGTGGCCGAGGCAACAGAGGACTCTTAAGCTGCCTTCACAGCCAAGGAACATCCAGCCAACTGTAAAACACCGGCTGAGAGCCTCCCTGTATCCCAACACCACTGGGACTGAAGTGAGGGAGCTGTGGCCAAGGCAACAGAGGACTCTTAGGCTCTTAGACCACCTACAAGCAAGGAAGCCAAGCTGCAAGCCAGGAGCTGTGCCTCTTCATTTCCCCTCGCCGTTGGGACTCTGAGGACTGTCTTTGGCAAGGCAGCTGGGTGATGCCCAAGTCCTTCTGGGCCTGCTGTATGATGTGGGAGGAGTCTGGAGGCAAGCTGACAAGTGGCCACTTGAGAATGCCCCATCTTTCTTCCAGGCCTCTGAGTCCTACCCTGAGGCCTGTTGATCAGATTAGTAGTTTTAAGGGTGATTATGGAGGGAGTTGGCAGTGGGAGAGCAATATATGATGTCATGGGCAATGTAAAGGAGGCAGTCAATAACAACTATGGAGCGGCTACTAGAGTTGTACAGGGAAACAGGAAGTATGGCATTAACAGGGTGAATTTCGGTTATAGAGGAAGGCGAGATAGATGCTTAAAATCCATCTTACCTTCCTGTCACACCGTTAACCCTAAAGTACTGGAGAGTGTGCCAACCCAACCACAGAACCACATTGCTCCTCTGCAATGCCAGGTCAATTAAGAATAAAGCCCATATACTATATGATCTACTTCTACAGGAAGATCCAGACTTGGCTTGCATTATGGAAACATGGCTAGGAGATGACAGCACTCTAACTTGGGCTCAAGCTCTCCCAGCCAGATATGCCGTTAGTGAGCAGGTGTGTGTGGGGGGAGTGGCTGTAGTCCATAAGAACAACCTTACCCTGACTAGGATACCTCTCCGGCAATTAGACTGCATTGAGGATATTTACCTTTGCCTGAAGGCTGGGGATAGTCTGGGGATTCTGTTGGTTTACCTAACAGACTCCCTGGCTGAGCTGACACAACTGATCTTGGAGCTGGTACTGGAGACTCCCAGGCTCCTTGTTCTGGGAGACTTCAACATCTCCCATGAGACCAGCTCTTCAAATCTCATAGATGCAGCTCGGGAGTTCATGTCTGCCATGACTAACATGGGCCTGTCCCAGATAGTCTCTGGGCCTATGCATTGTGCAGGACATACCCTTGATGTGTCTTCTACTTCCACTCTTGTCATGGACGGATCATTTCCTGGTAAAGGTTGAAGGCCACTATCCATAACATTCTCTGGGGCGGTGGACCTATTAGAATGGTCCACCCTCAAAGGCTGATGGAACCCAAAAGGTTCCAAGAAGCCCTAGAGGGTTCTATGAGTGGCAGCGACAGTGACTCTGCCGAAGCCTTGGTGACTATCTGGAACAACGATCTCACCAAGGTTATTGACACAATCACTCCCAAGCATCCTTTCCAGCCTGCCCCAAATTGTAATCCTTGGTACACTGAAGATCTTAGAAGGATGAAGTGGGCTGGACAACGATTAGAGCGCCGCTGGCGAAAAACTCAGCATTTAACTGACAAGACTTTTCTTAAAGCCTATCAAGTGGCAATAGCTGCAGCAAAGAAATCTTTCTACTCTGCATCTATTGCATCTGCGAAGTCTTGTCCGGCAGAGCCCTTCAGTGTGGTTAGGAAGTTAACCCAAATTCCTTCCACCCTGAATCCTCTTTTACAACTTACGAGAGCCTGCTGTGACACTTTTAATAATTAATTTGCAGATAAAATCTCTCAGATAATGGCCGACTTAGACGCTAGCATTAGTACAGAAACGATAAAGAGAGGTGTTCAGTCACTCCATTAATGAAGTTATTTTGGATCAATTTCAGTCTACGAGTACCGATGACGTAGACAAGCTGCTTGGCAAGGTAAAAAAGACCACTTGCCCTCTCGATCCCTGCCCGTCCTGGCTGGCCATCCAGGGAGGTGAGGCAACTATAAATCTGTTAAAATCTATAATTAATGCCTCGTTCAGGGAAGGCCATTTTCCAACTAGTTTAAAACCAGCAATAGTAACACCTATATTAAAGAAGCCTTCCCTTGACCCTCTGGATAAAAATAACTAGCGCCCAGTATCTCTTCTTCCTTTTTTGGGCAAGGTGATCGATAGGGTGGTTGCAAACCAACTCCAAGCAGTCTGGGATGAAATCGATTATCTTGATCCATTTCAAACTGGTTTCAGGTCAGGATATGGAGTGGAGACTGATCTGGTCGCCTTAGTCAATGATCTTTGTCTGTGCGTGGACAGGGGAAGTGTGGCCCTGTTGATGCTCTTGGACCTCTCAGCGGCCTTCGATACTATAGACCATGATATCCTTCTGGAACACCTGAGAGAGTTAGGAATTGGGGGCTCTGCTTTGCAGTGGCTCTGTTCCTACCTCTCTGGTAGATTCCAGATGGTGAAGCTGGGGGACAGCTGCTCTTCTAAAAAAGAGCTGACATCTGGCATCCCCCATGCTGTTTAACATTTACATGAAGCCTCTGGGTGAGATCATCCAGAGACATGGGGCAGGGTGTTATCAGTACACTAATGACACCCAAATTTACTTCTCTATGTCTCGGAGTGTTTCAGTAACCAAGGAGGGCATCTCCCCTCTGAATGACTGCCTGAGGTCAGTAATGGATTGGATGAGGGAAAATAGACTTAAGTTGAATTCAAACAAAACTGATCTGAACTAACTGCTCATTTGATCTAACTCCCCTAGACATTGCCACTGTTAATGAAGGGAGGGTAGGTCGAAGGGGTGGGGGTGGGGGTTCAGGGATTATTTTCTTATTATTATTTCTGTAATTGTTTTAATCTTTGCTGTTATCTGCCTCGATCCTCAACAGGGAGAGGCGGGATACAAATAAATATTATTATTAGTATTATTAGTATTGCATTCTCAAAAACCTTCAATCTTTATATCATATCCTTTGACTGCTTTTGCTTCATATCTCACTATGAATGTCATCCCATTTCTTCTCAGATTTTCATTTCTGGAGTAAAACATTATGAAATAATTTGAATCAGACTGAAAAAATGCTCCATTCCTGTCTACTTTAGTGTGTTCACCCCAAGTATTGCAATGTTTATACATTCCATTTCTTGTTTTGCTATGTTAAGTTTCCTCTGATTTATTCTACTCACATCCCATGTTCCTATAATAAGAGTTCTGCAACTTCCAACATTGCTTTTACCTCTGAGCATATGAACAACTGAGCATTCTTTTGGCATCAGTCCAACTACATCATTAGCCACAGTCCTATTCATAGATGTCCTCTTCTATACTCCACAGTTCATTGAATTAAACCTGACTTGGGAGTCTCATCTTCTGGCACTAACTCTTGTTTCATTCTGGATTGTTTCATCACAGGGGTTTTGATTTTTAAAAAAATTCAAAAGGATTTACTATGTGCGATACTAACAAGTGTTAGATATGGTATCACTGCTGTTTGAAAGAACCTTCACCAGATCCCCACTACAGCTGATGCCCAGTAGCTGTTCATGTCTGGTGTGGGCAAGATGTACCTTTTTGCAAAATAATATGTTTGACCACTAGTTTTGCTCATAAGATCCATAGTCTGTGCTTTCTCTTATGGGAAGAGCTAGTTTCTCTCCTGTGCTCTGTAATTCATATAAACAATTTTGCGTGCAAAGGAAGAACACCAATCAGAGAGAAGAATTCTACTTCCAGACCAGGACACACAACAAAGGAATGGTATAAAGCAATGGACTACTCTCACATGCAATGTGCATGTGAATGAAGGAAAAGTATAACAGTTTATATAGGTAAAGGTAAAGGTATTCTCCATTGACAAGGTTGTCAAGTCATCTCTGATCATAGGGGGCAGTGCTCATTTCTGTTACTAAGCCAAAGAGCCAGCGTTGTCAAAGACTACTCTATGATCATGTGGCCAGCATGATTGCACAGAACGCTGTTTACCTTCCCACAGAGAAGTGGTACCTATTTATATACTTGTATGTGCATGCTTTGAAACTGCTAGGTTGGCAGAAGCTGGGACTAGTGACAGGAGCTTACCCCATCTAGTGGCACCCAGGCCTCAAACTGCCAACCTGCTGATCTTGCAATCAACAGAGGCAGCATCTTAACACCCAGAGCCACCACATCCCTGCAGTTTATATACCTAGTCAACCCCCCCCCCAAAAAAAACACTTATGGTAACTGCAAATTGCAAAGTTAAACAATTATGCTAAATTCTATAAGGGTTTAACAGACCAGTCAACTTGATACATGAAAAACGGAAAGTAATCAAGTTCAAATTAAATGCAAATAGTTACAAGGCCAGCTTCATAAAAATCTCATGTATCAAACACTGTACCTATCACAGCTTTACTTCCTGTGGATGTCATCCCATTTTAATTTACACTCTAATAACTGACATATATGAAAAAGATGTCAACATTACTGAAATACATCTAAGTAATGCCAGTTCATTATGGCTTTGCTATATCCAATGGGCTAATATAAATTTACTTATCATGGGAGTATTCTAATTAGAATTAAATAATAATTAACAGAATAGTTTGATCAATGGTGACTGTATTCTGAAAAACACACTAAAATTCTCATTTATCAGGAGGAATTTGAAAATTCATTAACATATTATTGTTACATTGTCTGATTCCTATATTATGAGAGACAGTCAAAACATTACAAAAGATGGAAATTACTATACTATTTTGTGTTTGAAGGAAGAGGAAATAATAGATTGCATTTGGGGAAAAACTGTAGGAGGAAACAGATTAGAGCAGGAGTAGGCAACCTTTCCCCTTTAAGGGCCGAGGGACTTCAGCTCCTAGAAGCCTCAACCATGTTGGCCAATAGTCCCATGTTGGCCAATAGCACCTGGGATTCTGGGAGCTGAAGTCCCTCGGCCCTTAAAGGGTAAAAGGTTGCCTACCCCTGGGTTAGAGGGCTAGTGTGGGGAATGGCTAATAGTAGTTCTCTTGGCTAATAGTAGTCACCACTTGGCTGTCCTGAAATTTCTAAACATTTATAATCAATTTATGAACATATGCTAATTATTTAGACCATCATTAATGTCAGTGAAAATAAATGACCACTGCATGCTTGAAGGACAATAATGATTTAAGGTATCAGTGAAGGCAATAGTCAGTACCCTTTGGTTTTAAAAAATGGAGCAAGTTATTTTATTATTTCCCTAAATGCTGAAGAACTCAGAGCAGCACTTCAGCTTCAATATTGCTATTGTTACACTGAGAAGTTGTGACTTGTCCAAGATTCCACAGGGAGATTTATTACTGAACAGGAATTACAACTGGGCTTCTCATAACCGAATACAATGGATTGGCATATTAAGAGAAATGTTATTTACTGAAAAAACTGTTCAAGTAACTAGAAAGTTCTGAGGTTTATCCATGTACTGTAGACAAAATACTAACTCATAGAAAAGTGATCTTTCCTTCCAGATCCAGAAAACTGACAGAGAAAACACACATAATGTTGTGACCAAAATCATTGCAATTATTTAAGCCACTTGCAGGGTCAGCACTGTTGGGGTATGCAGACATTGGGATCTAGCATACACACACACACACACACACACACACAGAGTTGAAGCACGTAGGCAGGAATGCCCAGAAAATGGTATTCTGTGAAGAGTCTTGCTCCAGACAACACAGGAAAATCCTCCCACACTCAGGCTGCTGCTTTCAGCTTAGAGAAATGAATCGCTGGACAGTGAGCCTTCACTCAATGAGGGCTTTAATCTTTGTTGCAAATATTTACAAAGATACACACAGTATCAAACATTCATCTTGAATACTCACAGCTACACAGACCAACAAAGTGCTTCACCCACCACAACTAACCAACAACAGAGATTCTAACTCTCTCCCATATATAGGTGGTCTTCTTAAGGGCATGTGACAGCCATGCACTAATGAAATAGCTGGTTTCATCCCCAGTGCCTGTTGCATCAGGACTCCCATGATGCATACCTGCCTTATCTCATCCACTGTGCATGTTGCATCAGACCTCCCATGATGCACAGCTCACCAAACGCTGACTCATGCACCTACCACTTGAACTGTAATAACCCTGTTACTATTGCTCAAGTTCCTCTCAGTGGCCACATCCATGTCATTTTCCAGGCCAGGGTGCCACATGGTCTTGACAAGCACTGCCACACTAGGACACAAACTTGGCCTGGCTTTGCCTCGTTCCCAGCTCCTATCCGCAGAAACCTTTAATCAAGGCTCCTTTTTCAATATGTAGCTTCCCATGTCAGTAGCTGCTTGAAATGGCCATAGAGACTGCTCCACACACAACTTCCTCTGTGACAATTGTTACCATGCAATGGCCAATTTCCTAAAAGTAGGTCTGACACTAAAACAACCAAATTTGCATCTAAGGTGCTTCACATGCATGACATGTGCAATCACATTTGAAAGCAACTACAGTTCTATAATCTCTGTATATAGCACATCAGAGTTCTCCTCATAAGAAGGCTTCATGAAGTTCTGCTTAGTGCTAAGGAAAACAAACCTTTCTTGCTTCTATGGTTGTTTAGCAAAATGTACAACACTAGAAGATCTACAATTAATCTCTAGAGAATTCTAGAACAAATGTAAGTATTTGACCTCCTTCTTTAAAATTTAATAATTAGTCTGTCCAGACAGGTAGATCTACTTTGTCTCTAGTGAGCAGCAAAGAGCATCAGAGATTATTGCATGAAACCTGTGGAAAATGATGGGAGCTATGAAATACAGTGACTAGTTTTAATAACCAGATCCTCTGATATATACCTTACTACAAAAGAAAAAACAACAATAATTTATCTTCTAAGGGTAACTCAGCAACAACCTTTCAATGACACTGTCACCAATTACAAGTGGTGTACTATGTTGAAGGTAAATTTCAGAAAATACAGCAAACTCACTTAGGATTCGTAATTTAAATTGCTGGTGAAGTACTTGAGACAAACGTATTTACTATATTAATTAAATGGTCTATTTAACATGGAATATCAATTCTTTAATCACATCTCATTTAAACTTATTTCAATTAACAAACTCTAAAGTATATCAGCACAGATCCTACTGTTCTAGGTCCATTAGGAACATTTTCATTATCTGTCACAAATGAGCAAGTAAGAGGCAGAAACTGTAAGCACTCTCTAGAGTAGCCCCTATCTTACTTAAAAGATTATTAGGGGAGAAAGCAACAATAATTCTCATTAGTTGCTCAGTATGGGGAAAAAGAACTTCCTATGAACTGAAGCAAAACAAAAGAGAGGTTTCCATGCCAATTCAGAGATGGACAGTCTATCATTCCCTCAAGGGTAATTTATCCTGCAATAAATAGAATCAGTCTAATTTACTGTATTGATGAAGCAAAGGAAATTATAGCTAAAAGCACAACATGGTGAAAAAAGGAAAAGAGGATGGAAGCTGACCATAGTTACAAGAATCCATAAAACATCATATTTGACATACATGGCCTTTTTACTCCAATTTAAAATGTTCTGAAACACTTTTAATCTTTAACAATCTTACTGATAAGACTGTTTATCATATACAGGCAGATTTTTTAATAGCTCTAACTTGCAAAAATATGCAACATAAAATATCAATGTTAATTAAAATAGCAATGTTCATGTTGTGGTTTTTCTTACCTGTATATTCACAAGTGAAGACAACAAAAAATGGAGTAACAAGATCATTAATGCCTTGGACATATCCACTGGCTGGATGACGTATTGCCCAGATAAACAAAATTCTTTCAAAGATCTGGGGAGGAAATGTAAAGAACCATGAACCAATGAGAACAGAATCATTAAAACTTTGGATAACAAAGTAAGTGGTCATTAGCATATGTAATTATCAGCCACTGTTAATGCAGTTTCTTAGTTATTTAAAGACAACATTCATGGAGTATGAGTACCATAGCAAAATCAAATTCATCTACAAGTTATAATTGGAAACATGGTGCATTTGCCAAAAAAAAAGTAAGCTTTTTCCTTCTTACATTTCATGGTCAAGATCTACGTTTCTTACGAGGCATCCATAAGGGTTTCCCTCTTTAAAAGCAGACTCTCATGGTCTTTGAAATAAATTTTGAAATTTTAAAAAGTTGGACTTTTTCAATATCTTTCAAGTGGACTATGAAACTTCCCATGGTTTGAACCACAGCTTGCCATTTAGAAGGGGCCAAGAATGTTATTATGGCCTGCCAGAATCCAGGCTTCCACTTCCAGCACTGTTGTAGAAATCCTTATTTGTGGTGTATGTTGTTGCTGTGTGCCTTCAATTTGTTTCTGACTAATGGTGGCACAAGGTGAACCTATCATATGGCTATCTTGGCAATATTTGTTCAGAGGTTTGCCATTACCTTCCCCTGAGGCTGAGAGCATGTGACTTGCCCAAGGTCAACCAGTGGATTTCATGGCTGAGTGGGGCATCACAGAATCACCAGAGTTGTAATCCAACACTCAAACCACTACACCACATTGGCTTTATTTGTAATGTTTACAAACAGGTTTTCTGTAAAAGAGATTTATTCACATCCCAAAGAAGTTGCTACAAGCATATACACAATTAAAATTACACTGCAATGGCAATAACAGCTACATTTCTATACTGCTTCATATCGAACTAAGCAGTTTCTAAGCGGTTTACAACATGTAAGCTAATTGCCTCCAACAAGCTGGGTACTCATTTTAGCAGCCTCAGAAGGATGCTAGCTTGAGTCAACCCTGGGGCCCCTGGCTGGGATTGAACTCACAACTTTGTGGCTTGTGAGTGAGTGGCTGAAGTACTGGCATTTAACCATGGTGCCACCAGGGCTCCCTAGATTGGTGCAAGAGGGGTGGATCTCTGGCCACAGAGGGTTGGAATTCATTCATGGAGATTCTGGTTGTTTGTCAGCTATGGGACAGAGAGGAATGCAGTGGTGTAACTACAGGCAGGGGCAAAATCAGGAGACTGTAAATAAGAATTCTGCCTCTGATAAAAAAATTTCCCTCGGTCCCCAAATGTCTACCATTCCAAAGTGTGAAAAACTGAAAATACCAAGAACCATGTGTTCACATTCATTTGATAATTTAGGCATCCTTTTCTCTGGATGCCTAGACTCTATTTCTAAATGTTCAACCTACGTTTCAAGTTATTACAGTGGTAGAAATGTGGGGACTGAAAGAAAACTTCATGTGGGGGAGGCAGAATTCATATGGGAGGGTGGCACTCGCATTCCCCCAACCCCATAGTTTCACCCCTGGCGGGGTAAGGAATCTTTACTACTATTTCTGACCAGTGATAACCACAAGGTAGGTGTCATTTGAGAGCATTGCCCTCCTTTTCTCCTCTTTCCCCCTTCCCTTTGCAAAAGGGAGAAGAACTGAAGTCAGGATCCCAGGCCAAGCACTGGACAGGAAACTGCTTTGGCTCATTACCCCATGGCTCTGAGAGAACTGTGAAGAAAGGAATCAGATACTCTATTAAGGTTCCCAACTGCTGCAATGGAAGGAGAGGCAGGCTAGAAACTGTATGGCCATGATGATACATCCTGTAAGAGTATGGAATATGGCTTCCAACCCAGAAAAACTTCACTTTTACTTATGGCTGAAGTTTTTAGCACTTGTTTTCTGCACAGTAAGGGACTTGGGAACAAATTAAATAGCTCCTGCTAAGCTTAAGGCCATTCTGTGAAGCTTATTGTGCAATAAATTCACTTTTGTTGTGCAGTCTCCAAGCTGCAATTCTGCTGAGGGATACTGCATTTACCAAACTCAAACTCAGTATTTTGCACCTAGGGAAGATGCAGTATTTTCAATGGATAGTTTATTCATTGCTATGCTGCAGAGTATGGTCATGTGTGTGTCACAGTAGTTTTGGGATGATGAGTAAAAAGTCTTCTATTGAGATTGGGGGAGATACCATCTTAACTGCGGGGCAGTGTTTGAATACAATGACATGCTGAAGCCATCTGTAACTGAGCAATGGTGGAATGATGCTCTGAGATGTTCAGTTATGGCTTCAGCATGTCATTATATTTATTCTTCTTCGAGTAATTTCCCAAGATCTGCTGCAAGGAGAAAATAAAATACAAATGGAAAGGCACCAATGGCAAGAGAAAGTAGTGACGAAATAACCACGTATACAGTTAGAGGTTTATTTATGCCCATCACATTTCAGAATTAATCCTTCTTCAGGGGTGTCAAGACCATGTGGCACCCTAGTCTGGAAAATGACGTGGATGTGGCCACTGAAAGGAACTGGAACAATGGTAACAGGGTTACTACAGTTCAAGTGGCAGATGCATGAGTCAGCATTTGGAAAGCTGTGCATCATGGGAGGTCTGATGCAGCATGGACAGTGGGTGAGACCAGCCAGGTATGCATCAGGGGAGGCCTGATGCAACAGGCACTGGGGATGAAACCAGCAGGTTTCATTAGTGCATGGTTGCCACATGTTCCCAAGAAGACCACCTATATATGGAAGAGGGTCAGAATCTCTGTTGTTGGTTAGTTGTGGTTGGTGAAGCACTTTGTTAGTCTTTATAGCTGTGAGTATTCAAGATGGATGTCTGATATTCTGTGTATCAAATTATAGTTTCTGTACCATTATCTTACAAAGTCCTCATTGAGTGAAGGCTCACTGTCCAGTGATTCATTTCTCCAAGCTGAAAGCAGCAGCCTGAGTGTGGGAAGATTTTTCCTGTGCCGTCTGGAGCAAGACTCTCCACAGAATACCACTTTCTGGGCATTCCTGCCTACGTACTTCAACTCTGCATGCATGTATGCTAGATCCTGCCTGTCTGCATACCCCAACAAGGTGCCCTCTGGGAGGAAAGTTCTCAATCGGGTATATTAGCAGCACTACATCCCATAACACTGGGCAATAACGTTAGCACAAGAGAAGAACCCAGTCAATGAATGGATGGAAACCATTAGTCAGCTTATTAGCAAAGATGCTTTACTAACCAAAAAGCACCAACAGTAGCACAAGCTAAAACAGGAGTTGGATGACAACAGGAGTTCAGTTTCCCACATCTGCAATCTGGTTGAAGCAACTTTGGAAAATGAACCGCATGACACTATTCGAATTTGCTCCATGCTGGTTAGGATTAGCCTTCCTCCTTATGAGGGTGCTTTATATAGTCATAACAATCATAATTTCTAATGTATGCCTTTATAATATTAATCCAAAAGTGGACAAAAAGCTTTATATCCTACATGAAATCTGATGTGAATGGTAGACGTAGAATTTTAAACTATCTGTTATGGTATTCTAAATAAGTTACATATTTTCAAGAAACAGTATTTACCATATATACTCAACTGTAAGTCGAAAAATTTATGGCCAAAAATTGGCCCTAAAATCGTGGGCCGACTTATATATGGGTCAACACAGTAATACTGCTTAGAAAGGTCCTGAAAGAAGTATCACCCTATGTGCCCGGATAGTGATTTCTGAAAGAGCTGCCTAGGCAGGTGTGTGTGTGTGTGTGTGTGTCAAAGAAGTGATTACCTTCTCAATCCAATGTTAAAACCTTCTCTCGCCATCCTCTTCCTCCTCCAGATGTCTCTTCCCATCAAACATCCCATTTAGCTCCACTTCCCTCCCTTCCCAATCCAATGTTAAAAACTTCTCTCCCCACCAAACATCCCATTTAACTCCACTTCCCTCCCTTCCCAATCTGATGTTAAAACCTTCTCCACCAGCACGAGCAAAGTGTTTCATAGTTGAGAGAAGTCCAGAGAGGGAGAAGGAGGAAGGGAAGTGGTGTTTTCCTTTTGTTTTGTCCTTTACATCCTTTATTACATGCCCCTAAGTCTTACAGTCGACTTACCTATATTAAAATCCACAATTTTGGCCCTAAAACCTTCCCTTGTGTGTGTGTGTGTGTGTGTGTGTGTGTGTGTGTGTGTGTGTTAGATCTGAGAAAATATTTTTGATCAAGGTAAAGTGATTTATAGTGCAATCCAACACATTCAGCTGTAAGCTGTGCTGAAATTAATGGGATTTATATGTTTATAGGATTTTAACCTCCACAACATGAAAAAGGAACAAATTCTTTCCCTACAGAACAAAAAGTCAATCTTTTATATATAATCACAGATTTAGTTTGCTTTCCCAACTATCTCCATTCAGACTTAAGTAAGAGGGACAGTTATAGGATCCACTCTGCCTTTCACTAATATACCTATCTGAAAGAGAAGCTGATCAGTAAAAACCTATATACTTTGCAAAGTCAGAGCATTGATTATTGTTTGATCAGAGCCACAGCAACATGCAGTGCCTTGAGTAAAACTTGTCCCCTACCCTGCCCCCATATTTTATTATACAAGAACAATTTCAGATCGTTTTTAGACTGTTTTGGGGAGTTTTTAAAGAGTATTATGATGGGGTTTTTTAAATGTTTTTATCTCTATATTGCTTTAATTGGTTTTTATTTGTTAGTCACCTCAGGAATCCTTGTGGGCTGGGAGGTGATACAGCAATACTTTACATCAATCAATCAATTAATCAATCAATCAGTGCTGTGGAATGAACGTGAAATCATTTGCATCTCAAACAAATGTGTTGTACTAGCAGTTTTAGTACTTCTCAAGTACACTTCAAGAAAGCTATTCTACAGAACTGAGGGGGGAAGCAAACGGGCGGCACGGGGCTGCCTCGGGAAGCTGCGGATTGGGGCCGAGGTATCTGCACTCCTCGGCCCTGCAGCACAGTGTCCCAGGCCCAGGAAGGAGCTTTAAAATAGCGCTCCTTCCGCAAGACACCGAAGGTGCGCCGCAAAAGGCCTCCGGCACACCTTCAGTGCCTCTTCCGCTGCAGCCTGTCCGGACGCTGCAGCAGAAGTGCGTCGTCAGAGCGCCAGCTGTGCGGAGGGCCAGCTGCTCTGACGACGTATTCAGGAAGGGGTTGGGGCGCCCAGCGTGAGGCTGCCCCTCCCCTTCCTGGCCTCGAAGACGGCGCTTTGCGCAGTCTGCTTAGGCCCTGAGTCAATTACTAGGACACACTAGCCCTATAATAGTTTTCCACAATAGACAAGGGCTGCATGGATGATGGCTTGGGAACATCAGTGATTCCAGGTGAGCCTTCAGTGCACATTAAGGAAATTGGGTAAATGTTAACAGTGTGTAGACATCAATAAACATGTAAAAATAAAACACACAAAAAACATACATGGTTCTAATAAACCTACAGAAGAGCAAGGAAGAACCTACAGTATACACAAATACACACAGAGATACACATACCAGGATCTGTGTGTGTTTGTCTGTAATAGCTGTGTAGTCTTCAGCCAATGTAAGTAAATTAGGCATTATGCAGTTTAATATACTTTCTGTATGCAAATATTTGCTGAATTATGAAAAAGAGAGCACATAGTAACGAAGCCAATAATTCCAACTGCCTTATGAGGTTGCTCAGAGAACAATGACAAAATTCCTTAGAGAATAAATATGCTAAAGAAACAGTGGTGTTAGGTTGTTGTTGTTGTTGTTTTAAAAAAAACCTATGTAACACCATCATATGGCTAATACAAGTTAATATTTTGACTATTAGGTCTGTACATCAGGGCCCATGAGAAATACAGAAGAGCGACAGTGTTAAAAGTGTAGGTCTGAATCAAAAGTCAGCCAAATAGCCCTGTAGTGACCTCAGCAATGGAACTAACAACTAATCATCAAGAAATGATGAATTGATAAACCTAAGCCCCAATTATACTGTAAACTGAGGGCTGACAAATTTCAGTGTTCATCTAATTGCTCTATTTGTACATCTTGAGTTCATACTACATAAATTTAAAAAGCTTTCCTCATGTGAAATCCTATGCAAACAAAAAAAATTAAGTACACAATATTTAGATTGCTTGGCAGTCTAAATCTAAGATGCTTCCAGTCTCCTAGTGATTGTACAGACAAACCATGTACATGGCGGTTAGCTGCCTAAATAACAGGATTCCAGGCTAGGTGTGTTTGTCCTTTATATTCTCTGACACTCTGCTCCACTCATAAATCCATTTTTTTAAAAGTAGAGAAGATTTAATTCCCATAAACAGTCACTGCGAGTACAATTGCAGCTCTTAGCTATAAGTACATCTAGAATACTGGACTCTTAGCTATAATTATATCTAGATTACTGGACTCTTGAGATTATCTTAATAATTTCACAGACAGACATACATGTCACACCATTCTGTTCAGTAATGTAAACTGATGGATATGGTATTACTCTGCAAGTTGTAGTTTCCGTACCATTATCTTACAAATAGTTCTTGGTCTCTTACAAAAGGGTTTACAAGCTTTGCCCAACCACCAGTCTCTATATTTGGAGGGGGGGAAGGCAATCACAGAATTCCTTATTATTAATGGTCTTTCAAAAAAAACTGTGCTGAGATTGTAAAAAGCTAGTATGGCAGAGCTTGTTCCAGAAGCTTCTTCTATACCTTTAAGACACCCCCAAGGTAGGTAAAAACCATGAAATAAAGTAAAAAGGAAATTAAAATTTGTTTAGTTCTCTTTATACCATATTTTCTTGTGACCATATTTACCAGGTTGTCAAAGAGGATGGCACAGCCCATGCTTTAACATCTGGAATATGAAGCCGGGGTAGAAAATTCACACCAACAGAAAATTGAGAGTCATACAATGAATACTAGCAAGGAATATAAACATTTGTTTACCAAAAAGAGGCAGTTTGCAGTGTAGTATTTCCAAGGCTACCATAACATATATTCTCATTCCCTCTCTCTCCCACTCTCTCTCCACACACACACACACACACACACACACACACACAAAGTGAGATGTATTAGTTGGTAGTAATACTTGCCTCTGTTACTTTGGGCTGAAGAATTAAAGCTTCTGGACTCATACGAGGAATATCTATATGAATCTGAAATAAGAAACACTTGAAGTCAGAAAATTTCAAAAGATTTAAGCAAATTCAGATTATTGTTCTGTATAACAGTGAATGAAATCTTTCAAACTTACTTGGATCATCATAAGCCTTTTAAAAGCTTTGTCTTTTAAAATGGATTTATAATACATATGTAATACATAAGACTTTCTATAATGTGACAGTGGATACACTGTGCCTTAATCTTCTGTATTAGGTTAACGGTTATCCTCAAAAGAGGAATGAGACGAGTTGAGGTTTCTCCTGTCTATATAGCATATCCATTCTTCGTCTGCTCTGATTGTATAGGTACAAAGCTATGGAATTACTATTTATCTTCTACTATGCTTTACAATTCCTGAACTATGTTAAACCCAGTTTGTTGTAGCTCACCAAGAACAGAAAGCAGGAGGATGCTTTTGATTTGCTTTTTTGATCTATTAATGTAAGGAATAAAGGCTGCTATCTACACAAACTATTTCAAAATGAAGATAAAGCTTAACACACACATAAAGGACAGTACAGAAAATGAATGGAAGAGTAGGTTTAGAGAGAAATTAAATGGAGGATCAGGTTTAGAGAGTAACCTCTGGCTAACAGAATACATTTTGTAGAACATAAAAGGTGCATTAGCTCCTCAGGCTTTCAAAATAGAGAGGGAGTCCCTCAATAAAGACTTCAGAAACCTGAATTATCCATTCCCTTCAATTGTATCAAATAATAGTTTTCACACTGTGTTCCTAGGAACCATGGGGTTCCGGGGGGGGGGGGGGGTTATGGCAAGAAGATCAGTAATGCAACATAGGCCTCCCTAAAAGATAGCTTGTCCATCACTACCAATCTTCCTTGGATGCTAGAGAATGTGAATGTAAAGAGCAAACTCAGTTCACACTGGTAATGGAAACTGCCAAATTATTTGACTAGCACATCTCAGGAGTATGTCAGAGATCTTTCATCTGGCAGTCAGTGCTCCCATACTCAACGAGGAGTTATTACCTGAAAGTATATTAGAAAACTACTACTCAGAAAATTGGGCAAGATTTATCCTTATCCACGATTAACTGCAAACGGAGAAAGAAGATGAAGGACAAAGGAAACTAATTTTGACAGAGTCACAAGGGGTGAAGTTGTGCAGCTTAGTCCAATGTCTTTTTATGCCATCAGGAACTCCTACAAATTCATATGCCTTCCCTTTCATTAGGACTTTAAGAACAATGCCATAACTACATCTCTACCTCAACTGGAAGAATAACTGTACACAAGGAAGAAAAACAACAAAAAAGCAGACTTGCTAAAATATAAAATTTACAACACATAAAAACTCCTACAATGGTCATATTCTTAAAAAACCACAGTAATAATCTCAAGCCCATCCCAAAAAAGCTCTATCTGCATTAGGAATAACTGCAGCATAGGAATGGAATAAAAATTAGAAGTTAGTAGCATTATACTCTTTCACTAAGTTTTTTGTTTTCACCACATGTTATTAAACAGCCATGACATATATAGCCATGCTGTCTGTAAGAGTATCAACAATAATAATAATAATAATAATAAATTTTATTTATAACCCGCCCCTCTGCTCGGCAACAGAAGATGCCCTGGAGAAATACATACCATCCAGTGATATGTCTAGAAAAAAAAAAGCGCCACTTAAAACTCAATCAATCAAAGCCTTTATTGTAGTCAACAGACCATAGGCCAGGGGTAGGCAACCTTTTGAGACAGGGGCCAGGTTGCTGTCCCTCAGACAATTGGGGGGCCGAAGCACCATAAATAAATAAATAAATAGATAGATAGATAATTTTTTTTAAAAAAAACTTTAAAAATATGCATGCACACTCTCTCAGCCCCAGAAAAGCCATGGCAAAACCCCTGTGGATATTTTGCCAAGAAAACCCCAAGAACAATTAATAACAACAATAATAAATATCATCATGGCGGGCGGCGGCGGCGGTGGCAGCAGCAGGACCGGCCTACGGCCAGTCCAAAGGCCTCGGGGGGGCGCATCCGGCCCCCCAGGCCTTAGGTTGCCTATCCCTGCCATGGGCAAACATAAAAAAACAACAAAAAAGCAGACTTGCTAAAATATGAAATTTACAACACATAAAAGATTTGGGTGGCCACAGAGAGTAAAATATCACAATTGTAAAATTGGTCACTACCAGATTAAAAGGGGGGGGGGTATAGAAAACAAATTTAAAATGGCTCCCATAGAGAAGTATAACTTAAGTTTATCGTTAGGGAAACCAAATTTTCCTTTTCTTACAAGGTTATTTTCTTATGACATATAATTTTCCGGACTTTAGTAGCGGAGAGAATAAACTTAGCAACTCCCTCGGTGATTCCCTTATCTTTATCTGCTAATAAAAAATTTAAATACTGCCACTTAAAATTGTGAAATACATGTGTGAAGATTCCCTTACACCACTTTTCAATTCCTTCACCTGCCGGTATGTATCCTGGTGAGTTTCTTCATTCCGTGAATCATAGTATTGTTCAACAAAAGCAAAATATTCTTTCCTCTTTCTCTGTAAAGTGCCTTGCCGACGATCAACATTTGCAGGGAGGTAACCCTAGAAAGCAAACCACATTTAAATTATTTTTTAAAATGGGGAGGGGGAATTGAAGCAGCAACTTTTAATTTTCTCATGAGCTTTTGTGGATTATAAACCCACTTGTTTGAAAACTACTACATGTTTAAATTAGCAATTTTTTTAAAAGCTAAACTCAAGTAAAAGATCCAGAACAGCTCTTTGACATAGTTTTCATTCTAATAAAGATCTAGCCATGTGTATGTGTGTAATTTTCAGTGTAATTTTAAGCATTTTAATTCATTCATTTTACATTTCATCTGCCTTGTTATTCATTTGTCCACTGATTTCAACAAAACTCCAAACCATGCTGTGTTACCTGTAACTTTGATATTTTCCACCGAAAAAGCATTAAATATTCAAGCCTTCTACCACTCCCCCAAGGCATCGTATCTGCCAAATTTTAGATGGATTGGACAAAGGGTTCCCATTTTATAGGCAATTAAAAAGGTGTAAACATACAACGTAACTGCTATATAAGCAAAATAGAACTGTCCAATCTATCAGTGTCACTGCTCTCTCCCTCACTTCTCTTAGTGTACTGTTTCATACTATGGCTCATTTCAGACATAAATTCCCAGCTATGCACAGAAACACCTAAGGCCTGTTAATGCATTTAGGTCTCCAGGGCATGATAAACTACAACTTAGGGTTCTTAGTCTTAAGCTTGGTCCTAGGCTCTGCACTGTTCCAACTATAAATGACATAGATAAGAGAATAGAAGAGCAAAGCACACAAAAGGTGTGCTAAATAACAAGACAGAAAGAATAAAGAATCAAAGTGATTTTGACAGGCTGGAACACTGGGCTGACACTAACAAGATGAAATTCCTGAGAAAAGTGTAAGACCCTGTATTTCAGTACAATGAATCATGAGGAATGAGAACAGTACTGGGGAACCATGGCATGGGAATAGTGCATATAAGCAGGATCTAGATGACTTAGTGGATCATAAGCTGAATATGAGTCAAGAGTTGATGCAGCTACTATAGAAAGCTAGTACAATCTTAGCCTGTATTAATATAATCAAAAATGTCTAGATCATGGAAAGTTCTGCTCTTTTCTGCATTAATCAAGCTGAAGTTGAAATTTGTTCAGCTCTGGAAGTTACATTTCAAGACAGATATGGCCAACTGGAATACATAAAAAATTGTAATTCTAAAATTCTTTCTTTTAGAATTTAATAGCATTTAACTAGAACAGATTTCTGAACACCAAGGAGATTATGTGTTCTGTTTCACTACAGATATTTAAACAGTGGCCAGACAGGAATCTGACATATGCTGTGACTACACATTGGACTGCAAATCATGCACAGTGCAACGGGCTGTACTACACAAACTCAAAAGTACTGTCCAACTCTGTGTGATTCTATGAAATCTGATTTGTCTTATCACAAGTCAGACCATTGACTTCTATATGTCAGTAATATGTCCAACAATCAGCAGCTCTAAAAAAATTATTTACATAGAATTCTTGTACTTTTAACTAGATACCTCCACTGCATACAAAAGGATACACTATTAATTAAATATTGCTGAACATAAAGAATAGACAACAGGACCATTAGTAGAGAAGCAGGAACTTGAGCAAATTAGCTTTGGGTCCTGTTCTAATATATTCTGACTCATGACTAAGAAGTCAGATGATATTAAAAGTATTTGGTCATATTTTTAAAAAGACAATGCCAGCTATACATTTTTTGATCTAAAACCATTGTTTTTGGTTTTAGGAGCCATAATACTCAATACATTAATAATTTTCAATTTAGGATTACAGTGGGCCCTTTGGATCCATAGGGGTTCACTTCCAGGAGTCCCCCTTCAGATGCCAAAAAATGCAGATGATCAAGCCCAATATTATCTAGTGGCAGCGATGTGAATATGCACCCTTCACATCACCACCATTGAATAATGTAGGGTGTGGTAATCTACGGGCAGTCAGATTCAGAGGATTTGTTAAATCATTCTAAATCACTCCTGAATTGGGAACACTGTGATCTAGTCACTTCTTATAAACTAGGTTATAAAAAAATTAGAATCCAATACAGATTTGTAAGCCAGTTTTCTGGTTCCTTTGTAAATAAAAATGTGTTTCAACAAATCCTGGAAGATCTGTATTATGGCAAGGGGGGAAAAAAACAGAAATGGAGTACATAAGCACAACACTTGTTATCAGCTGAGACAATTATGTTTGAGCTGGGTCCCTGATTTTCCCAAGGAAATGCAGTGAGCTTCAATGCTCACCTGAAGTTGGGCCCAAGTTCCTCTAGCATAACTCCTACTTTATTCACTGGACCACATGAGCATGAAGGTTTCCATGCCAATATATAAGATTGTGACTTTGAAGGTGGCAAGTCCATGGGATTCTCATTTTCCCACCAGCTATGCATTCTTGTTAAATTAATAATAATATAATATAATATAATATTTATTTATTTGTATCCCGCCTCTCCCTGTTGAGGATCGAGGTAGGTAGCAAAGATTAAAACATTTATAGAAATAAAACAAGAAAATAATCCCTGAATCCCCACCCTTTGGACCCACCCTGCCTTCGATATAAAATTACAACAATAAAATCCCTTTAACTAAAAAACAATTAAAACATTTAATAACAGTGGCAATGTCATGAGGAGCTAGAGCAAATGGACAGTTAGTTCAGATCAGGACAGAGGTCAGTCTGGGAAGGCCCTCCGGAAGAGAATCGTTTTTATCACTTTTTAAAAAACTTCAAGGGATGTAATCTGGCGAGTCTCCTCTGTCAAGTCATTCCAAATTTTAGGAGTGGCAGCTGCAAAGGTCCTCTGAGAAGTCACCACCAGTCTAGTTTTCATTGACTGCAGTAAGTTCTTCCCAGAGGACCTGAGTGTGTGGGGATTATATGGGAGGAAGTGTTCCTTCAAGTAAGCTGGACCCAAGCCATGTAGGGCTTTATAGGTAAAAACCAACATCTTGTACTGTGCCCAGAAGCTAACATGCAGCCAGTGTAAGGATTTCAAAATAGGTGTTATCCGGTTGAACCTAGATTTTTCTGTGACTTGTCTGGCTGCCATGTTTTGTACCAGTTGAAGCTTCTGAACATGGCACAAGGGTTACCCCATGTACAGCGTGTTACAGAAATCAAGACAAGAGGTTACCAGCACATGTACAACCATTTCTAGGTCCCGCGGCTCCAGGTAGGGTCGCAGCTGGCATATCAGCCGAAGCTGATAACAGGCACTCTTAGCCGTCGCATCAATCTGAGGTGACAGCTGAAGCGACAAGTCCAAGAGAACCCCCAGACTGAGAACGCAGTGCTTTAGGGGAAGTGTTACCCCATCCAGGACTGGTGAACTTATTAATGCATTTCAAGGCATGCACCAACACATACAAAATGTCTGAGACTTTTAAACTGTATTAGTATAAGTTATGGCTTTAAAACCAATCTGACATTTAATATATTCTTTCAAAATATTATGTGAAGTTAATTAAATATGGAATTGCAGAATACATTTCTTGTCAAATAGTTTGTATTTTCTGTAGGATGTTATTTAGTCCCATTAGAAAACAATACTTTCCCTTCTATTAATTAGTTGTTAAAATTAATAGAGGAACCCTTTCTTTTAATAATAATAATAATAAATTTTATTTTTACCCCGCCTTTCCATGAATATGATCAAAGCAGCTTACAAAAAGTTAAAATTGTTACAATATAAAGATTAAAAACATCGGTGCAGGAATCAAATTACAAACAATCCGGGGTCAATAAGAAAACACATAAAAATATGGAACGCTTCACGAATTTGCGTGTCATCCATGCGCAGGGGCCATGCTAATCTTCTCTGTATCGTTCCAATTTTAGTATATGTGCTGCCGAACCTTTTGGACAGGTTCAATATCCTGCTCTGCTCCCTAGTCAAGTTTTAATTTTTCAACAATGAACACAAACAGTAGCCACAAGACTGAACCATTTACATCTCTCTCTGTTTTCAGACACTATATAATTGTTTGTAGTTATTCTTCAGAACCCATTTGTGGATAATCTAATTTGATTACTTCTATTATTTCTTAGGCCCAAAACAGATGGACCAAATAAAGTGGCTTCCAGACGGTCTGGGGACTTGGCATTTACATGACACATGCCCTCAAGGCGGCCGGAAGCTGCACTGAGGAACCGTCAAGCTGGCAAGGGTTGGCCCTTTTAGGAGCAGATTTAATTCGCTCTTGTTGGCTATTGGGTTGGGTCTGTGGAAGCGCCCTGCTTCAAGAGCGGGCTGTGCGGTAACTGTGGTCCTGGCCTGATTGGGGCCTTTCGGGCTGTCTGCTTCGGCTTTTAGTTGAACCGTTGACTATCCTTTGTATTACTTTGTATTATCCTCTCATTTTAAATAATTTTAAATTTAGTGCAGAACTCAGGAAAAGAGAAAATCTTTTTGGTGTGTACCAGTTGCTGGCAGGTTCTAAATCAGATTTCTAAGAAAGCTGAGCAATTACCAAATCTATGTTACAGAACACAATAATATTTAAGGACTGTGAACAAAATTACATTAGTCCAAGGGGCAAGTAGTGCTTAATAGGAACTGAGAGTTAGACATCTTAGGAATTTGAATTTGCACAGCAAAAAGTATGGCTTCACATAAAAAGGAGCAAAATAAGAATATCTAATCTTGCATGAGGTATAATGGGACATATTGTGATTTTAACTTTTAACTATGTTTTAGTATGTCTTTAACTGTGGTAATTTAGTGTGTTTTTAATAGTACAGTCACCCCTCCATTCTCCTGGACTTGAAGTCTGCAGTTTTGCATATTCACGGAGGGGAGACCTCCGTTAAAATCAATGGGACATGCTCCTGCGGGCACACTCCTGCACACGCCCATGGGGGCATGACCCATTTAAGCCTCTGGGGCTTGAATATTTGCTAATCTCCATTTTCCCAGGGGGGTCTGGAACGGATCCCCTGTGAAAATGGAGGGGAGACTGTACTGCTTATTTATTTATTTTTTAATTGTATCAAATAGGTTAGTGTATTTGGTTCTTAACTTGATGTGAGCTGTTTTGAGTCCAATCCCAGGAGAAAGGATGGCTATAAATAAAATAAAATAAAATAAAACACAGTCTTGGGTCTCAGTTTTGTGGGTAAAGGCAGGGTGGTAAATACATGAATAATTGTAATGGATCCACTTTGCCTCAGAAATCATTCCCACATAATCAGGTTAGAAAAATCACAGAAATGGAGAATAAAACTTTTCACACTGTTTTTTGTGTTCAACAGGGTAGAAAAAAAAATGAATGATCAAACTCAGCTTGAACTTTAGGCTGAAATTTAAATGAATACTTTTTATTTATAAAATAAATAACTACAGCTTTCTGTGCACTTAATTTTAATTGCAAGAGACTACTTAATCACTGTTAAGAGATGCATCTAAATTTTGGATTAGAAAGTACTGAAACTACAAATTTATTTACTCATTAGCAAGAGAGAATCTTTTAAACTCTGAAAATCAGAGCTCTTCTGAATACTTGATATTCCCTAGAGAATTATCTTCTCTCAAGAAACAGGAAAAAAACAACAGAAAACCACTTTAAGTCTTCTATCTGAAAAATTCAACAGCATTAAACTGTGTAACTTAAGAAAACTAAAAGTCTAACATGAACGTTTGCTAATAAAGCAGCATCCATGTTCTCTTGAGCATATACCAAAGATACACAAACAAATGTTCTTCAGAACTTTTTAGCCCCAAGCAAGGAAATGATGCTAGTTAAACCGCAATGTCAATGCATACAAGACTTTTAATTTAATATCTTATTATAAGATGCACAAATTGAAACATGCTTCACTTTTCTATAAGAAACTAAGTTTTTATTTTAACACCACAGAGCTTGATAGAGGTGGGAGAGAGAGAAATTTAGCACTTGTCATGATTTACTACTCTATTCTCTTATGACAAGCCAAGCTTGAAATTGAGACTAGAACAGCGTTCTTTTTGTCACATTATTTTGGAGTGCTACTGATTAGCTATGACTCAAGCAAAATTATATGGGGCAACAGAAACAATATTATCATCATCAGAAAGTGCTGAATTACTTACTGAGAGGAGCTTCCATGTAATTGGCCGTACAGGTTTTGGAATTCCTGACCAACTTAGCTTCCTTAATTCTTCTGTTCTCCCCATCAAAAAGAAAAAGAAAACTTAATTAAGAAAATAGCACTAAAGACATTCAGGTTAATGTCTCCTGAGAATAAGTGCATTTTTACAGTACAATAATACACATCATGCAAGGCGTTGTACAATAAGTATACAAAAAAGTACAATTCTAATTAGATGTAACAATTGGATCAAAAATATGTAACCCTCAATTACATAGGGAATTTCTGTGTCAACAAATAAAACTAGCAGCCTGGTCCTATAGCAGTATCATAGGACAGAAAAAAGATACCAATATATCAACCAATAAATAAATATTATCAATATATCCATTATAAATATGCTTGTATACTACTTTTTAATGGTAAACCATCAACTGTGATACTCACAACATCAGAAAAAATAGATAATATGGCAAGGTAGTACACTATTACAAGATATTAGAATTAAACATTCATATAAATATTAATGGCTGAATTAAAATAACACATTAATATGTCAAGATTAAACAATCCACAAATAGTCTAAACTAATAAAAGAAAGAGGTATGTGTATCTGCCTACATCACAGCACTGTGAAACAAAGATACCTGAATCTTGGCACGCATACGAAGGGCCTTTGAGGTACAGTTAGCCCTCCATATTGGCAGGCTAGCTATCTGTGCCTTGAAACATCAGTGGCTAGCCAACTGTATTTTTTTTTAAGTGAACTGATTAACTTTATTTAACTGAAATCTTTCCAGGAACATTGATCCTCAAAGAATAACAGATAATGTGCATGCTTTGGTAGGCCATATACCCAACTGTTCAGATCTGAGCTGTAAGGATGATACATTCACACAACTGCAAATTCAAAAGCAATCCAGGTATCAGCCTTTGGATTCATGATCTCTTACTATTGACAGATCATGTTATAGTACAGTACAAAAAATTGCATACAATTTGTCATGGTTTTCTTGAATTAATAATAATAACATGGAATTGGAATAAAAGCATTACATATCAGCAGGATCATATCACTTAGTGGAAGCTGCCATTTTACAAAATATCTGCCATTTTAGACATCTTTTTTCATTTCTTTTTTCTCTTATTTATCCTCATAAAGAGAACTGTGCTCCAAGCACAATTTGACAGTGAAGAAGGTTACAGTCCCAAGATCTTTCTATACTAACGTCCCTATTCTTACAGTAACATGTCATCTCATCTCGTGAAGTCAAATTCTTTAATTAAAGGCATGCAAGGATACAGTCAGCTCTCCAGATCCATGGATTCTTTAATCATGGATTCAACAGTTTGGATGGTTCATTTGCTTGAATGGTGGTGCGCACCTCTTCTCCGTTTGCCCCCCGCAAACAGGTAAGCAAAGGTAAGCAACGCAGACTCGAAGTCCATGAAAACGGAGGAGCAACTGTATATTAAAACTATTTTCTTCTGCCATTTGATTTACATCAACCACCAGTGATCTTCTCATTTACATCTTGCCGTTTTCCCAAACTAGGACCCAATGCAGCTTGAGTTACCAACTTACAAGAGGTACTAATACAGAAGACTTATACATCATTACCTTTATACAATCATAGAGTGGTTTTACATTATCAATAAGAAGATGAGTAACATAACATATCAATTTCATCTTTGTGGAAGAGCTATAACTGGTTTCAGTTCATATTTAGAGAAAGTTGCTTTTGTTACCTTTAAAAAGGTTACTGGAGAAAAGGCCAAGTTCAATTTTCTGAAGTGTAGAAAATTATTAGCATGTAGGACTGAAGCTCATAATTATTCAGTACATGAAAAACTGGTTATAGTTACTCTCATTGTTTTATAAATTATCATCTAAAGGAGACAGATGGGTAACAATCTCTATAATTCATACTTAGTATTACATCTATGCTGCTAACTATGATCCTCCAGTTGTTTTAGGCCTACAAATCCCATTATTCCCAGATAGATTATAAGAGCTGCAGTCGAAAACCATGTGGAGAGTCACAAGTGAAGGCTCAACTTTGGTTTATATTAATAACTCGAGAGTGTCAGACAGAAATCTTCTCCACTCTATCTAGAGATGCTAGAGACCAAACCGGGAGCATTTGTCATGCAAAGCAAGCATTCTACCACTGATCTAGTTCTTTGTATGCATTTTTAAAAGTCACACATTTTCTCTTCTGGCAAGTTTATTTTTTCATCTCCCTTCCCATATTCTACATAATATTTTTACACATTTAAAATGATTATGCAGCTCACCTTGTGACTTACTAGCCTGATTTCTGAGCTACCCTAAGTGAACCAGAGTAGTAAAAAGGTAGTAAGGATGTGGGCTTGACACCTGGTGGGGGAGCAGAGGTTTAGGGAGTTATATTTTGCCATTGTTAGGTTTTTTGAACCATCTGCAAAAGATACTTTGGAATTAAGATAGCATATTTCCATAGCAAATTTTCATGGGACACTGATATTTTTGGTGGTGATGGTGGTGGTTGTGTGCCTTCAAGTAATTTCTACTTATGAGAACCCTTTGTTGTTGTTGTTAACTGCCTTCATATCATTCTTGACCCATGGCGACCCTATGGATAAGACATCTCCAGGTCCCCCTGTCCTCTAC
>CM034708.1:131310535-131324468 GCA_020142125.1 Phrynosoma platyrhinos | reverse complement strand
TGCATTTTAGGATCTTTTCCAGTTCTTTCATAGCAGCCCTCCCCATTCATAATCTTTTGATTTCCTGGCTGCAGTCCCCGTTCCGATGAATGTTTGAATCCAGATAGGAGAACTCTTTTACTATTTCTATTTCCTCATTGTCTATTTTGAATGTGTGTAAGTTCTCTGTGGTCATTATTTTTGTTTTCTCTGTGTTCCATCATAAGCCTGCCTTTGCACTTTCTTCTTTGATCTTCCTTAGTAGTTGTTCCAGGTCTGCTATGTTTTCTGCTAGTAGTATGATGTCGTCATCATATCTCAAATTATTGATATTTCTTCCCCTTAATTTCACTCTTCCTCTTCCAAGCCTGCTTTCCTTAGGCAACCCTAAAGTTATTCTATCATGTGGGTTTCTTGGCAAGATTTGTTCAAAGGAGGTTTGCCATTGCCTTCCACTGAGGTTAACTTGCCCATGGTCACCCAGTGATTTCAGCTACTTATTCAATATATGGAATACATTCAATGCTTATTCCTAATACATAGGAAATATTTTGGCACATTTGGTGTATTATACCTTATCTCAACAATTTCAAGAAGCACTCAATATTAACTCCACTTTTTAAAAAAAGAACTTTATCCAACAGTATCTTAAATTACATTATTCAAGGTATATATTTTAGAGTATCACTAATCCAGTTTCATTAACTGCAGTCAACTCACTCAGAAGGTTTTGGTAAATGTACAGAGGTGTGGCAGATAGGCCATATTGTGCTGAGAATAACTCAAACAGTCTTTAAAAAGAAGACTGCTAGCCAAGAGAACTGAAGGACCTAAATAAACCCTGCAAATCAACACTGTCAGCTGTAGCCAAGAGAGTCAATCATAACATAGTGGCTATTTTGCCACAAGCTGAGAAAATAAAGCTATAAAAGGAAGCCTAAAAACATATTTAAACAATAAGGCAGTAAGCCAGTTTCTCAGCAAGCCATCTTGTATCTGAATTAGACAGCAGCTCACCTTTCTGATGTGTCATGGTGCCATCTGTTAGCCAGAAAAGACCTCTGCCCTAATCCCTGCAGGACCAGTCACAGTCTACACACGTGACTTCCAAATACACACAGCCACCAGCCAAAAGATACAAATACACAGCTGTTTTAGCTTCCAATAGTTTTCTTCTGTTCAGTTTAACAGCCTCTGACTTGATTTTAAAAGGGGGCCAATCGATCAGATTGGCAATTTGCCAGCACCAAGGAACTGAAGTTCCAAGATTTAAGGAAACTACTTATCCATACAAAAACCTGTCATTCTCTGTTCTGCCAAGCCCATGGGGAAGCTCTTAGAGATATATAAAAAAAATTAATTATATTTAGGGAATGGAAAACTCAGATGATTAAGTCATTTTTCCTGATGTATGACTACTTCACCCTGACCCTACAGAGCCAAGTCTTAAATGCATTTGAAAGACACTTACTTTTCTAGTTACTCAGAATCCTAGGAAATACTTGTTTCTCTGTGTTCCCCCCACCTCATCATGATATATCTGAACAAGGATACTACTGAAACAAAACAAACCTACTGTTCTATTTTAGATTGTTGCATGTGAGTTTTTTAAAATGAAAGTTCATGAAAGAAACTATTTCAGGAGCCCTGGTGGCACAGTGGTTAAATGCCAATACCACAGCTACAACATTGTGATTTTGATTCTGTAGGGCTCCAGGTTGACTCAGCCTTCCATCCTTTTGTAGGTTTGTAAAATGATTACCCAGCTTGTTGGGGTCAGTTGGCTTACACATTGTAAACCACTTAGGGAGTGCTAGTTTAATGATAAGTAGTATAGAAATGTACTTGCTATCGCTATCACTATTCAACTGTTTGTTTTCAACACCATGCTATTTTAATAAACCAAAACAGCTAAAAAAACAGCGGACTATAATATTCAGGATTCTGATGTTCTGCTTTGGTTTTAGCTGCATATTTCTCAAACCTGGTGCTTTAGCACCACTTGTTACAGATTAACATAGTACCAGCCATACTGGCAATGGCTAGGGAATCTCAAGTAGGAAACACTGCCTCTTCACATTCAGGATTAATTATCCTGCATTTTTCTTACTAGCAACATTATGTGCAAGTCAATGTGAATCATGGTTGCTCCACAGAACAGGGACTGAGATCACAATCTGGAGTTTTTAAAACGACTGTTTCAAGTAAACTATTATTTCACAATTAAAATTGGGAAAGGTGAAGAAAAGGGAAAGTCTACAAGGAACTGCTGTGTTATGTCTACGCTGGGTCAGAGGACACAGCCAGTACATTGTTTATCACCCTCTAGGTATCAGTAAAATCTAAAGAATTGCATGTTCACTTTACTATAGAACCAAATGGAAATCAGCTAAATTCAACAGCAACTGTTTTCCATCCCATCTACCTTCATCTTTGCATTGCAGGCAGATAGATCAAAATGGTTTAGTGTGCTTCCAGTCACAGAATCAGCAAAATGTTTTTAAATTTCAAGTATTTGCTCAAATGCTCCCATAGCTTTTGATGCAAGTGATTGCTGTGTTTTCCAACTGTTCCGCTGGTCATTACAGGATATTTATGAATATGTATTGTTTATCTGATCTAATCTGTTTATATACATACATTCTGTTTGTATGGGGAGCTGTGCTGACAAGTTTTCATACAAGTATTCAATCCCTCTTTCATATTTTCATTTCAGACATTTACACACAAACTGTGCAGTACAGAAGGAGAGATATCATGCAGTAAAAACGGCAACAAATATTAGAATTATCTTTGATATACGACTGTATTTTTTTTTCTTTCTGAAATTTCTCTCACAAAAGTCAGCCTATATAATTAGATCAAAGCAAGTAGAATGCTTGCCTGGTACCAGAATAGCAAGACTCAGGGCCTATACAGACTGCCAGGCATAATTCAGCTTGAGACCACTTTGACTGCCCTGGCTCAGTGCTAAGGAATCATGGGAACTGTAGTTTATTGTAGCACCAGAGCTCTCTGACAGAGAGGGCTCAATTTCTCAGAAAAAACCTACAATTTCCATGAGTCCCTAGCACAGAGCCAGGACAGTTAAAAGTGGCCTCAAACTGGATTATTTCTGGCAGTCTGTATAAGCCCTCAGTGACTTCAGTGCAGTCAGTAACTTTGGTAATTGTGAAAGCTAGCTGATCCTTTAAACTATTAAAACAAAGAACAAATAGAAGGAACACTGCAATATGCTAGTACAGGTTGAGTCTTCCTTATACAGAATTCTGAAATCCAAGATACTCCAAAACCCAAGCCTTTTTTTCATGTGTGCCTGAGATTGTGACAGCTTTGCTTTCTGATTGTTCAATGTATACAAACTTTGTTTCAAGCACAAAATTATTTAAAATACTGTATAAATTTACCTTCAGGCTATGTTTATAAAGCATCTGTTAAACATAAATGAATTTTGTGTTTAGGCTTGGCACTTCCATGATATCTCACTGTTTACGCATATACAAATGCAAGTGCTAGGGAATCATGGGAACTGTATATGGATTTTGGAATACTATATATATATATATATATATATATATATATATATATATATAAAATTTAAAACACTTTTGATCCCAAGCATTTCAGCTAAGGGAGATTCAAAATGTGCAATATAATACAGGGAGACAGAGATAGACTGAATTTCCAGTCAGTGGTAGCAACTTCTGTCCTTCTCACTCCCTCTTTCACCTTGTTTTATTTCTTAGAAGCCAAGGCTAAGAGCCTTCCAACTCACTAGCAACCACAGAGGTAGCAGGTTGCACTGAGAGCAGGAGTTTCCATTCATTGCATAAGCCAATGTCATACTATCTCCTCTTTTCTTTTGGTTGTCCTCTATTTTGGAGGTAGGGTGGGTGAGTTCATACCTTCCAAGGTCTTCCTTATCACTAGGTATGTTGAAGTAACAATGGACAAAGAGAACAGAGAGAATTGCAAATACACTGTGGTGGGCTGCAAGAGCAGGAGCTTCTGTTCCAAAGACTATCTCTTCCACTCACTCACATTATTATCCTATCAGAGTCCTATCTACCATACTAAAAGAGAAAAAATGGGATCAGCGAATCCATAAAGGCTGCCTTTATGGATAGTCAGATACAATCCATCTAGCTCAGTACTGCCAGTGCTGACTAGCAGAATCTGTCTAGTAGTTTTTTCTCAGCCTTACACAGAAATAACAAAAAACCTACATTCCTTTTCTTGTTTAGGTTGCAAAACTAGAATCTATTGCTGAGTGATAAACTTGCCCCTAATTACTTCTCCTATCAGCTTCTTGAACCCAACTGAGTCCTGTAAATTAGGTCTACAGTTCTCTTACCAATAGCAATAGCATTTACATTTCTATACAGCTTCATAGTGAACTAAGCAATCTCTAAGCAGTTTACAATGTGTAAGTCAATTGCCCCCAGCAGGATGGGTCCTCATTTTACCATCCTACAAAAGGATGGAAGGCTGAGCCAACCTGGAGCACTCTGGGATCGAACTCACAACATTGTGGCTGCAATACTGGCATTAAACCACTGGGCCACCAGGGCTCCCTAATGTGAAACAGGCTGAGTAAAAATGAAGCACACATATTACATATCAAAAACAGAGGTGGCCAAAGAAATTTTGCTTCCTAAAGCAGAGGATAAATGATGGCTGAAACTTATTTCAGCATTTGCCATAAGAGCTCTCCTATTCCATACTTGAGACAGCTAGCTAGTTTAGAGGGTCTGAGAGAGGTTCTTGAAAACACACTACTTTATCTTCCAGCACTGCTGTCCAACCCACCCTCCAGACAGCTGCTTATTCCAGTAATTGTCTCAGCTCTGCTTAATGACAGGCCTGCTCCTGTTCAAAAATGGTTAAATCACTGTAAATTAGGACTTTGAATATTCCATCATTCCCCCCCCCAAAAAAAAGACGTGACTAGCCACGTTTGATATAAACAAAAACAGTTTTATCCAAGGAGCAGTGGCTGACTCACAATCAGTGTCAAAGAAACATTTCCAAAGGGTCTCTCAATATAATTGATTTCACAGCCAATGTTCTATCAAATTTAATAAGAAAAATGGGTAATGCCATGAGGTGTCCTGATTTTTCCCCCTCCACCATGACTAAAATAATAAGCATCTGTTAAAATTGAAGATTTCTGTCAAAGGCATAGTGGGGAACTAACAGCTACCTTAACACTAGATAACACAGAAAACATTCAGGAGTAGCTGTGTTGGCCATTCAGCAAATTCAAACAAAAATCCATCAGGGATACCTTTATTGGCCAACCAAAATGCACAATATACTTGTTGCAAGCTTTCAAAGTTCCACGGGCTTCTTCATCAGGCAAGATGTTACAAACCAAACAGGAGAAAAAACATTGGAGGTGTTAGTCACATGCCTACATGCTGTTTCAGTCTTTAGTTAAGATGGTATATGGTGGGAAGGATATCTCTGGCAGGCAGGCACCTTCTCCTCCTTGCCATGTGACTACAGGGAGATTTGCAAAGTCCAGGAAATTTAAAATCCATTTGCATCTCAACAGGGATCCTTCTCCTTATAGCCCCAAGGCCAGAAATAGGAGGAGCTGATGGGTTTTGTTTGAACTAGAAAATATACTAAAAGTACAAGGAATTTATTTTTAAAATGAGACATTATTTCCTACTAAGTACTTTATACATATCACAAGAAAACATGATTCACTAGAAAATATAGTAATGCTTGCTAAGGTAGAAAGCAGTAAGAACAGAGGAAGACAACATCACAGATAGACTCAATCAAGGTAGCTCTGGCTCTGAGTCTGCAAGACCTGAGCAGGGGTGTTGATGATAGGATGACCTGGAGGTTTCTCATTTATAGGGTCACCATAAATTGAAGCTGACTTAATGGCAGTTAACAACAACGAATAAATTTCAACACCAGTGTCTTGAAGATGCCACATCCAGGAAACTTGTAACATACTGTACATGATTGGATGCAGGTTAAAATATTCTGTGTATCATTTCCTTACAGTTTATGCCTGGAAGAGTAGAACCAACCATTTTAAATGCTGGATCTTCAAAATAAGGAGACTGAAATCTAGAGGAGACTGTAAGGGAGGCTGAAATTTTGAAAGAATGAATAGTTCAAAATGAATGACTTCTTATACCAGAAATGCCTATTATTATCACATAATTCATCAACTTAGTCTACCTGCAGGCAGGCAGTTTCCATCACCATTTAATATGATAGAGTAGATATTGTCTTTAGAGAGCTTGGTTGTCTCAAGGGTCACTTCTCTGTGGGGATTTTCTAGGCCTAAACACATCTATTGTCTCACACAAACACCATATTTCTTAATCATGAAAACATGACAGCAAGGGTATTAGTGTGGGAGACAACAAATCGACAAAAGTCATAGAGCTGAAAAACATTGCAAGGGTACAAGTGATGGTAGAAAATGTTGATGTCCAACAGGGATATTCCCCTCTAAGAAAAAAATAATCTATAGGAGAGAAAAAAATCTATTTCTAGAAACATCAATTTCTCTTTACCTGTTTACAACAGAGAAATCCAAGTCTTCATACAAAAGAGAAGTATTACAGTTATTCTTAGTAGAAACTCAGATTTCAACTATGCTCTTTTCTCTCGTATAAAAAGGAGCTGCCAGACAAAATATCTGATGTATTTTCTTCTCACTTTTCCCTTCAAATTTAACACATTTAATGAGTCCAGGCACTACGAGCAACTTCAAGGGGTGGGGAAGAAACCACTGTGAGGGCAGGGACAAAGAAAGCAAGAAATTGTAGACAGCAGTCTGCTTCCCTTATACATCAGTCTGAGAGAAACAGAAAAACTAGTAGTTGGATCACTTTCTCAAAAAAAAAATGTATCAAGAGGACCTCTCGCACACATCACACACATGCAGTGAGTCACCATTCAATGCCCAATGAATATGTTCATCCCCTACTGAGTCATTTTGGCTTCTTCTCCATTTTTACTGCTAGAAATGTATGTTTCCCAGGAATCTGGAAGTTATGGAAATGACACAATTGCTTCACACAGGTAAAGAGCTACTCTTTTGAATCAAGGCTGTCTGTTCTTCCTGGGAAGGCAGACAATGATGAAAAGTAAACCAGTATTTCTAGCCTCTCTGCATGTCCTTCCTATTGGGATAAGGAATGAATTCACTAAACTGAACTCCCACTGAATTCAATAGTGGTTACATCCAATTAAATATAGATTCAATTCATCTAAATGTAACCCCAAAAGATTTTGGCCAGGTTGAAGTAGACACATACCTTATGTGTTGCTATTGTTTATTGTACTATGCGTATGTTGAAATAAATACCACAATATGGTCTAACTGCAGTTTGTTTCATGGAATTATGTTCTTGCCTCGTGGTTATACAGCAGAACTTTCATCTTTTTCAAAAATTAAAGTTAGCTTAACCTGGAAGTCACAGCTAGTTTAGAAGCCTACTTGAAATCACACCAAAAAATAAAAAATCTATCCACAATATTTTACTCAAAACAGAGACATTATTTTATTACTTCCCTTTAAGCATATTTTTTCTGGCACCATAATTTTAAGTGGACCCACAATTTCTGAACATGCATCATTCATCTTGGGACACAAAACGGTTATTTCACTGAGATGACTGTAAATCGCTACATGAAATAACGGCTTGCATGAACAATTAAATGATAGACATGATAAACTAGATTCATAAGCTTCAGATTCTTATAAAAATGCAGCATAACTTAACTATAAAGAGCTAGAATATTCTTCCATGACAATATAGATTTCATGGAACTACAGCTCCCCCAACAGCATCGTGGAAGTTAGACAGAAAACACAGGCAATGGTTTTAATAAAAGGCTTGATATCACTATGGTAACCACAGCAACCAGTTTTTTAAAAATGAATAATAGCTCTGGTAGGTACTTTGCTTGAAAAAAAATCAAAGTAAATACTGTCTTTAATCTTCTCAATGAAACAAAAGAGTTATTTCAATAAATACAGATACTGAAAATAAATCAGGCAGATACAGAAGTGTGCTGAATGTGTTAATCCCTTCAGAAATGTATCTATAAAAAAACCCCACAAAAACAAGATTAAGTAACTTGTGCAGAAATCTGGAAAATTTAACAATAAAATAGATGCAGATGTGAAAGCAACAACAACAAAAAATGACTAAATAGCAGATTAAGAAATAAATGGCAGGACAGAATATTTAAACCAGCATTAAAAGGGAATGTTAATTATAAATAATCATATAAGAGCACTGTCAAAATAAATAAAGACTGTTGATCATTATAATATTAGTTCAAAAGGCAACTACCCTGTGCAAAATGGGAAGGGAAAATCCTTATACACATTTATAGGACCTTGTATAATTATTTGGATGAAACATTTCAAACACTGCCAGACTTTCACAAGCAGGTCACATTACTACGGTACTTATTCCTCTCAGCCTCTGGCCAATTTTCCTCTCAAGTTTGGAGCTGGATCACTCCTACAGTTGTGGTGAGCATAACATTAAGTTTTGGGCTGGCTTTTTAAACAGCAGGCCAGCCTATCCTAGATCTTCAGCTCCCACCAGCCAATCACTGTCTTCTTCTCCCACTCAGCTCCATTTCCCACCCACCCCAGCTACCTCCTGTAGAGGTACAGCTCCACAACAAGAACTAAGCAACAATTTCTATATATTTCTACATATATATATAGGCACAGGATTGCACAGAAGTGGAACAACAGCATTCTATCAACCAGAAATCTGGGCTTTGCTATTAATACTGATCAAAATTGGAGACAATTAGCTATCTTTCCTTCTCAAGTGATATACCACGTTTCCCCAGTCACACAATCACTGTAAATGCAATGCACAAACTAATGTGACAGATCAAATTTTAAAAATTAAGGAAGTCTAGTTAAGTCTGGCAATATAGTCCTGCCACTGATTCTTTTATTATCAACAGATCTCGCTGTTGAAATCCCTGCCATCCCACTTTTGTTCAAAAGCAGAAATTTAGCCAACTGTTGAAACAAGGAGGGCCAGCATTGATAAAGAGCCAGCATGGTACAGTGGTTTGAATGTTGGACTACAACTCTAGAGACAGGGTTTGAATCCCAGCTCAGTTATGACTTTAGGCAAGTCACATTTTCTCAGTCTCAGAGGAAGAGAAAGAGAAATCCCCTCTAAACAAATATTGCCAAGAAAACCTTAGGCTTCACCTTAGGGTTGCCATGGGTTGAAAATGACTGAAGGTATATAAATACAATGTTAAAAAAGAAGACTGCTTGTCCTCTAAGAGTGAAGCAGAAGTTGAGATAGCATCACTGTGAAGGCCCAATGATGCTCACTGCATTCTGGATCCAATCCAACTGATTCCCAGGAGACTGGGATTCACATTACACTCCTTATCTGAGCATGTGTGCTGTTAAAACCATGGAGGATTCTCACAGTAACAAGTAGAGAAAAAGTTAGAGTGAATATAGTATTCACACATATCATGAAAGAAATGTAATTATGGGGTTCTTCTAGTCGTTGCTTTCCTTTCTTTCTCTCTTTGCTAGTAGGCATTTCTTTTTCTACTATTCCTATGTGCTATAGACACTAGTCATTAATGAGAAAATGCAAAATCACCTCCTCCTCTTTCTTGGTGTGCCTGTTATTTCCCTCTCCACCTTTCTTGGTGTTTTCGCAGTGGGAGTCTCCAAACTCCCAAAAGGCAAGGCTAGGCTACTCACGTAATGAGTGTAACATGTAGGTAGGCTTCAAGAAAGATTTCAGCTTTGCAGATTTGCAATAGCTTTATACATCTTGCAAAAATATAATCTAAATATTCCAGTATCTGAACATTACATAACTCAAATAAAGGCAATCTGTCAACTGGTTATAAAGACAAGAAACATGAACTCTATGATATAACTACAGCAGTATTATTAGATATAGGGAAGCAGGGCTCTTTTCAAGATGTAATGATTTACGTCTTCAAAGTTATTTTGTTTGCCTAGCCAGAAAAAGTATAAGAATTCACTGTTGTAGATAATTTTTAAGGGGAGGGGTAGAAGGCCCTTAATTAGAAATTATATTTCCAAAATGTGTTGGGCACAATGTATAATTAATGCACATTGGGGACTGAGTCTCTGGTTTTCTTCTTTTCTATACACATTTTTCAGTCAAAATCTCCCTTCCCTGAAAAGACCAGGGAACAAAAACAGGCAGTTTTTAGATGGTATTTAACAAATATTAATACTTTTTGATTCATTAATTCTACTCTATTTTAGCAGTGGAATCCCATAATTTTCTCTTCTAGAAATTGGAAAGAGAGTAGAAGAAACACTGTACACACAATTACATCATGAGTCACCATGAACTTTGACTTGGCTTACTCATTATTTGTAATCGTCACTGTTTCTCCTATCTCACAACTCCTGTACAAAAAAGTCAAGAGTTCCTTCTATGGGGCTTTAAAAAAGTCAAACAGCATTATAATGCAAAAGGCATCTGTATCACCCCTTCCCTTCTTTGAAATCACCAGGAAGTGAAACAAGATGGCTGGCCCTCCCAATGTATCTTCATCTGTTGTGGAAGCAGTACTGTTGTTTAATTTTTAAAGTTGATACTCCAGTCTGGTTTCCAGCTTTAAGGAGGGGAAGGGTTTTGGTAGATGAGATTTGTTGGGTCATGGATAGGCTGCTTAAATTTGATGGCTTCTCTGGACCCTTCAGCATTCAATACCATTGGCCATGTTTTCATTTGACCCAAGTCTCTATGAGGCATGATATCATGGTTACAGCCTTTCTGTTGGGAAGGATCCAGTCAATTCTGCTGGTGAACATTTGTTCAACATCATGGCCACTCAATGTTCCATATTTTCTACCCATATACATTAATGTCTATATCAGTGGTTCCCAAACCTTGGTCCTTCAAATATGTTGGACTCCAGCTCCCAGAAACCAGCTTGGTCAACAGTCACAAATTCTGAAGGACCAAAGTTTGGGAAGCACTGGTTTACATGAATCCCCTGGAAGAAGTCATATAGACATTTGGTTAAAACTGTAATCACTATGCAGATGAGATGCAGTGCTACATCTTTCCCATCTACTACTCCCAGAGAAGCTGTAAAAAAACCCAAACCAGTTTCTTGAAGTGGTTTTGTAATGGATGAAGTTAAGTTTAATCAAGATTTGTTGGGAAAACTATGGGTTGGAACACTGGTTCATCTTAATGGAGGTCTGGAACCAGTTGGGGACATGCTTTAACAACCTCTAGAAGACCATGTAAACAGTTTGGGTGTTCACCAGGGATCAAGAAGTTCTCTGTAAGCACAGATGGATCTGGTGGCTAGAAATGCCTTTGATCAATTTAGGCTAGTTTGCCAGTTACAAAAATCTAGCTAGCGAAAGAGGATTTTGCCTCTTTTTTTAGCTAGATTCTGCCTGGATTACATCTGGACTGAACTACTATAATGCAGACTTATTCAGGTTCCCTTTAAAGATGGCACAGAATAGGGATGGAATGGGTATTTGACATTTTCCCAATTGGGGTCCAAATTTTGAGTTCCCAAACCCTCTGAAACATTTTCAAGAAAAAAATTAGCACCCAAGACGTTCTTGCAATCTTTCAGGAACTTTGCTGCTGCTGTTGTTTTAAGTACAATAAAACCCTCGCACTTTGTGAACTGAGCAGTTTGAGAAACTGCACTGCTTTCCCGGAAAAAAAAGAGCTTACATTGTTTTTTGCTATATGTGCACTAGGGAAAACTGCACAAAATACAAAACAAAAACCCTGTAAAAACAGAGAATTATACACTATAGTGTAGTCTCTCCATGAGTACTGTTTGTCTGTTTCTTCTGTGGAAAATCTACTGTTTCTTGCACTTTCAGGGCTGTAATTTCTGTTCCCATTTTAAAGTTGTGCAACCTTCTTTTTGTACTTTTTTCTGCATCATTTTGGAAATCTCTGAAGCTTTTGAAGGTGCACATATTCTATTTTATGTCCCCCCCCCCAAGCTGCGCAGTTTTTAAAGCTGTGCAACATTTAAAACAGTGCACCATTATATTTGGTGCTCTCCTCACCTCCATCTTTTAGGAGAAAAGTGATTTTAAAGTTGTACAACATTCTGTTTTGTGCTCCCCCTTTCATCCTTTTTGAAAGCTGCACAGCTTTCTGGATGACATTTGGGGAAGCTACATTGCTTTCTTCGAAAGGTTTCCTGCCATGGAGGAAGCTCCATAGCTTTCTTCAAAAGGTTTCCTGGCATGGTGTGGGGGCAGGGAGTTCCTGAGTATCTGAACATTACAGGAAGGAAAATGGATTGTTTTTTCCCCAACAGTGCTTGAGAATGAAAATTCTAGAATTACTATCCCTAGCACAGAATATAGCAGCTATGCAGCTTGTGGGGATGAGATGTTCAGAGCATATAAAACTAATACTGTGCCTTGCTTCACTGTCTGTCTATTACTCTCTGAGTTTAATTTAAGATGTTGGTGTTAATCTTTGAATTCTTCAATCAGGCCTGCATAACATACAGCCTGGAGGCCGCATGTGGTCCGCCAAAGGATTTTGGGTGGTCCACGAGGATGTGGAACAACTTCAAGGCTCCTCCACTATTCAGCCTCCTCCTGAAGAGAATGCCATGCAGAGGAGGAGGAGGAAGGGCAAATGTTCAATCTGCAAGGCCCCTTTGACACCTGGCTTTCTCCTGAGGAGAAAGACAGACAGAGGAGGAGGAGGAGGAGATGCGAACACTCGCCCTGCAAGGCTCCTCAGCTGCTTGGCTTTCTCTCGAGGAGAAGGATGGGTGGAGGATGACAATGACCAAACGCTTGTCCTGCAAGGCTCCTCTTCTGCCCACCTTTCTCCTAAGAAAGAAGAAGAAGAGAGGCAAACGCTTGCCCCTCAAGGCTCCTTCATCATTCAACCTGAGGCTGGGAAGAGGAGGAGGAGGATGGAATTGATATTAATTATTCATTATTATTAATATTAATCATTAATCGTTAATTAATTGTTGCTATTAATTATTAATAATAGTATTCATTAATATTAATTAATAACAATCATTAATTAATATTTAATTAAAACTTATCTGCAGCCCAAATAAATTTAGCCTATTTTAATTTTGGCCTCTATTTATTGCCAAGTTGTGCAGGTCTTCCCTAAATGATTAACACCAAATTATTTGAAGAATTACCTGCACAAACATGAAACATGACCACATAGGCTGGGGGACTATGAAAGTAGCAGTCCAAAAGAATAATTTCCTAAGCTGAAAGTCAGTGTATTTACTTATTTAATGTATCATAATGGATGACTACAATTAAAATTAAACTGAAAACAAGCAATAAAAGCATTCATATAGTCACCATAATCAAAATTCCCCTAGCTCTGCAATTTCATTAAATGTCAAGGTTTGATGATTAGCTTTACATTTGTTCTAAACCAATTTGAAGAAAATAACCTGAGGGAGAAAAGTAGAAATGGTAACACTTGGGAAATCTGAGAGAGAATGCTATGAAGTACGGGTAAACGAATCAAGAACACAGATGAAAAATGTTGATGTCATGCATTTAACTTGCTTGGAAAGTAAACATCAATTTCAGATTGTTAACCATAGACAAACTGCCTAGCTTTGAAAGGATCAGAGGTGACAGTGCAAAGGAATAGCTTTTTTTAAGATTGAAAGAAAAACTGAAATAAGAGAATGCAAGGAAACTCCCAAATAAGTGAAACCATTTTCATTGTTCACATGTGAAGAGCAAGAAATGGCAAACATCATTTCAGGGCAAAGAATAAATAATAGCCATCTTTAAAAGGGAAAATTCATAAAAGACAAATAAAAAACAAAACTCCTAATCCGTAGGATGAGAGATCTCAGTTGTTCAAAGATTCAAAAGGAAATTGCTAGCAAGAATTTTATCACTATAAAAGCAACGTTGAAAAAGCAGTTGAGA
>CM034708.1:131294127-131310435 GCA_020142125.1 Phrynosoma platyrhinos | reverse complement strand
AAAGCACATCATAGCTTTCAGATTTCATCAGCTACCAAGAAAATATAACCCAGAATTCCACAACATATGCTGGTTTTAAGCTTTACAAAGCACAAAAGCTCATATGCCCCCATGCATTACTCTATAAGATCGGGACAGTGACAAGGCCTTCTGAGTTACTCCCCTTAGACTATGGGCAAAACCAGCAATCTTTGAGTCATGCTCAGATCATGTAAAGGATAAGTCTGTGGATGATTACCCTATTTTCACTTTCAGGTTTCTGTGTGGTCACATCACTGGAGAACAGTAAGGATGCATAGGTTCTGAATCTCAGCATCACTCATCACTGCTGGGCAGTAAGCAAGTGAGGCACAGATGGGCTTTCCCCTCAGCTCTCTGGATCTTGAGAGCTATTCAGGAGGGTGTGGTTCTTGCCTGCAAAGACCCTGCTGTTGAGCTCCATCATGATTTCCTTGCCATCACCCTTGGCAAAGCTTTCTTAGAGAGTGCTTGGAAGATCCATATACTTCAGCCTTTGCATCTGGCAGTCTTCCCAGTCAGACAGTCCAGCACCCCTTCTACACTCTGCTGCTTTCTTCTTCCTCCTCTTCCTATATCCTCCTCTTTTGGCTACAGTACTGGCTTGTATACCTGGGTTGCCCCCTGCTCCACTCTCTCTGCTGAGTTTCTAGTGTATCCATGGTTCTAGGTGATTGATCCTCTGGAGGCTGCCCACCTTCTCCTCACCACAAACAAGGCTGACAATTGGCAGCTTCCCCAGTCTGTGAGAAGCAGCAAAGAAGGATAGCAACATAGATCCCAGACATGTTCTCTTAGAGATATACCCTGTGGCTGCAATATATACTGTAAGTATACATGTATAATATCTGTTAAAGGAGGCAAGTCTACAAAGCATGTTTTAGTTTATAGAACTTTATACCAGCTTATTCAAAATATGGCCTCCTAAGCTTTCCCCACCACCACCATATGCATGTATGTAAGTATACCATGGCTACTGTATTAAAATAAAGGGTTAAATTCACAGTATTATGTGCATCTTAAAAATGGAATTTTGACAAATTTCCTACACTTATAACATTTATTTACATCCATTATTCATTATTTACATCCATTACTCATTTACATCCATTACTCATACTCCAATTTTGACTCTTCCCAGATATCATTATCCACTGGAAAAGTCATGACACAACCCATCATGGATTGAAAATAGAAAGAAAGGATATAGGGTGGATTCACTATTTAACCCTGTATTTTAAGAATCAAGCCAATGGATCTTAAAATCCATTTAATGATATAAAAACCTGCCTTTCTGTGACATGCATCATGTTATGTGTTTCTAAAGGGCTGTACGCATAGTCCAAAGGGCCCATCTTCTCCTAGCCGAGTGTCATCCTTACCCCTGGGCCAGGATCAGGCAGACCAGATGCTGATCCAGTGCTCCTGGTCCAATCCTGGCTCAAAGGGGTCTTAGGACGGGTAAAAAAGCCCTGCTGTTTGCTGTGAAGTTTCTAGGAAATTTTGCGGCAACATCTAGAAGATTGGATAGCTCTGAATACCCCTTACTTTCCTCTGCTGTTACCTCTATTGAGAAGACCACCATTGCAACCCCTGGTGTGGGAAGGGGGTACATGGCCATGTGGGTATAGCCAGACACCCCCTTTCTATATCAGAGGCTGGGATGGGGGTCTTCTCAGTAGAGGAGATGGCAGATGAAGGTAAGGGACATACAGCAGTAGCAAGTCCATGGCATGGCAGTCAGTGGGCGTGTAAACAATTGTCCATTCCTTTGATGGCCCAAGGACTGACCAGGGTCCTGGCTTGGCCCATGTCTGCTCAGCTCCTCGGTTCATCAAGAGAAGAAAAATTGAGCCACTCAATATACTAGGCAGATCATCTGCCAGACACAACCATACAGGGGTCCACACATACAGAGAATAAAGTCAAACTTTTTTAAAAGAAAAGAATGTGAATGTGTGCCAGCAACAAGTCACTGCATGCTGTTCTGAAAATGATATTTGGTAGCATTTCTAAGGTTTTCTTCAAGGCATACATATCCCAATTGCCCCATTTTCCATACATGAATGATAAATAAAGTAAAATTTTCAAGACAAAGTGTTCACGTATTTACTCCCCTTACATTATTTGTAAAACTATATAGCAGATAGACATGTATGAAAGATTATGCATAGTAATTCCCTTTTCTTATGGAAACAAGTGCTTTATGCCTCCTTGGCAATATGGAGGACTTATGAAAAAACAGTATTCTTTGTTTTACTAATGTTGATGATTTGTCCTGTTTTTATTGTTTTTACTATGCATAATCTTTCATACAAGTTTACTGCTACATAGTTTTTATTGTTTTTGGTTTCATCTGGTTTGCCTGCTCTTCATAAACTAGTAAAAGCAAAGAGATTCCTTATAGTTCAGGTGTTCTTTGTAGTTCAGGATCTTGTGCCTCCATTTGTAACAATAAAAGTTTCACAAGCAAATTCATCTGTAACAATAAGTTTCAAAAGCAGTTGTTTTTTTCTGAATAAATCATTTTTGGTATCTCTGAAACCATTGGCCTGGATCCTTAAATAGAGAGAATCACAGAAGAAGAGCTTCTGGTCTCCTTGTCTCCACTGCAATCTTCTGCATTCACCATCACAGTCTTCCATTTTGCCAAATACCTACTCTGGAGGAACACTAGGTCCCCTAGAGCAGGTTTTCAGAGTGCATATGTACACACTGGAGAAGGGCAAATATGTAAAGACTTTTCTATTCCAACAGGCATTTGATGAGTAAATATATAAGATCTGTCTTACACAATGTGCTGGATGTTGCTAATTGTGCTGGTGTGTGTGTGTGTGTGTGTGTGTGTGTTTAGTGATGTATATTTTAATCTGGTTTTAATTTTTTTGACTGTTTAATCTTGTTTTAACCTTTGTACCTTGTGGATTTTTTAAAAAGTATTTTTTAATTGTTGTAAGCTACTTTGAATCATGATCTGGGAGGAAAGCATGATAGAAATAACAATAACAATATACACTCTTTACAATGGAGCAAACTCCAAAGTTTGGAGGTTTACCAGCAAAAAGATTTTCCTGTCTTATCCCAGCAACAGCCACAGATATCAATCTTAGGTTTTATTGCTTTGAATACTTACCAAGGTTTGTATTTGGTCCAGCAAGAAGTTGTTTGAATTTATCTAATCGTGATGCTTCTCTTTCCAACAGTATAGGAAGACCTGAGGTATTGTGGTCCACCACTTCGCCTACCATAGTTACTGTTGAGGTTTGTGGAAGGGACTGAGATCTTGGCATGTATGCGTTTTCATTAGCACTATCTAAAAGACAAATAAAAAAAAATAACCAAACAGGTAGGACATTGTCCAGCTTTTAAAGTCAAAGAATGAATGAATATGTGGATCTTTTAAAAAATATTAGAAAACAAGTATTTGTAGTAGTGATTTGACTATCAGTCACAAATTTCATTAGATCCATTTCAGCTCCAAAATGCTCATAAAAACTGATTTAATCTGTCATCACACTGATAATTTTCAAGTTTATCAAAAAGCAGAAGAGAAAATGATGGGTTATTGATTTAGCTTTATTTTCTCAATAAAATGGTTCTTACACTACTGTCCTCTCCATTATGAAAGTATTTAACAGAAGTAGGTTTTCCAAATGTTCCTTCCCCCCTCCCAAAAAAAAAAAAAAAAGAATTTCAGGAAGACTTTGTCCCTTAAACCAAAAACTATACCTTGGCAATTAAAAATAATTCTTGACTAGTCTTCCAGTAAAGTCTGAAAAAGAGAATGTGTTGTATCCAGTGGCATCCCTAGCACAAAGCATCTGCTACTTGTATAAATCTCATTTGCACCTTTGTGCAAATGTCAAAACCAATCATTTGTTTCTGTTCATACAAAGTTATTCACAACTCTAGTACTACATTATACTATTTGTCATTTGTACTAGTTGTTCTGCTTATGTTTTTACACCCATTAGTGGATGCCAACCACTTGTACTTTTTCACTAGTGTTACAGAGAATTCTACCCAATCTTCTACACATACACATGGCAACAGAAAATATAAGTTCTGAGCTTTACTGGAGCTAGGCATACTAACCTAAGTATTTCCACTCTTACCCATGTTCTTGCAAAATTAAGGTTAGGACTCCCAAAATGTGCTTTACTGCACAGCATACAAACAGAAGATGGCCCTGAATATAGCCACAAGATTACTAAATGAGATCAAGAAGGAGAATGAATATTACTAGCACTTAAGTGCTCCAATGGCTCTTAATTTTGTGACTCTTTTCCAAACCCCATTCAAAGTGCTGGTGTTTAACACTAAAGGACCATATAACTTGTGTCCTATTGGAAGAAGCTCCTGTTCCTATATCAGCCTGCCTAGGCATCATCAGAGATTCTCCATTTGGATGACCTTGCCATCAGCAGTGAAGAAGTAGACAGCTGGAAAATTAGTTATTACGGCATTTTTTAAAGTGATAAGTGTATAGTCAGCCCTCCATATCCGTGGATTCTTTATCCATGGATTTGATCATCCACAACTTGAAAATATTGTAAAAATATATAAATTCCAAAAAGGAAACACTGTTTTTGCCATATTACATAAGTGACGCCACTTTATTATGACGCCGTATTTAATAGGACTTGAGCATCCACAGATTTTGGTACTCGAACCAAACCCTAACAGATACCAAGGGCCTACTGCACCTAAACTAATGTCTTTAGGGCACCTGGTCAAACCTTTCAGTGCCCTTAAGATATTTCATCACCACATTTTATCATAATATGGTTTTCCTGCTTTACTTACATGATTTCAATTTTAAAAGTAAGAAAAATTCCCTTCAAATAAAATAGCCTGTATTTATCACCTATCTCATTTTTCAGTGTTCAGTAATCTGTTGAAATTAACAACAAACGTATGTTTCTATTAACAACTAGTTAAATGACAAGCAGTTAGTCCCACAAAGATCAGTGGGATAAATTCAGACTACTCAGACTGATAGGTTAAACAGCTTTCCAATGATTATGAGATTTATTTTGAACACACAAATATGATTTCACTCACTATTCAGTTTAAGAGGAAAGGAAGACCTCTTCTGAATGGCTTCCAATGATCCAAAAAGTCTTGAAACAACCTACACACAACATTCAACCAGAAATTTGTGGTAGTCATGTTGCTTGACATTTATTGTACCTGTAGGAGTTGATGTGTTGCTTTCACTCACAGATTTAACCAGTCTGTTGTCACCACATGCTGAGGGCAAGTCTGAAAGTTGCTGTGCTTGTTGTCTTTCCACCTGTTCCTCTTGCAATTTGTGCTGTTCTTGTAATTTACTATGATTCTGAATTACTCTGTTAGCTGTTTCCATGACTACATCAGTGTTAAGGTTTTCTGTAGCCATTGCAAGTAGTTCATCATCATCATCCCCAGCATCCCAGGCATCACTTGTGTTGCTTTCAAATTCTTGAAATGTGCTGACCTTCTTTAGTTTCACAGGAGTTGTTGGAGCCTTGGTTCCAGGTTTTAAGCTGTGGGTATGAAGGAAGCATGCATAAGTATTTTATATTGATATTTACGGTTAGTAGAATATTTCACACACGATAAACATAAGCTAATTTCAGCTAAGCAAAAACGTTCTCTTTAATCAAAGAAGGATAGAACTACTTCCAAAATATGATAAGCCTGCAATTTTGGGAGACTTCCATGCTATTTAATAAGCTGTTGTTTTAGTTCTGACTGCATTCAGTTTCTGCAGTTTAAAAATGAGAAAAGAGAAGAGAGACATAGATGTCAAAGCTGGTGTTGAAAAGTAACAATGTTGTGCTAAAAAAAATGATGCCCAGAAGCTTTCCTTGGAGACAAAGGGGCTTTGCAGATGGCGCAAAGCGCCATAATAATAATAATAATAATAATAATCGTACCCCGCTCCTCTGCCCCAACCCCTTATTGAGGATGTCCTTCTGTCGCAGCATCCAGAAATGCTGCGATGGAAGAGGCATGAAAGAGGCACGTGCCGCCTCTTCAGGCGCCCTTTCCATGGCTTCAGGAAGGAACACTATTTTAGTGCTCCTTCCAGGGCCGCTCACAGAGTGGAATTGGGGCTGAGGAGTGGGGCAGCCTCAGCCCCAATCCACGGTTTCTTGGGGCGGCCCATGGCTGCCCATCTGTAGAGACCCAAAATGTCTTCATATGTTCTATTCAGGCCCAGCAAAAACAGTTCACTCAAGAACGCATTTTCCACAGAATACTTTTCCACCCTTCACAATACTATCAAGTAAATGCCTGAGCCCTACTTCTTTCTCCACTCACTCTACCTTTATATCACAAGCTTTTTTTCATTCTCACCTTCCTAAAGTCAATGAATTATCATTCACTTCCTGGATCAGCTATTTCACTTCTAGCATGGAAAGAAAATCCACTTTTTAGAACAATCGCTTTTCAAAACAATCACTTTTCAAAATCGTATGCAAACAGGTAACTGAAACATGGGCTGCTCCAAGATTTTGCCTGATAAAAATTCTATGAAATTACTTCCTACCAGAATTTTCATCATACCAATCACAAACAACAAATGTTAGCAGAAAAAAAGACCTTTATCCTGCCACTATCACATAGAGATAGGCAGATGGAGTTCAAAGTCAAGGGTCAAAATAGTTGCTCAACACAAACTCTGAAGTGTGAATAGTGTTATTAGAAGGCTTAGGGCCTTTGCAGACTGCCAGAAATAGTGCAAATTGAGTCCACTTTAACTGCCTTGACTCAGTGCTAGGGAATTATGGGAACTGTAGTTTATTGTGGCACCAGAACTCTCTGACAGAGAAGGCTCAATGTCTCAGAAAAAAATACAATTCCCATGATTCCCTAGCACTGAGCCAGGGCAGTTAAAGTGGACTCAATTTGCACTATTTCTATTTCTGAAAAGGCCCTTAATCTGTTTTCCAGAAATAGAGTATTTCTTTCTGGTTTCTCTCATCAACTCAATACATACATCTCTCCATGTACGTAAGATCAGAATTGTTCCACTCAGACTCTTCTCATACTAATTCCTTTCCTACTTCTGTATAACACCACATTCTATGCAAGCCCTAGTGAAATTAACTGAACTGACCAAATTCACTTCAATGTGACTTGCACAGGAGAACTTCACATATGTGAGCTCCTTTCAAATTATGAGGAATGGAGTAAAGGCATAGAAATAGGGCAGATTTTATGAGCTAAACCAAAGTAGTAGGAGGAAAGTATGTAGGTCAAATGGTGTTTGTTATTTCTTTATAGCCTCCTCCTACATCCACAGATTTGTTGTTCCACAGTCTGCCAAATACATTGTTTCTTCACCTTATACACTAAAAAGGATCACTGTATTGTCTGTGTTACCTTGAGTAGGTCAAGAAAACCATATGTTATTTACTTTTAAAGAGTGTATAAACCTTTCTCATAAATGGTTTGACTTGCAATGATTGTGAAGTTGAACAAGCTTGCTTATCTTAAAGGACCGCTAGCTAATGTTCAGAGAAACAAGTCCAAAGTCCAAAGGCAGTGATACCTTTATTGGACCAAATCCAAAAGCACTATTGTCAGTTGAGATGGATTTCAAGAGAAGCTACTTTTCTGTTGTTAATGGAGTTGAAATTTTATTACCTGTCTTTTAATGCTCCTTTGTACAAAACACACTGCAGAAATAATCCAGTATGAGACTGCTTTAACTGCCCTGACTCAATGCTAGGGAATTCTGGGAACTGTAGTTTTCTGAGACATTTAGCCTTCTCTGCCAGAGAGCTCTGGGGCCAAAACAAACTACAAGGGTTTTGCTATTATAAGGGACACCATTTTACTATGTCATTGTATTCAATAGGACTTGAGCATCCATGGATTTTGGTATCCATGGGGTGTGTGTCCTGGAATGATAATCCAGCAGTTACCAAAGGCCCATTGAAAAATAAATATAAACCTAAAAATGTGATGTGGGAATGTGGCCAAGATATCAAACAGGTACAAGTTTCAGGGAGCTTTCTTATTATTTTATGCTGAATATAGCCACATATCCTGAAAGCACCAGATCTCATCTCATTTTGGAAGCTAAGGAGAGCTTGCCCTGGGTAATAGCTGACTGGGACCCTGCCAAGGAATACCTGGTGCAATAAGCTATATTTCAGAGGAAAATGGCAAAACCACCTCTGAGTATTTCTTGCCTACGAAAACCCTATGAAATTCGGGGGTTGCCAAAAGTTGACAGGCAACTTGATGGCATATATGCAAACATAGCCAAATCATTTTATCTTCCGAATGTTTTTAAGATTCCTTTAAACTCATCAACCTGCAGAAAAACAACTTTAGGAACCTGAAGGAACCCTTTACATAAACTCCTTTGAAAGAGAGAAGCTTAAATGGCTTTAAATATGTTGTCTCCAAGGACAACATGTTTTTCTCCTCACATGCAACCACTATAATTTTGATAAACATAAGGTATTTGTTTTACAGTGGGATTCAAGAAACTACAAGCACAAGCAGGTTATATAATTTGAAGGTGGGAAGGCAAAAGCTAGACCTACTGTTCTTTAAACCATTTAAAGAGGCAAGTGATATGAAGTGCTGTTAAACTGAAGGTTAATGTATAACATGTGTATATTGTCCTATATTACAGCCATGAAATCAAAATGACTTCATAAAATAGTGGTATTCTTACAGCAAAAGACAGGAGGAGGAGGAGATTGCTTAACTATCAATAACTAGTTACAGATTCTAGTCCAGAGAATTTAATAGCTAGAGAGTATAAAACCCAGTCAGGTATAAAACATAGGAGGACAGTTAAATAAACAAGTTAAAACAGTCAAACAAACAAAAACATTCCACCCTGGCTAGCCACCAACATACTAAATATACAAACTCTTTTTGGAAGAAATCAGACTTTTTTTTATTATAGCATCACTGAAGAACTGCTACAGCGTGAATTGAGAAGTATACAGTTGCCCCTCCATTTTCACGGACTTCAAGTCTGCATCCCTCACCCGTTTGTGGGCAGGAAACGGAGGGGGATAAAATGGGGGTGCGCCCCCATTCAAGCCTATAGGGCTTGAATATCTGCAGTTTTCTGCTTTTGCAAAGTGGTCCAGAGCAGATCCCTCACAAAAAAGGACAGGCAATTGTATCACCGTTGTTGTTGCTGTTGCTGCTGCTGCTGCTGCTGTTATGTTGTGCCTTCAAACTGTTTCTGGCTTATGGCAACCCTAAGACTCTATCATAATGTTTTCCTGGCAAGTTTCTTCAGAAGGGGTTTGACATTGTCCTTGCTATCCACTGAGGCTGAGAGAGTATAATTTGTCCAGGATCACCCATGGGTTTTACATGACCAAGACAGGATTTGAACCCTGGTCTCCAGAGTCTTATATCTCTCCTACGGGTCTTTGAGAATGGCAAGGAGTTGGTTACAACATCCAATTGTCAACATGTTTCAGTCTGATCAAGGTGCTGGTGATAACATTTAATCACAAAATTATCTTAGGACCTTGATACGTCAAGAAGTGCCTTTTCCTAAACACACCTGCACAAGACTGTTGAAGATGGCTTTCTGTGTAGCCAAACCAATGAAGACAACGCATTGTGGGAGAAAAAGGGAGAGGGCCTTCTCTGCTGTAGCATCCTGGTTATGGACTATCCTTCCCTTAGAGCACAACTGGAACCAACATTGCAGTCATTTTAGCACCATGTCAAAGGGATTTTTTGTTTTTTATTGAAACCTTTTGTTGCCCAATTGATTTTATCCAAATTTGCACCTGTCATGGTTTAAATTCTTTTACATTAGTTTTAATTGGGCTTGTTTTAGATGATGAATGGTTTGGTATGTTTTTTGTATTTATTTTTGTTATTCTGGTTTTCAAACTGTTCTAAATTGATTTTGCTGTATACTCTTCTCAGATCCTTGGATGCGGGATGGGATATAAACATTTTACGAAATAATTAAAATACATTATTCAACCATTTGGTACTTAAACAGGAATGTGTAGCAAGGTATGCCTAATTATTAGCATCATAGCTTGTGGGGTGGGGAATATATAATTTACCAGCAACAAGATTTAACCATCCTTTTTACATCATTAGTACTAATGGCGAATGCTCATTGGCTTCTCTTTATCAGGATCTGTGATTCTGACTAGTTTCAGAGTCAGAACATCAATAAGCATGGTTGCTGACAAATGACAGAGCAGGAAAGCAATATATCAATAGTGGTTAAAAATGAACAGTATTATCTCTGCACTGAAGAACTCCAACTGCAGACACAATAATTAAGTCAGTGCTAGTATAAACAGGAAGAGTTTTCATCCCTCTATCAGTTCTTGAGACTTTGTATTTACAGATTGTATTTTTTGACAGCTTAGAAATTAGCACTCTGCTCAAGCTGACGAAAAACAAATCTCTCAAATAATTCCCTTACTGTTGTTTCTCAGTTTGCATCTGCTCAAGCCAGTTCTGCTAGGTGAGAAGCTGTAGTAATTCTGGGCATCAGTAGAGAGATTGGAAGAACAAAGGACTAATTTGAAAATCCTGGTAGGCAACTCAAGGACAAGTGACATTATAATTAAAAGTTGTTTGTTCTACAATCTCTTAGTGTTGCTACAGAGAAAGATCTCCTAAGTGTCGCTTGCTGTTATTTAGACCAAACACTTCTACCTATCAAAGCAGGTCTGAAAAACCACAAAGAAGGTCTGAAAACCTGTTTAAAGTTTTTGGATGACAGAGTCAATAGGCCTTTTTAAATAGCCCATAGCAAGCAGATTTTTTTTCTTTAACAACAATTTAAATAATTTTGTGATTTATTTATTTATATTATTCATTCATATACCACCTTTCTCTCAAAAATGACAGTTTACAACACATCAAATGCAAAACAAAACCATACAAAAGCATCAATAAAAAGTAAAAAACAACAACAAAGTTATTGAAAGATAAGTAAACCTTTTATAAATCTAAAACCATTAACATTTATTAAAAGCCTACATAAAATCCACAAAACAGCACAGCACAATACTGAAAGCCCATCCCTGTCTATTTTAAAAGCCTGATGGTATAAGAATGTTTTGACTTGTCAGCAGGAGAGAAAGGAGGGTGCCATCCTAGCCTCTCTAGGGAGGGTTACAAAGTCTGGGAGCAGCCACTGATAAGGCCTTTCCCTTGTTTCCACCAAACAACCCTCTTCTGAGAAACGTAGACCTCTAATAGTCTCATAGATTGAGATATGGTAAAGGACTTTACAGGTCATAACCAACACTTTCAATTTTGCCAAGAAGTAGACCAGTAGCCTGTAGAGCTGCTGCAACAAGTAAGACTGCCTACCAAACGTCCAGCTCATTCATTCTATGTAATTTCCTGCAATTTATGTTTAGGAGTAGCTACATTTTTGGAGGAAGTAAACACACAAGTAAATTTCATTTTGGAAAGTCCCTTGATATTCAGGGACGTGCATGTTCCTTTCAGTTATTGACCTGTTTCTTAGAATTTAACAAATGGCTGATAGAACTTGATTTTTAGTGCCCTTTTGACTGCTAAAAGATTAATTTTGATTAGAAAATAATTTTCTCCACCCATGATCCAATAGGTAAAAGCTCTAACAACACTTGCAACATTTGGAAGAATGATGGATACATGAAATTTACAAAAGGACTTATATTTGAACATTTGGTCAGCTTTTATAAAAACATATGGCTTGTGTGGTTTTTTTCCCCTCCTTTTGTTTTTATTTCCCTGCTTTTGTTATACTGGAGCATATTATATGTAATTGAGATCCCTTTTGAATGTAAATAAATAAATAAATAAGTTGGGGAGGTGGCCTGCTTTTTATTTTCTGCTTTTATTGTACTAAAACATTATTGTATGTAACTGAGATCCCTTCTGAATATACCGGTAAATAATTAAAAAAAAAATATACCAAGGGGCAGGCACACTATTTGATAGAAAATTAAAAAAATACCAAGGGAACTTAAAATATATACACCATGATCCTGTTGGTGTACTATACTAATGTCACTGTACAAACATGGCAACAGCAGGACAAGAAAAAAAGACCAGGGGTTGTGAAGCAACAGCAGCGGCAAGTTTTTCATCATTCCCATCAACAAGGAAAACTGTCAGCTTCAAACAGCCTTTTTCTTCAATGCTCATCTTTCAGAGTGGTCCTCAGTGCCAGGTACTTCTGGGAAGCCTGGCTTGGAAAATCATTTTCCTAGAACCCTCTGCTTTGAGGATCCATCCAGAGGCCAGTACCTTGCTTTGCTTACCTTGACAACTTTTTCTCTTTGTTCTCACTGAAAACCTCCACACAAAGCATTTAACAACTACGCTGAGGCAGCGTGCCAACAGGATTCCAGCCTTCACAAACATCTGAGAATATCTATAATATTCACAATGGAGCTCTTGACAAAGCTTGGGTAATTTGCACATTTTATAGTATTTTTATATAAGAGGTTTTGTTTGGTTTTGTTTTGTTTTTAGGGTGATTGTTTTTTTCTGTTTTATAATCCTAGTTTCTCTAGGAACAACAAGCAGGAAACCAGGATGGATAAAAATAAATGATTTTTTTTAAAAAAAAAGATTTTAAAAATCAAATTTAAATGAAATCCATCCTGAAGGAAACCAGTTTCAGATGCAATAAGAACATCACTGGTAAGTTTTACCTGCTGACCAATGAGCATTCTGCTCATTTACAGCAAACTACCAAAAAAACAAACTTTGAATTAGCATTACATAAGAATATAACAAAAATAATGATTGCTCCAATGTAAATGAGCATCAGCACATTAAAAGATTATGAAAACAGATTATTTTCAAAATGCCTACACATTAACTGAAATATTTAAGGCAGAGCACTTGAACTGAGGGGGGAAGCAGATGGACGGCCGTGGGCCGCCCCAGGAAGCTGCACCATGGGGCCGAGGTATCCCCACACCTCGGCCCCGCGGCACAGCTTCGCCGCCCCTGGAAGGAGTGCTAAATTGGCGCTCCTTCCACAAGTCGCCAAAGGTGTGCCACAAAAGGTTGTCAGCGCACCTTCGGCAACTATTCCACTGCAGCATGTGTGGACGCTGCAGCGGGAGGTCTTCCTCGGAGCGCCGGCCGTGCGGAGCGCCGGCTTCTCCGAGGACAACCTGAGGAAGGGGTTGGGCCGCCGATCATGCGGCTGCCCCTCCCCTTCCCTGCCCCCAAAACGGCCCAATTGGCCGTCTGCTTCCCCCCTGAGACAGTCACATTTCTTACCATAATCTTTTGTTACACTGTTTATGGCTTAAGCCTCATTATTGAATGAAGGTGGGATGTAAATGAATAAAATAAAATAAATAAAGTATTCCTTAACAGGATGCTACACTACAAGTTGAATCACTTGTTTCACATAATAAAAGATACTTAAACCCAGCTAAGCTAAACATCATACTTTCCTCCCCTTATCATTCAGAAAGCCAAGGAGCAGGGAGGAACAGGAAGAAACACAGTGATGTGATTAGAATTAGGTAGGAAGATGTAATTAAAGCATTGTTTCATCAAATGAACAGGAGCAAGGAGATTTTTGGCAAGAATTCTTCATGTGTCCCCCATGGATTTTTTTAAAAAACTTACGTTCCATGCAACAGTGGGTCGAAAGGAGGATGCTGAGCTCCATATACATGTTGAATACTAAAAAAGAAAGAGAGAAAAAAATAAGGTTTAGTACAATTAAAGCACAATCCCAAACAGATTGGGATCAAGATATCTAAAAGATTATTTCATTGCACAGGTATCCGAAATCTACCTACAACAGATGACTGTTGCTAGGCTGATAGGCTCATATCACATGACTTTCTCAATAGCAGCACTTCAACTGTGGAACTCCCTCTCAAGGAAAGTCAGGCTAGCTTCATCCCTTCTGAGGCCTCATTCACACTACATTTTGAACCGGTTTGGTTCACACTTGCTCCGGTTTTACCCAACCTAAATTTGGGAGGGGGGCACAAATCCCCCTTAACACAGTTCTTTTGAAACCGAGGCATTTCCCAGGTCTTTTCAAACAAACCGGGTTATTTTAGGGAGCCGCTAATGGGAACGCAGTCAATCCCATTTGAGGGACTCAGGAGGGAGAGGCAATGGGCAGAACATACCCATCCAGCTCCTTGAATCCTGTGAATTCAAATTTCCCATTGCTGTCAAGTGGTCCCTTTAAATCACTGCACTGCTGTTTGCCACTTCTGCCAGTGAATTGGTTCCCTTTTCCCTGTTGGCCAGAGGTCGGAGTAGTCGGGGGGGCATGGTACGGCATGATTTTTTAAGAAAACTTTGACGGATTCTGCACACTGTTGCATTTGCAGGGGGGGTTGTGGGTGCTATGGGGGATTTTCCCCTGGCATGGGTGGATTCGTAGATGCCACAGAGAATGCAGCCCTGGCATGGGTGGACTTGTGGGTGCCATAGGGGATTCTCCCCTAGCATGGGTGGATTCGTGCCTGTTTATTGTTGAACAAGATCTGCAATACGTCACAGTGAAGAAGGTGCTTATCAATTGATTTGCAGTTAAAAAGATGACAGGCTCCAATTGCCATTTTGAATTGGTTCAAAAAATTCTTAATTGTTTGTACTTTTAGAATGCAATTGGTAAAGTGTGGTCCATGGCCCCCAGTGATCTCATATATATATGAGAGAGAGAGAGAGAGAGAGAGAGAGACAGAGAAAGAGACAGAGACAGAGACGGAGACAGGCACAGTGTTTTGAGTGTATGACTCTGGAGACCAAGGTTTGATTCCGAGCTTGGTCATTAAACCTTTGGGTGACCTTGGACAAGTCACATGCTCTCAGCCTCAAGGGAAAGCAATAGCAAACCTCCTCTGAACAAAGCTTGCCAAGAAAACCCCTTGATAGGTTTCCTTTAGGGACGCCATAAGTCAGAAACAACTTGAACAACTTCTTTGAAACCAAAATTGTGGTAAAAATGCCTTCTATGCCCAGAGGAATTTGTGGCATGTTTGTATGTTTATCTGTTTGTTTTGAAGGAGCAGGTATGGCTCTCAGGTCTTCTGTGGGGGTGATGCAGCACCCTATCTTTCCACAGTTGTCAACCCACTTTTTTTTAAAAAAAGAGGTTTAGTCTTTAACTGTTTTAGTCATGTATTTAATGTTATAAATGCTTATGCTCATTATATATTATTTCAGGGACCCAAGTGATTTGAAAGATAGTAACTAAATGTATTCAATCAATATGTATAATTGTGCATTAATTGCACATTGCATGCTCTGCATTAAGCTTGTTCAGCAAATTTCAGTTATTATGCTTGGCATGACAACAGTGGTTACTGAAAAATTATTTCCCTCTCAACTTTGAAGCTATGCACGTATGAGAGGATCAGATGGGCAGTTTCACACCCCAACTCCAACACTGGGAAGAAAGCCAGAGAGATTGAAAGCATGATCTTTGGCATCTCTTTCCCTTAAGAATAGGAGGGAGAGGAAGCATTTGCTTGAGGGAGAAGTTCTTCAGCACCAGCCAAAGCCTGTTGGAACTTGTAATTTGCAGAAGAAGGAAAGGTTCTTGCAATCACTGCTCAGCAGAAGTATTCCAAAACTGTGGTTATCACACATTGGCTGAAACGGAAATGTTCCTCTCCTGTTTTTCTGGTATAAAAGATTGATGAAGGAGAGGATTCCTTTGTTATTAAGTGAAAGCACTTGCCTTCATCTAGTTGGAATGGGGAGAGAGTTCTGGTGCCCACAAGTTTTGGCAAAGCTGACCAAAAACGGACAGAGCTTGTTCTTCAAAACTGTAAGATGAGACACTGGTTCCTGCACCACTTCCCTCTGCACCTCCCTGTAAATCTGCACCTGTGGGACAGAGCACTTTTACAGACAGGTTAAAGCAGGGACCGGCAACCTTTTTGAGACCTGGGCCGGTCTCCACTAGCCCAGGTCTCGGCTGGGCCAAGGGGGGGGGGGAATGGCAGCGCTTACGTGCGCAGGCGCACACTCTCCACTGACGCGCGCGGCCCCCCCACGAGTCCCCTTACTGACCCAGGTGGACCCCTGCCGCCGCCGCCACCGCCGCCGCCTCTGGCTCCGCCGCTGCGCCCACTTTCGTTAGCGTGGGGCACGGCCGGCATTTTGGAGCCCAAAATGCAGGCCGCGTCCTGCGCTGACGAAAGCGGGCGCAGCGGCAGAGCCGGAGGCGGCAGCGGAGCCAGAGGAGGCAGCGGAGGCGGCGGAGGCGGCGCCGCCTCTGCTTCTGCCGCCGCCTCCGCTGCTTCCACCGCCGCTGCCTCCACCAATGCCCGCTTTTGTTGACGT
>CM034708.1:131282742-131293461 GCA_020142125.1 Phrynosoma platyrhinos | reverse complement strand
AAAGTGGACTCAATTTGCACTATTTCTGGCAGTCTGCAAAGGCTCATACTCCCCCAGTATCTGACAAGGAAAATGTCCTTGGCAACTTATTTAGATTAATTGACTGAGAAGGTGCAAGCATATGAAGTCATATGCTAGGGAACATGCCATTCATGGCTCCTTGCACTTTGGAAAATGACTCCACTCACTAAAGAGATAGTGTTCTCAATAGGAAGAGAGGGGAGGGGGAGTATGGCCCTTGGCCCAGAAATCATCCTCTACACCTGGTTTAGTATGTTCAGAGAAAATCCTATTCATTATTTTGGTAGTGCATCCAATTCTCCTCCCATCCCTTGGTAAATCAGTGTTATTTCTGGACAGTAGAATAGGGAGATTGAGGCTGAAAACCAATTATTTGCTGTAAAGCAACAGTTGAACTAATTCAAAGATCAACAGCTACTATGGTATGGACGTGTTTTTATTTGCCCTAAATAATCTTTCAATATTATATGGAATGTAGACCGAAATAGAGAGTAAGTACTACCCAAAGGGGGATAAATACATTCAACAAAATAATAATCATCCTGAATTATCCCAACAGTTATAAACAGTACAAAAAGTGCAACTAAAATGCATCACACTCTGCATGAAGGTTTGTGTTGTGCTTCTTAAAAGTAATATAGCTTTTATTTTCAGCATTAAAAATACTGTATAGGTTGGATTTATCAACCCTAGATGTGTATTATTTCAACCTTATAAAACATATGGCTGGTATCAATGAAAATCCTCTTGTTCAAGAATGTAACTATTCAAGGAAGATGGTAATTGGTATATGTTGGTGGAAAAGGCAGAAATAGAAATGCAAGAATCGTAGGCAACTAGAAACTACTTCAAATTTGGTTTCTATCTTATAAGGGTTTCCCCACAGAGCTCTTCATATTTCCTATTGTGAAGCAAGCATTCCAGTGAAATCCAACCCCTATCTTGATCCATACACTTCCAGTATTCCTAGCTTGGCACTCCTTCATGTATTCTCCACTGCCTCTTGGTTCTCAAGATGAGAGGTGCATGAAAGACCATAAAGCAGGGGTAGGCAACCTTTCTGAGCTGGGGGCCGGGCTGCTGTCCCTCAGACAATTGGGGGGCCGAAGCACCAACAAATAAATAAATAAATAAATAAATAAATATTAAAAATAAAAAATAAAAAAAATGCATGCACACTCTCTCAGCCCCAGAAAAGCCATGGCAAAACCCCTGTGGAGATTTTGCCAAGAAAACCCCAAGAAGAAGTAATAACAACAATAATCAATATCATCATGGCGGGCGGCAATGGGGGGTGGCGGCGGCAGCAGGACATCCGGTCCCTGGGCCTTAGGTTGCCTACCCTTGCCATAAAGTTTCTTCCGTGCATTACGTTTGAATGCTGATACAATCCCATTTTAAAATGTTACAATCTATGTTATTCTATCATAGCCTGGTATTTCCCAAAATATTATTACCTATAAGTTTTTTAACTTATGTATTTTCAAAGTGGATTTTTTAATATGTGTATATCTTGTCCTTTTAAACTGTATGCATGTCCTTTTAAACTGATGTGTATTTCAACTGATGTGTTTTAACTGATGTGGTGTGTCTGTTAATTGTTACTGTCCCTGCCTTGATCCATGGGGAGAGGCAAGTAAAAAACACAGCAGCAGATTAATAGTTTTAACCATTTTCATAACAGCACAACAGGATGCTCAAAGGCTTCTGTTCCTCAATCTTCATTTCAATTGAATTGAATTGAATTGAATTGAATTGAAGTTAGGCAAGATTTTGGGAAATTAAAGTGTGACTATCCACCCCATAGGAATAGACTGGAAATAGGAATAGGTATTATGCATCATGGAGAGAAATAACACCAAAGGATTCTAACTCTTATCCTAAGACTGTGATGGTGAACTTATGGCACATGTCCCAGAGATGGCACACAAAGCCATTTTTACTGGCACACAGCAGGGAGGATGAGGAAGAGACACTATATGACAGAACTTTGCGTGTTTACTAGGAATTTTCTTTGCAATTTCTCTGCAAAGAAGCACAATGGAAATTTTCTTTTACTGAACTTCATATATATATATATATATATATATCCGCAAAATATTTTTTAAAGAAGAAAGGCTTTCAAAAGCATGAACTGTTTCTCTTTTTCAAAGCCATCACCACAACCTGTGGCACTAAATGCCATAACTATGAGTACTTTCTAGGAATTTTCTCCATGATTTAATGCAGTTAGGCCAAAACAATTCTACAAAGGACTTCAGCCTTAATAAAAGCCAGGGTCGCACACATACACATCCCTGCTATACATCCCTGCCCTTAATTTCACTTTCACAATACTCTCCTAGCACTTACCTGCCTGGTACCCTGAAGATGTTATACTTCCAGAACTGCTTTCTACCCCCGTCGCTTGCCATCTTTCCATCACTTCATAGCCCTTCTTTCTCCAAGCAGGAGCCACCATAGCCTGGAGCACTGACCGACACCCAACCAGCAAAGCCACCAGTTCTTTCCCTCCAAGGCCAAACGTGTGGGATTTATCACATCTCTACTTGCTTTCCTCCTGTCAGTGTGCACAGTGCGCCATCTTGACACTTCCAGAACAATTCCTCTCCCCACTGGCTGCTGTCAGCTGTCATCTATATCCAATCACAAGTGAGAGCATTGCCAGATGAAATCAAAATGACCCAATCAATATCAATTAATCCTTTTTTGTTGAGGACAGTTGGGATTCTGGCTAGTATAACCAGGGCTTTGCTAAAGTATCTGGTTGTTGTGTGGGTGGTTATTGTTCCTTCATACCGTTGCTTGACTGCTGTCAGTTGCACTTAGCTACATCTGTGATGACAGAAGCAGCAGTACAGTGTCATGGTACACAACAGAGTGTTAATTATGTTACACCTCTGAGATCATACTCTGGATATGATGGCATAAAGGAATTTATTAAAGTTCATCCTTCATGCTTTATTTTAGCTCTTGAGAGAAATCTGTTCCAATAATTTTCTTTAAATGTTTATATAATGATAATAACAATATATTAAAGAATAAAATTGTATTTATATATAATAGCACATTTCTGTACCATTTGACTATAAGAACACAACAAGCGACAGAAAATGTATGGTGAAACAATAGGAACCTGTTAGTACTAGCTCTCTGTTTTGTCTAGATGGAGAAAACTAAAATTGCATTTGGCTCCCAGCTTTCTCTATATTGATTATTGGGTGAAAAAGTCTAAACATGTGTTTCTTAATATATTTGACACTCAGAATTAGCAGTTGTTGGCTTTTTTTTTTTTTTTTTACCTCACCATACTGATAACTGGCACCATATCTGTGCCCATTGGCTTCAACTATTTCTTTCTTTCCTTGAAACTTGAACACTGGCAGTCAGAGTGTAGTTATGAGGTGAGGGGGTAAACATTGCCCTCCAAGTAAAAATTATGCCCCTCCACACACACACATTAGAACAGGGGTAGGCAACCTTTCCCCTTTAAGGGCCGAGGGACTTCAGCTCCCAGAATCCCAGGAGCTATTGGCCACCATGGGACTATTGGCCAACATGGCTGAGGCTTCTGGGAGCTGAAGTCCCTCAGCCCTTAAAGGGGAAAGGTTGCCTACTCCTGCATTAGAATTTCCTTCATACACCATATTTTTAGCATTGCAACAACCTAAAACTTCGATTGAACATTTAGAAATACAGTGAGGCAGTGAAAGAAAAGGGGTAAGCACAGTTACTAAGGGAGTGTGAATACAGCAAACGTAAGAGTTCTAGATGTGAGCAATTTTCAATGTCTCACTCTCTACAATGGTGAAAATTTGGGACTGAAGGGAAATGTCACAGGAGGTAGAATTCTTACTTGGAGGCAGTATCCTCATTCCACCCATCTACACGCACACAAATACACCCAGAAGCTTACACACCTGCTAACAAACAATAGCTCATGCACCAGTAGTGGTCCACAGACCACCTCTGAGCAGTGCTGGTCTAAGCCATGAATGTGTAGGTTATATACTGGCTGAACGGCTGTAATAAAATGATTTGATTTGATTTGATTTGAATGTGTAGGTTAAGTTCCGCTACCATAAGAGGACACATTTGTTTTGAAATTATTTCTTGGCAACAGCACTGGTTTTCCTGTCAGTATACTTCCTTTAAAAAAAGAAATCAAGACCTAAGCACACTTGAATTTAAATTAATTTCAGAAACATAAATAGGAGAGTCTACAAAATAGGTATGAATGCTTCTGGAAGGAAGTTTTTTAATGTTAATATGAATATTTTTTTTAAAAAAATGTTGTAGCTATTTTGTGTTTTGCTCTTTAAAGGATGTTTTATGGAATGAAAAAAGCAGATGAGAAGAAATGGGAAAGCATGGGAAGACTGCATGCGGGAGGTGGTTGGTCTGCATGAGGCAGGGCAGTTATATGGTAAAAGCCTCCTCTGGAAGCATCCAGTTTTGAGAAGGGATGGAAAACCAATCAAAAGTAAAGTACCTTCCGACTCAAATAGTTTTCTTTGGAATAACCTTACTTTCAGCCTCAGCTTAGAGTCAGATGCCTGTAAGCCTACTTCACAGGATTAGATTTCTGTTAATTATCAAAATGCTTCCATATAAAAAAGATATATCTTTGGTACTATCACTTTAGTGAACAGGTTCTTTATGCTTTATTCTCGTGTATTTTATCCTGCTAAAAGGAAGCCAGGGTAATGAAAATGAAAACACAGTAACTCTAGGTAAAAGAATCTGTACACTGTAATTTTGTAACTGTAAGCCATAAAGACTTTTCCCATATATGGGGTGAGAAATGTCAGTTGTCCAAACAGGGACCAGAAAAGGCATTAGGCATACTGCAAACATATGTTGGATAATGGAGCACACAAAAGAATTTCAAAAGAAAATCAGGCCGTGCCTTATAGATTAAACAGTAAGGAGACAAGCTCCATGTGCTCTGAGATAGCCAACTGTTTATTCAGCATTGTTATTGTTGTTTTAAAATCCAACGTGTTTCAGCCTCAATAAGACAAGACCTTCTTCAGGGGACTACATCAAACCACTGGAGCTGAAAACACTCTCCAAAACACAGAATGTTTTTAACTTTAGTGACTTGCTGGAGCCCCTTGAAGAAGGCCTTTTCTCGTCGAGGCCAAAACATATTTGGCTTTTAAAAAAACAACAACGAAAAAACAGTTGACTATCTCAGAGCACATGTAACTTGTTTCCTTACTGTTTTCTGTTTTGAATATACTTTATAGATTACAGTCACTCCTCCATTTTTGTGGGGGATCCATTCTGGACCTCCTTGCAAAAATGAAAAATTGCAAATATTCAAGCCCTATTGGCTTGAATGGGCGTACAGCCCTGTATGCACGTCATAGGCGCGCACTCCATTTTGTCCCTCGGCACTTGCCGTTTGCGAAAGACTGAGGGACATGAATGGCAAGACTGCAAACACCAAGGGACAAGTGTATAGCAAAGTCTTTGATTGTGTAGATCATGAAAAGCCATGGACTCTTCTAAAAGCAATGGATGTGCTACAACATTTTATTCTCCTGATATATAACCTTTACTCAGGACAAGAGGCTACTCTCAGGATAGAATAGGGAAAAACAGAATGGCAAGGGGTTATTTTCCAAAATATGGAAAAACAGTTGGCAAGGGGGTCAGGCAAGACTGCATTTTATCACACTATCTGTTTAGCTTTTATGCAGAATATATCATATATAAAGCAAGGTTAGACTTGAAGGAAAGGAAGGAGTGAAAATGTGAGGAAGGAACATAGATAATTTAAGATATGCAGATGAAACCATATTACTAGCAGAAAATAAAGCAGAATTGTAACAATTACTGAAAAAAGTAAAGGAAGAAAGTGTAAAGGCAGGTTTGCAGCTAATCATTTAGGAAAACAAAAATCACGACCACAGAAGATTTACATAACTTTAAAGCAGAAAATGAAAATGAAAATAAAGAAGAAATCAACTCCTTTGAAATGTGGTGTAGCAGAAGAGTTCAATGGATACCGTGGACTGCTAAAAAGCCAAATAATTGGATCAAGCCTGAAGTCTCCCTAAAAGCAAAGACGTCTGAACTGAGAATGTCATATTTTGGATATATCATAAGAAGGTATGACTCATGAGGAAAGACAATAATGCATGGCAAAGGAGAAGGCAGGAGGAAAAGAGAAAGACGGCATTACAGATACATACTTAATCAAGTGTAAACCATGGCCTGAGTCTGCAAGATCTAATAAGGGCTACTGATGAGGAGGTCTCTCATCATAGGGTCACCATAAATCAAAGACACGTTGACAGCAATTAATAACAGTCATATACTCCATCCAAATGTTGTTTGCTGAATATATTACTTTCAGTTATTTCAGAAAGAAAAGAGAAAGGGGGGTTGCAGACTGACAGAAATAGTGCAAATTGAGTCCACTTTTAGGGTTTGGGAATCATAGGAACTGTATTTTATTGTGGCACCAGAGCTCTCTGACAGAGAAGGCTCAATGTCTCAGGAAAAAAAACAATTCCCATGATTCCCTAGCACTAACCCTAACCCTAAAAGTGGACTCAATTTGCACTATTTCTGGCAGTCTGCAACCCCCCAAAGTCTCACAGAGAGAAATTCTTTTATTAACCTGCCTGAAAGTGATCTTAAGAGCTAGAAGATTTTGTTCGGGGGGAAAGAACCTAGGTTATAATAAAAGATCATAGTGAACAAAAATGTTATGAAGATTCTGAAAAACAGAATTTTTGAAAATACTTCAGAAAGCAGAAACTGTGCAAAGCATATGAAGTGTGTGTGTGTATGAAATATATGTATGTCACTGTTTTGGAATATGTTTGTGCAAATGAGAGGCAAACTAACTAAAAGGTAAATGTAGTCGCTTGACATAAATGTCTATTCGTAACTGACTGTAGGTGGTGGTGCTCATCTCCGTTCCGAGGACTGCTCTGGTTATCATGTGGCCAGCATGACTGCACCAAATGCTGTTACTTTCCCATCAAAATGGTACCTATCTATCTACTTGCATTTGCATGCTTTCGAACTGCTAGGTTGGCAGAAGCTGGGCCTAGTGACAAGAGCTCATGCCGTCATGTGGCACTCAGGCCTCAAACTGCCAACCTTCTGATCATAGAACTGCATCTTAACGACCAAGCCACGGCATCCCTGTTACAAATAAATAAGCACTAGTTACAAATAAATAAGCTCCACTGAATTTACTAGGGAGTTTTAGTTCCCCAATGCACAGGATTTTAGCCTAAATAACTTTTAAGATAGAAGGCCTTTGCAGACTGCCAGAAATAGTGCAAATTGAGTCCACTTTTAGGGTTAGGGTTAGTGCTAGGGAATCATGGGAATTGTTTTTTTTTTCTGGGACATTGAGCCTTCTCTGTCAGAGAGCTCTGGTGCTACAATAAACTACAGTCCCCATGATTTCCTAAACCTAACCTTAACCCTAAAAGTGGACTCAATTTGCACTATTTCTGGCAGTCTGCAACCTCCCAGAGTGGTGAATCTATAAGTGTTTCAAAGAGGGATGACCATAATTATGGTGATCAAACATGCTTTAAATATACGTGTCTTAAAGAAGATGCTTTGCTTGTTCAGACCACATGTCCATTTAGTCTAGCACGTATTTTCAAAGCAAATGCTCTTGTGAAGCTCATAACAATCCTGATACTTGTTCTCACCATCTCCCACTCCAAAGGAAGCACAAATTCCATCTTTTAAGTGACATGATTAATGACCATAAACAGGCTACGATTGTACCTAACACTATATGATTTTATTAAATTATAACACTGAGAGTTGAGAGAGAAGGAAGCTCAGCATAATGGTGTGGATTTGAGTGCTGGACTAGGACTCTTAGAAATCAAGGCTTGAATCCCATCCAGCTATGGAAACCCACTGGGTGACCTTGAGCAAGTCATCCTCTTTCAGTCTCAGAGGAAACAACAGAAACCTCCTCTGAACAAATCGTGCTAAGAAAACCTTATGTCACCATTAAACAACTGTTAGCATGCAACTGCAACAACAAAGTGAGAAAAAAACAGGTAAGTACAATGGTGAAGATTCAACGTAGTATAAAGGCCAAAAGCTGAACATCTATGCCCCAGCTCCATTAAATGGCTTTAATAGTATTCTAGTCCAACATAGTTGGAGCTCTGGCTGACACTGATATGAACCACACTCAACATAAGTGATATCTTGGATGAATGGAAAAAAAATACTGTATATGGTATTTCCTGTTGTTAGTATTGCTACTACTGTTTCTGCAGTTTTTTATATACAGGTATACCTGACTTATGAACATAGATGTTTTCCTGGGCATTGCTTTTTTAACAGAAACTTTGACACCAAAGGCAGAAATAACATTGAAAGAATAGGGACAGTTTCCTACACCATAAAAAAGAAGAGCAGTTCCATTTCAACAAACTTTTTATCCAAAATTAACAGTATGCATATGTGAAACAAAACAAATAAAAACAGCTCAAGGCTTGCATACATAAACAAAATCATTTTCAAACTCCTAGAGACCTTTTGAAAGCTTCTTCCAAAATGTATGCAACAATTTTTTGTTTCACCACCTTTCTTATAGCACTACTTTTTTAAAAAAACATATTGGGTGAAGCTAGTATGGTTGGCTTGTATTGCTCTCTCTTTTGCATTCCATGTATGCTGAGTAATGGATTCTAGGAATAGCTGCTGTTTACCTTCCCTGATGTAGGCAGACACACACGGCTACAGCAGTACTAGCTAAAGTAAAATCCTGTTCCTCCTCCCCCTTGAACTTCATTGTTACCTGCAGACATGCTGCTTTAATCTACACTGAAAATCTGTGTTTCTCCAGCCCTCCTTCACCATTCTCCCAATGCCAATGCTGTTAAAAGCCTTCCAGCTAGATAGTAGATGAGGGAAAAAGGGGGTCTGGAAAGACATAAAAAGATTTTGTAAAAAGGAGCTTCTTTGTCAGAGGCTTGTTAACTGAGGTATGCCCTTTTCCAAAGATTTGTCAACTGCAGTAGAGATTCTTTTGGGAGCTGATTTGTGGCAAATTTACTATTAGATTTTCTTTTTCAGTTTTTTGCTAGTTCCTGTGCTACATGATGTTTTTATCCTTTAAACCACCTAAACAGTTTGAGGCCAGATTATCCTTCTCTCATAGTTACTTACCAAGATCCTAAGTATAACATTTATCTGTGGCCTTGTTCCAGATGAATCGTATCAGATAAAGCAAGATGGATGGCTTTAACAGAATGAGCCTTTTGAATCATCCCATCCTATATACTGAATGCATCTAAAGCAGCTTATCTTGTACTTAGCATAATGGATTTGTATGAATATCATTTTATTCACCCAGGCATTTAAAAAACTATTCTAGTAGTTCTTTTCTCCCCCCCCCCCCCCCCCCCCCCATTCTTGTAGGTCTCTTCACTCTTTTACATTTTCTTCAGTGATGTTTCCATGTTGTTTTTGTAGTATGGTATCTTGTTCTTATCCTCTCCTGCTGGATTTACTATATGTTATTTTATATGTTATGTTTTCAATGGACTTGTAAACTAACCAGAGAACTGTGGTTATTAGGCAGCCTAAAAGCACAATGAATTAAAAAAAACTTTTCCAGAACCACACTATATTGTAGTAATGTGGGAAAAATAAATTGGTGGGAGTTCATGAGGGCAAGCCACACCAGCTGGTCCTTGCCAGGGTCTCCTCTGAAATTGAGTGCAACATAGAATAAATCAGAAAAGTCTGAAATAATTTTCATATAATTCAGGTGAAGCCCAATGGCTTACTCCTTTCCTCTTATAGCACAATATTCAGTTACTGTTCCAGCTCTATAAACTCACTGTAATGTTTACTGACCTTTCACATCAGCAGATTTGTAGAGGTTATGCAAGAAGTTTAATGAGATATGAATTGCTTCCAGTAACTGAATCAGGAACCTAACTGGGAGTGAGTGACAAGGTCATGAGCAAATCATTATAAAGTCTTACTGGATAAATTGAAATTAAATCCAGAGGTGTCAACATGCACAAAGACCTGAACTGCATTTGACAGTAAACAGTGACAGTATAAGAATAATACATAAAATATTCATTTGGTGTATGCTACTTTCATAAGATACACTGTGTTTGGTTTGTGACATTATCGATGAAAGAAGGCTCTTCTCACATTATATACTGAGGCTTGGGTAAATTATGTGGTTTTGCCATCTGGATCCCACTGATTAAGTACCTTCATGACATATTAGAATTTATATGGGCTAAAATATTAGAGATGATTGGCAGGCCTATATCCAAGAAAACAGGCACAGGTGTGGCTTCTCACTCCTTCTCCCCTTTAAAAAAAGAATACATCTGTTTTCCTCCTGTGGTTTTGGCTTAAATTTCTTTGAGAAGGCATCCAAAGGACTGAATCCTTTCCCCAAAACAGGTTCAAACCTCCTTTGAAGATTAAACTAGAACTTGGCCTGGATTTACCACACCTTTGAAAAAAGGTCTTCAAGGTGCCACTTGTACATTTGTATGCAATATAGTGGGCCCCTTGGTCTCTACTGAGGTTTGGTTCCAGAGCCCTAGACCCCGTGGATAACAAAATCTGTGGATGCTCAAATGGGGTGCCACAGGGTTCTGCCCTAGGCTCAGTGCTATTCAATATCTTTATCAATGATTGGATGAAGGAATAGGGGGCATG
>CM034708.1:131224717-131242621 GCA_020142125.1 Phrynosoma platyrhinos | reverse complement strand
ATGCGCAGGAGTACTGCGCATGCTCAAACGAGTTGCGGCCACGCGGTGGCCAGAACGCGCAGCGGCGGTGGCGGGGGTCGTCGTCGGGGGCTGGTAAGCAGGCCAGATGCGGCCCACAGGCCGTAGGTTGCTGTTCTAGTGTTTTACTGTCCCCTGTTCTAGTGTTTTACTGTCCTTGTATTATTTTAGTTATTATAAACTACTATAGCAAGCCACTGAATAGTTTTAAAGAATGATCAATTCTGATCCATCTTCCACCTGATGGAGATATAGGTTCAGGGGGGCTTTATCAAGTCACTGGTTCCTTACTGCACTCATCTCTGCTATTCTGAGGTTTCTTCTCATTTCTGGTATCACTGATGATGTTGAAGACATAAATGTGCAGAATAAATTAGCTTTTTTATAGGTGATTATTACTAATTTATTGTTATTATTATATTTATTTATATCCTGCCCTTTTTCCAAAACTGGAATTCAGAGCTGCTTATGGGGTGGTTTTATGTCCATCCCATTAAAGCTACTAAAATTTCAGGTAGTTTTTTCAAATGAAAGCATCTTGCATATGAAAGTGCTCTGCAGTCCACTGTTTCTATAGCTTAGTAGATGGAAGGTGCAGAACTGGTTAGCCTGCAGATTTTCTATCTCAGAGCTCTAAAGCTAAACATATTTACCTTTATCTAAGCCCCATTGAAATCAGTGGGCCAATTTCTGGTCAGACCTGTCTAGAACCATGTATAAACTTGGTTGAGAATTCCCCACAATCTTCATATCTTTAAAAAGCAACTAAAGACAGAACCTTTATAATTATATTCTTACTCATCACCATAACTGTATGGTATCTTAAAACTTGCTCTCATGTGGGTTAACTGCCCCCAAACCCTTCATTGAAAAGGAGGAAATGTTTTGATTTGTATGGGGCGCTGAAGCTTAAATTTTAACACTCTTAAAATAGCAGCTGCCAGAAGGAGATTAAACCTATATGACATTTCTTGAAAAACTTGATACACTCGAAGGTCTTTAAGCAGGAAACAAGATTATTCTGTGTTATTTCTCCTCTTTCTTCTAATCTCCACAGTTTTCTGTACAGGTTAAGTATTTCTTATCCACACATCCAAAATCCAAAATAGTCCAAAATCCAAAATTGTCCACGTGGATGGCTGAGGTAGTGACATCATTGCTTCCTTATGGTTCAAAGTATGCAAACTTTGTTTCAGGCACAACATTATTTAAAATACTGGTAATAAAATGATTTTCTGACTATGTATATAAGGTGCATGTGAATCATAAATGACTTTCATGTTTAGACTTTGATCCCATCTCCAAGATATCTCATGTTTATGCAAATATTCAAAAAAAAAAAAAAACCAAAACACTTCTAGTCCCAAACATTTCTGATAAGGTGTAACTTATGTCTGCACTGTAGAAATAATGCTGTTTGATACCACTTCCACTACCATGGCTCCATGCTACAGAATCCTGGGATTTGCGCCAGAACTGTCTGGCAGAGAACACTAAATATCTCATAAAACTACAAATCCTAGAATTCTACAGCATTCAGTCATGGCTGTTAAAGTTGTGTCAAACTGCTTTATTGCTGCAGTGTGGCAGCAACCCTAATATACAGAACAACTAGATTACATGCTAATCACCTACAAAATAATAAAAGATACTTCTCACAATTATGTCAGCCATAGAGGTGCTAATGGCACAATTCTACCCAGTAGTTAAAAAAGTTACTTTCTTGAATTACAACTCCCAGACCCCCTCTTCCAGCAAGCATATTTGAGGTGAATATGAGATTCTTCTGACAAAGAGCTAAAACCGTAAGCCACCCCGATTGCTCTGCAGAGGGGTGGGATATAAATAAAAATTATTATTATTATTAAAACTAAAATCCCCTCCCTCAAATACAGTCCAGAATCCACAGAAAAAGCGATTTTCCAAGCCAGCCTTTCTAGACAGTGTGATGTCTTAACCACAAAGGAGGACAAGGCACCGCAAAATGAAGGACATTACAAAATTACAGCTAAAAACACATAGAAATATAAATTCATGCTTCTTTGCCATGCTCAAAATGGAGGACATTTTGGAAATCTTCCCAGACAGAAGGCTGAAATCTAGGAAATGTCCTGGAAAAGGTCACCCTCCTTCCAGAGCACTTTTAGCTTTGAGGATGTGCTTCGTCACCAGTCATTGGGGAGACATTGGATGCTCAGAGCAGACATTCGCTTTCTCCTGATGCCAATGATGAATCTGCCTTGCTTCTTTCACAGCCTGGGTAAAAATGCATCTGCAAGCAAAAAGGGCCATTATGCTAGTATAGAGTGCCAACAAGATTCTGGCCTATATTTGAGGGATTTTTTTTTCCCTTTTTGGTTGATTGCTTGGTTTTCTGCATGTCAGATTCACTTCAAATGTTTTCCAATGTTTTATCAGTCCATCTTGGAGAACTGTAATTAGCCCCACGATAAACTGAACCACAGCAGCTTGGGGAGCTGAGTATATTTAGCCTGGGGAAGAGAAAGTTAAGAGATGACATGATAGCCATGTTCAAATATTTGAAAGGGTGTCATGTTGAGGATGGAGCAAGTTTGCTTACTGCTGCTTCAGAGAATAGGACCCGGAGCAAAGGATTTAAACTACAAAAAAAAGGAGAAAATCCACCTCAACATTAGCAAAAACTTTCTGACAGTAAGAGCTGTTCAGCAGTGGAATACATTTCCTCAGAGTATGGTGGAGTCTGCTTCTTTGGAGGTTTTTAAACAGAGGATGGATGGCCATTTGTCAGGAGTACTTTGTGTATTCCTGCATAGCAGGGGGTTGGACTGGATGACCCTTGGGGGTCTCTTCCACTTCTGTGATTCTTCAAATTCCACGATTGCCTAGATAGGATGGGGAGGAGGAGAGGAAGAGCAATATGTTTCCTTGGAATATTTAGTTGGAAATGTCCCATTGTTTTCATTGGAGCTTAGTCCAAGGAAAAGATGCTGTGGTTTTACTTCTCGTAGCTCAAGTCCACGGTTAACAGAAAACTACTAGTCTGTGAAATATGTACTTCTTTTAATTTTTTAGATTGATACTATTTACAGAACTGTGAATGTAGTTGATTTACTTGGGTGGGGTTGCAGTGAGGTTCAGTTAGAACCTATTTCCCTTCATATTTTTAGGCCATGGGATTTTAAACTGTGTGTTACTGAGGTATTTTGAAACATGATGATGATATATTCCCCTGGAAGAACAAAATCCTTCTTACATAAAAGTTTCTGTAGACAAAGTCAAAGTAAAAGTTCTAGAGCTGCAGAAATAATCCCGATTGAAACCTCTTCAACTGCCATGGCTTTATTTTGTGGAATTCTGGGAATTGTAGTTTGTTGTGGCACCATAGCACTATGACAGAGAAAGCTAAATGTCTCACAAAACTACAATTCCCAGCATTCTATAGCATTGAGCGATGACAGTTTAAAGTGGTGTCAAACTGGATTATTTCTAAGGTGTGGTTGAAGCCTAGGATAGCTTTTCCCTGATCTCTTCTAGTTTTTTAGGACTGGTTTAACTGGTTTGAGCTGTTTCAACACGTTTTTATCTTTTTACTTTATTTGCTGAATTTAATTAGTCATTTATATTGTTTTATCTATTTGCTGCCCTGAGCTCTGATAAGAAAGGCCCAGGGTAAAAATATTTAAATAATTTTGTACATGTGTGACAGCCTTGTCAATAAATCAGCCAATGTTGCTGGCTCAAAATCTTTTTTTCTTATGTTTGCAAAAGTACCATATGGAGTAGCATTTCTCAGTGAGGGTTAGATTCCTCCTTCCCTGGGCTTCTGGGAGGTCCAATACATCAGGGAGTCTGGGCATGATTGGGTCTCTTGCTAAAAACCCAGGTAAGGAAGAGGAAAAATTGAACACCCACTCCTCTACCTGCCCTATGAAATATAAGGAATTAGCAAACCTAAAGATTCCACTTCTATTTTAGCCCTTAGAAGGAACATAGAAACACATGCTGCATCTGCAGCTGCCATGGATCAGTGCTATGGAATTTTAGGAACTGCAGTTTCTTGTGGTACCAGAGCTCACAAAACAATAGTTCCCAGACTTCCATAGCATTAAGCCAGGGGTAAGCAACCTTTCCCCTTTAAGGGCCGAGGGACTTCAGCTCCCAGAAGCCTCAGCCATGGTGGCCAATAGTCCCATGTTGGCCAATAGCTCCTGGGATTCTGGGAGCTGAAGTCCCTCGGCCCTTAAAGGGGAAAGGTTGCCTACCCCTGCATTAAGCCATGGCAGTTAAAGTGGTATCAGACTGGATTATTTCTGCAGTGTGGATGAAGCCACAGAGATACTGAAGGGAATCTTCAGGGCAAGCAAGCCATTGCCCTTGGCTCTGGCTATAGGCAAATCTGAATTAGTTAGTTTATTGCAGGGGTAGGCAACCTAACGCCCGGGGGCCGGACGTGGCCCCCCGAGGCCTTTGGACCGGCCCCAGGCTGGTCCTGCCGCCACTGCCACTGCCGCCGCCCGCCATGAAGATATTGATTATTGTTGTTATTACTTGTTCTTGAGGTTTTCTTGGCAAAATCTCCACAGGGGTTTTGCCATGGCTTTTCTGGGGCTGAGAGAGTGTGCATGCAAATTTTTAAATGTTATTTATTTATTTATTTATTTATTTATTTATTTTGGGTGTTTCGGCCCCCCAATTGTCTGAGGGACAGCAACCCGGCCCCCGGCTCAAAAAGGTTGCCTACCCCTGGTTTATTGGTTAGGAGAGAGAATGACTGCTGTTAGCCTGTGTGGCTCTACTAGGGGGTTAAGTGTTCCTACATAGGGAAACCTAGCAAAGTTAAATAGTGACATTGTGAGACATTGGAAAAGGGCTAAATTCAGCATTTTGTGAACTGGTCAAGCATTGAGTTTGCACATTTCTTTTCCTCTCTATGACAAGAGATTAGAAATCTCTAATTCCTTGCTCATTCTAGCCACAGCTTCTTGTTTCATGTGAACCAGAAACCGTGCTCAATTTAAACTAAGTATTATTGAAAAAAGATGGAATCAGAAATCATAGTTGTACCAGTACCTGGGAAATAATGACAAATTGGATTGTCTCTTAAACCAGAAGCAGAGAGTTTAGTCCTTTCTTTACAGCCCTGCCGGGAGAAGAAAGAAAAGGGTAGTAACTTGGACAGTTCATTCCTAAAGGACTAGATGTGAAATCATGGTTTGTGCTAATTATAATTAGGAATCCACACCCAGGTTAAAGCAGTTTGTCTGCCTTTGTTTCCTGTTTGCTCAGTGCTCAGCTTCACAGCTTCACTCTTGTCTCCATGGTACAGGAGCCCCTTGATGCAGAAAAATGGCTAGAATTAATTTGTTGATTCTGAATTCAGATGTTCTGAATTCAGTCTGTTGTTCTGCAGCAGAAGTGAGAAAAAGCTGGACCTCTCAATATTTTTGAACTCCATTTCCCTGCTTTCTTAGCCTTCATGGCCAGTGATCAGGGATGAGGGGAGCTGTAGTCCAATAACATCTAGAAGGCCACAGGTTCCCCATCCCTTTTCTCTAGTCTCACAGAAAAAGGGACTGGAAAACAGTTTACCTTTGTTGGAAAACATAGTTCCTTGAGTTATTTTTCTAGACTCATTATTTTCAATTGCACTGAATCATTTCCTTTCTTTGTTTTCATATGTTGCCCTTTAATAACATTAGCATTTCCTCCCGACTTTAGACTTCTATATGTCTTACGTCTGAATCTTTTTGTCATTAGTTACTCAAGCTTGACCTTATTTTTTTATTATTATATTTTATTGTTAAAAAACAAAGACAAATATAAAAAACATACAAAAATAAACTTGACAAAAACACTAACAAAAAATATAACAAAACCTAAATAACAAAAAAGAAAGAAAAAAACCCCCAAAAAACATAAAAACCCTAGACAACAAATACTACACACATAACATATTTAACATAAATAAACAATTAATAAAAACACTTCCTAAACTTGGCTTTCTTGCGATTTAGCCCATAACCGTCTTACTTCCATCATAGTTATCAATTTTACATCGTATGCCAAACATTAAATATATCTTTTTCTAGCTTATTGTCCATTATAAACTACTGTTCCGATATACCTTTATCATCGATATAGCATGACATCGCAACACTCAATACTTATACCTCATAAAATATCCATCCTCTTAATCTAATAATCATTACAAAATTAACAGGTTTGATTAAAGGAGAAAACAAAAAAATTTTTAGTAATGATTGGAGAGTTGTAATTGATCACTGGAAACAAGTAGGTGAATTAGCTAATGGAATAGTTTTGTAAGATTGACCTTATTTTTAACCATATGTATTCAATGTTTTCTTGTCCATCTTGCTTTTAGTTCTTAATTTGTTTGTTAAGGGAATACTCTGTCTTTTCACTTTTGAGATCAGAATTAGATAAGAAAAGCACTGTTGTAAAAATATAATAATGTAAAATTTGTACATTTTTACTCTGCCCTCTTCTAGACTTTCACAGAGGGTCTTCATCTTTCTTTTCCTCAGGAAAAAAAGGCACATGGGGAGGGCAGTAAAATTGCCTTCAAAAATGGGTTAGTGTCTCTTCTTCCTCCCACTGATCAACTCTAATCTGTATCATCGAGACAAATTCAAATCTCTGCATTTCAGTTACAACTCTCAAGGTTATCACGCCACACTCTTAAAAAGGGGCTAAGTCGCTTTAACTGCTCTGACTGCCTCCTGTTGCATTTTGGAGTTTGTAGTTGAGTGAGGCTTAAAACTCTCTGGCTAAACATTCTCAATGCCTCTTCCTAAACTACAAGTTCCAGAATGCAACAGGAGGCAGCCAGAGCGGTTATAGCAACCTAGCCCCATTTTAAGAGTCTAGAGCGATAGTCTCCTCTTTCTAAAGCCAGAATTCCATTCATAGATCTCCCATGTTGCATTGAATGTACCCTAGGACACTCTTATCACACCAAGTCGTTTTCATAATCAATATTAAGAATACTTTCAATCCAACTCTGTACTGTGTGTATACTTTTTCATATGAGATAAGATATTCCCAAATAAAACATACTGTACATGCATTCCAAGTCGCAGGTCACAGGAAAGGAGAGAGAGATTATTGGAATTGACGGCAGAATTCCAAACTGCAAATCAGCCCTTCCCCATTTCTGCTTAGTGATAGCACTTACTTACACTTCTATACCACTTTATAGTGCTAAGCACTCTCTAGGAGGTTTACAATGTGTTAGCCAATTGCTCCCAGGAAGCTGAGTACTCATTTTAACAACCTACGAAAGGATGAAAGGCTGAGTCAACCTGGAGCCCTGCAGAATCAAACTCATAACATTTTGGCTTTAGTACCAGCATTTAACCATTGCGCCACTAGGGCTCCATCACACAGCGCCCTCATCTTTCTTTACTTAAGTTGCAACAAATTAAGCATCCAGTATTCTAAAACAAAATCATCTATGGGAACGTGGAAGACAGTACACAGAAGTATTTCTTAATTGTTGCCACTGTCATTTTTATAACTGAGTTTCTCATCCAACTTTTTTGTGGGGCTTGCTTTGTCTGTTGTTCACCTATTTGATGTGAATTTTCATTGAGGCACATGCTCATTTTATCAGAGCCTTGTCTTTCATGCAATACTCTTAGCATTCATAAGAGTCACTATGGTGACCATAAACAGGCCTTACATGGGAAGCTACACCTACCTTATACCAGGTCAAATCATTGGTTCAGCTAACTTTGTATTGCCTACACCAGGGGCAGGCAACCTTTTTGAGACCTGGGCTGGTCTCCCGTAGCCCAGGTCTTAGCTGGGTCGGGGGGGGAATGGTGGCACATGCAATCACGCACGCGTGTGCACCCTCTGCTTCCGCGCGCAACCCCCCCCACGCACACTGCCACCGCGCATGTCACACCCGCCATTTTGGAAGTCCAAATCGCGCCCGCGACGCGTTTGCCCATGCGCAAGAGTACTGCGCATGCGTAAACGTGTTGTGACTGCCATTTTGATTTCCAAAATGGCGATCGCAGTGAGCATGGCCGCAGAGCGGCAAAAACGCATGGCGGCGGCAGCGGCAACCTTCGGCCTGGGCCAGTAAGTCCGGGGCCCGGGGCCTTAACTGGCCCCCGGGCCATAGGTTGCCAGTCCCTGGCCTACACCATGAGTTTTCAGCCTTTAATCCTCTGGCTGTTTTCTACTTCTGCTCTGTCATCATGGCCAGTGATGGCAGATTCTAGGAGCTGAAGTCCAAAACATCTGGAGGTTGAAAAGTACCTCTGGTCTGTACCAACTAGTACTGGCTCTCTAGAAGTCTTCTTTGGACCTGTTAGAAGCTAGGGGACTGAATTGCTTCCTCCCAGGAAGGCCACTGCCCACTACACCCTCCCTTAAAAAATTACTTTTGCACCAAAATGTCTTCCAGGTGAGTAGGAGGGTATTGTTTTCATATCTTTGACCCCAAGAAGATCTTAGGCCCAAGAAAAGCTTATTTTAAAAACAACTTCCTGTTTTAAAAAGTCCTCTACTTAATCTATAATGGTCAGAGGGAGGGCAGACATGTGAAGAAAATACCCTCCAAGGGCATTTGGAGGGAAAACATTTTTGATTTTAAAAAATACCTTGGAGAGCCACATGGCCTTGGGAACGGCATGTAGCCTGCGGGCTTTGCACACCCTGCCATAGATACTGGGAATTCTGTTTTGCCTTCTGCAAAACATACTGTGCTCCCATTGCCTCTTTCAGAGTTTGGTTATTATGGATTTTGTCCTAGCCAGCCCAAGAGCATATGAGACCATCCTTGAAAGTAGCTAAGTATTTCTACTCAAAGACCCCATAAAACCATCCTGTAAAACATCTGTTCTATCTATCCCAAAAGTTGTTATGTTTATGTGCTTTTATGGAGCATTACATAATGGATACCCAGCCAGTGCTTAAAACATATAGAAACAACTGTTACATTTGTTATCCCAGAACAATCTCTGAAATGTGATACTGAGTAATATATTAACCGTTTCATAGCATCCCTAAGATTACCCGTGCTATAGACTATACTCCTGATGGACAAACCTATAAACCTCTGCTGATATGAAAGCCAGTAAAATTGTTTGTTTTTTTTCCCAAGGTAGGATATCAACCTCTTCTCTAGCATCCATTTTACCTTAACAAAATATTTTAATCTACTAGCAAGGCACAGCGGATACACTTGTTCAATCCAATCAGGTTGTTCATCCCTCATGAGACTGCCAGTGAATATGACTAGCTTCCATGCTGAGTACTCAAAATGTTCTAGTCACAATGACAGCAGCACCAACATGCACTGTACTGTTGACACCCTCCATTTAACTTCTTCTGGTTCAATATACAAGTAAGTCAGGGAAAGTGTCTGAATTTCCCAGGATGTAGACCACTAATTCCCAACATTTTGTCCTCCAGATGTTTTGGACTTCAGCTCACAGAATTCTTTACTGTTGACCAAGCTAGCTAGGGATTCTGGGAGTTGAAATCCAAAACATGTAGAAGCCCAAAGTTTAGGAATCTCTCATCTAGACCAGGGGTCAACAACTTTTTTTGCCGGAGGGGGGAAATGGTGTTGGGGCACTAGCGCAGACGTGCGCACATGCATACGATTCCCACCTTTGTGTGCATGCACACACAAGTGGGGGGCCAATGCAGAGTGCCATTTTGGAACCCCCGTGCCGGTGCCATGTGAATGTGCACGGCACCGGCACCATTGGGCATTCCAAAATGGCGTCTTGTGTGCATGCGCACGACACACAGCTTCATTTTGGAACACCAAACAGCGCCAGCGCCATGCGAATTCGCAAAGCGCCGGTGCCATTGGGCGTTTCAAAATGGCGCCTGCCATCATGCACATGCATGTGCAAATGTGGGCGCCATTTTGGACACCAAAATGGCACTTGCACGTGGTGCGGCAGCACGCACTCGGCAGCAGAACCAGGCAAGGGCCAGTCAGGAGACCTCGGCAGACCAGGTGCGGCCTGCGGACCATAGGTTGCCGACCCCTGATCTGTACCATGAATTTAGCACTCCAACTTTTCCTATTTGTCATAGCACTGTGGAGAACAGTATAGACAACCCAGTTGTCCTGTGTGCTATAAGATCAGCCATATTATATTATATTATATTATTATGTGGCATGGTCATAAAAAGCAAAAAAAAAAAAGCTAATAAGATGATATGAGGGAACCAGACCTCTCACAATTGGTTATAACCTTTGTGCTAAAACCAATGCAGTCACAACTTTGGGATATAAAACTTAATGTTCTCAATATAAAAAGATACAGCACAAAAGGTAAAAGATGATTTAGGCTGTTATTTGTTGTCATATTAATTATGACTTACAGCAACCCTGTGAATAAGAGACTTCTAATAGTCAAAGAGCTCCCATACCTTGGATCAAACTTTGATCAGAATGGAGACTGCAGACAAGAAATCAGAAGAAGACTGGGAATGCTAAGGGCATCTATGAAAGAACTAGACAAGATCCTAAAGCAGGGGTCGGCAACCTACAGCCCACGGGCCGAGTGTGGCCCGCGGAGGCCTTGGGACCTGCCTGTGGCCGGTCCCACTGCGGCCGCCACGAGCATGAGCGCCATTTTGGAATGCCCTACGGCGGCTGCGCTGTGCGAATTCGCACGGCGCAGCCACCATGGGGCCCTCCCTGGGCCTTGGGAATCCCCCCCCATGTGTGCACCATGCGAATTCGCCCCAGCGCATGGGCGGGGGGCGTTCCCAAGGCCCAGGGAAGCCCCTCGCTCATTCGCTGGGCGAATTTGCCCAGCGCATGTGCGGGAGGGCCTTCCCAAGGCCCCCCGCCTGTGCACCAGGCGAATTTGCACAGCGCTTGCATGGGGGGGCATTCCCAAGGCCCAGGGAAGGCCCCCCCGCCCGTGCGCCAGGCGAATTCTTTTTTTGGCAGTCCATGGTATCTCTAGTAGTCCTCTAGCACAACATTTCAAATACACTGATTTTCTTCTTGTCAGCTTTCTTCAGTGTCCAGCTTACACCCACATATAGAAATCATACATACTGTGGAGTGGAAGATTCTGTATCTATTGATATATCTTTACACTTGAGGATCTTATCTATTTCCAGTTACCAGGCAGCAGCAGTAGTGGGTGATGATACTGGCAAACGATCTCAGAGATAACAGCAGCAGCACTTTGGCTAATTCTGAAGGAATACTGTTCAAAGAAGGGAATGATAAACTATTCTCAAATGTATTTTACCTTGAAAAGCTGATGATGAGATAGTCAAAAGCAAGATTACTCAGATAACCAATTTAATATTAGACAAATGTTATAATGAGCAGCAGTAATACAATCAGAAGTTGCTGTTCTCACAGCAAGCAGCTAGGAAGGAGTTGCATTGTGTAAGAGGAAGAGAGGTCAGTGGGGGTTATCTTTACTTTTTCAGAATGAAAGTTCCCCTTGCAGAAACTGCTTCGAATGGTTTTGTGGTGATGCAACAAGCTGTTTTATGTGATATGCACCACACGGAGCAATTTGAAAACTCTACAGCAGCTGTAATATGTGTTGCGACTAATACTGCTGATTGATGGAGAGCTGATACTGCTGATTGATGGGGGGAGGAATTACTTTTTGGAATACAACTCCCACAGTCCCCTCCAGCATGGGAAAGATTCTGGAATTTGTTGCCCAAAAGATAACTTTTTAAAGCTCTCAGTGAGAGAAGAAGAGAAGAGTCCCTGATTGCCACCTACAGATTAGGCTTCTGGACTGTCACTCATTTTACCAGGCACTGTTATTTTCTGTAATGGAAAAGTGTGTTAACATGGGATGTGTGGGAACAAAGGGGCTTTTTTTTCTTTCTTGGAAAGTAATGCACCATAGAGACTTTAAATTAATCATTCATGGATCAAACAGAGCTTTTTCTCAGGCGTAATATACTGGTTGTTCTCCATGCTAATGAGATCTGGGCTTTGTGGAATAGGACTTCTCTGTGTGCCTGTACTTCATTGTCAGTTTCGAAATAAATAAATGGAGTGTAGCTAAATGCGTTTTTTCCCTCCTTGAAAACTTTGATTGCCATGCTACATGTTTTTGTACTATACTCTGCTAATAATAAAAAGCAAATTCATATTCCAAGATTAATTTGATGAAGCAGAAAGAGTAGGTCTTATTCAATAGATATCATCTGTTTATATCTTCCCTGTTTCTTTGATGAAACCCATGTCCAAATGAGCTCCTAAAATACAACAATAGTATTCTTGCCAGTTTTCATTTTTGCCACAGCATAATTTTAATCTTGGTATAATTACTAATTTGGCAGTAATAAACTTTCCCCTGCCATGGATAAACAAAACGCTTCCAGCCTTGATCATATAAAGATTGTATTATCTAACATTTTTGCAGATATTTGTGGATATATTTTTTTCTTGGCCAATAGTACTAAAAACGTAGGGATAGCTTTAGCTGGGGGTTATAAACAGTCCTGAATAACTTGGTATTTTCCGTGTCTTTTTTTCTTCTACCCACTCCCCAAGCTTTTAGTGTGTTACATGGGAATAGAGCTTGGAAAAGTGGTTCTTTTGGACCATAACTTACAACCATCTTGCCTGGTTGGAGCATTCTGGAGGCTGTAGTCCAACAAAAGAACTTCTCCAATTAGTGGAAGCTTATCACACTGTTAAGATGCCCTTTTCACACCCACATACTTTTTACTAAAACCTATTACCCACAAGTGAATCATTTCTGCATAGCTATGTATAGGCTTGCCCTGGAAGTTATTTTAAATGGATCATTCTCAAATATGACAAATTCTTACTTATGACTGCTGTTCGGCTTTCTTTGATCAGTGTTATTTGATGATGTTTTATCACATGTACACGTACACATACACATTTGTACAGTTGGACCCCTACATTTGCGATGGTTAGGGGTGCAGGACCCCTATGAAAGTACAAAAACCACAAATATTTCTAGACCTCTCAAACATGCACACTACAAACTACAGTTCCCAGCTGCTGCAAAAAAAATCTCCTTCATTTTTGTCCTTTTTAGAAGGAAGAGAAGGATGACAATACTGACAGAGGTTTTTGCAGCAGCTACAACAATGTCAGGCTGACAGTAACTCATTCTCCTCCTCTCCATTTTCTTTTCCACCAGTAGCCCAGACCCATTACATTCTTTGCCACTTTGGCAACATAATACCTCCACCTTGCTCCAAGGCTACCTCCACCAGACCTCTGTCTTCTCCACCAGTCTGCCAGCCTTCCCCCTCTGCCTCCTAGGACAGTGACTTTAAAGGAGAGTTTTGCAGTTGCAGTAGCAGCAGCCATGGCATCCTCTCTGCCATATGGATGGTGAGGAGGAGGCAGAAGGGAGGAGGCTTGAAGACCAGCAGAGTAACAAAGATCCAGCAGAAGCTGCCTTGGAGTGAGGCAGTGGTGACGTGGTGCCAGAGTGGCAAAGGGATTAACAGGATGGGGCTATTCATGGGAAAGGACATGGAGAGGAGGAGGAGACTGCCAGCCTGGTCCGGCAACGTCTCCCAAATCAAGAGCTTTTTCTAGGACCAGATCTAGTTCTGACAGCAGCAGCTTTTCTTCATCCTGCAGATGGGCTGGATTTGGGCTGCCCCCAACTGCTTCCTTCATCTGCCACTTGCAACGCCTTGGAGTTCTCAGCCATAGAGAGTTCTGTGAAGCAAGCAGGGAAGCAACAGCAGAGGAGGAAGAAGGAGGAAGTCAGAGTCAGTCAGCAAGTCCCAGGAATAGCTCCTGCCGCTGCTCCCCATCATTACTATCACCAATATGACCATTACCAACCCTGCCGGTACCACCTGGACTACAGGAAACAGGAGAACAAGGCCAGCATGTAAAGCATGGAAAGAGCACTGTTAAGTGCAATGTAGGTTCTGCTTGAAGTAGTTACACAGCAGCTACAAACTTATGAATAATCAAATCCATGAAAGTTAAATTCACAAAAGTTGAGGGCTGACTGTACATTGTTTTGGATGTCTAGCATCACAGAAAACGTGAGGAGTACATTTACCAATATAGAATTATGCTTGAATATTTAAGCTTGCTTAGCTTAATGGAAGCTAAACCCACTGGAACCTGCTTCTGAGCAGACATATCACTACACTGAACATACAGTAGACATATATCACTGAGTAGATATATATATACAGCATGCCCGTGTCATGTGCAGGCTTGGCATACACGGACTCAAAGTCATGCGGACAGCGAGCCCTGGCTCTTAACAGTGTTTGTAATTGGGACACGTGCACAGCGTGGCACATGAGAGCATGCTGCCATTAAAATCAACAAGACTTGAGGTCTTGCAGTATTTCACTTATGTGGGGTGGGGGGGTCCAAAACAGATCCCCCGGGTATAACAAGGGTCCACTGTATCACTGAAAAATTGTTTAGAGCAATGTTTCATCTTTAGTTTCAAGGGAGGAATACTTGCTTCAATGAAGGACCTAAGCTACAACTTCTTGTCTTGAAAGGCCATTGCATAGTTAGACTAGATGATACTGAGATGGACAAGCTCATAGTCTCACATAGGACAAGGTAAGGGTAGCTATATTGCATATTACTGAGGGATAATACACTGTTTAATGGGTTAAAATTGGCCACAGCTTTAATGCTTATACAATGGTGATACATACAAGGTCAAAACCATTAACATAAAGCAACACACAGTCTACGCTTATCCATATCAAAGAGGCATTACATCAATTAGGCTAGCAGTTATACAGCAATCGAACTAAATTGGTCATAAATCATTCATAACTATGGTCATAAATCATTTGTGACAGGGTCATAAATCAGTGATAAGAGCCATAAATCATTTGTGTATCCCCTCATAACTCATTTGCTATCATACTGCTGTTTGACTTCTTGCAGGGAAAAACTGGATCCCCAAGAGCCACAAGTGAGAGCTGGGGGCAGGAGAGCTGGGGACAGTTAATTATTTTGAATGGCACCACTGCCTGTGGCTATATACAGAATCTTTTAAAAAAAAACACTTTAATAGGGGGAAAACATTGGCCATACAGCAAAATACAATCAAATCAAAGTATGCATCATGGTGATACCTTTATGGGGCCAACAAAAAGGCACAAAATAAATCACATTAACTTTTGAAGCTCGACGACGTCTTCATCTGGCATGGATGATAAATCCTTTATGGGGGAAAGGGAGGAGGAGTTAGCTTCATATTTTCATTTATGATTGACTTTATTTAATGGTAGCATGCCAAGCATCTTTTTAAACGTATCTTTTCAGAGCCCTCTGGAAATGTTATTCCAAATGTACAAGATACAGGAGACAACCTACTTTAAAATATGTGTTGTGACAGATCAAATCTTCTTAAAATAATCCACCTTCTTGTTCACATTTTCTTTTATATTAAAGCAGGGGTGGACAGAGAGTAGCCTATAGACTACATTTGGCCCCAGGATCCCTGACCAACTCACCTTCCAAAAAAAAAAAAAATGACAAAATTCATCCTGTTAGTTCATCTTCTAAGAAAAGGCTTCAGGCTTAAAATGGAGGCAGGCAACATTTAAGTGGCAAATTGTACCCCACAGTATGGGAATGTGATCTACCATGGTCAGCACATTTTTTGTCAGGGAAATTAACCAAGGTCCAGAGAAGAGGAAGAATGATGACTGGACACTTATAAGTTGGCCATCCCAAAGTTAGAAGCAAAAAAACTGTTATACTATATATATATCTTTCTCACAATGGTGATGTGTTTTTGCAGAGAGTTGTGCTGTGCCCATATCTGAAATCATTGCTGTCGAGGAAACAGAAATCGATACAAAACAATCTAAAACAGCGAAATGGCAAAAAATGGCAAAACCACACGCATTCACAGGTAATACAATACCACCATCATTTTTACAAAATATTTTAATTACTTATAAGGAACTGGTGATCCTTCTATGTGTACAATGTGGGACAAAATAAATCTCAGACCAAGTGGCCATGTCTGAATGTAATACTAAACTATGGTTTAATGCTATAAAAAGAAGTCACAGTGAGTCTCAAGACTGCACAGTCATCCCACTCCTTCTCCTTCTTTAGTGTTACTTTGAGTAAGAAGGTAGTTTCTGACCCACCACTGTTTGGCATTACAGTTGAACCCAGACAAACAGTACAGTTAATCTTAACTATTGTTCACTGAAACAATCCATCTTCCATCATTAGATTATGAAACTCACTTTTTTCTATAAGCCATAGTTATGATTAAACACAGTATAGGCTTCAAGTGTAATGCTAAACTGTAGCTAGTTAAAAATGGAAGCAGACACTTCTAGCCTGTTCCTTGTAGTAACAGTGAAAGTGAAAGTGTGTCTGTGCACATAAAAGGTGCACACATTTTCCTCTGCAAAAATAAACCATAGTTTATCACTGTATTTGAATGCAGCAAATGAAAATACACATTTGAAAGTTCCATTTTACTTCATTTTGTTTCTTTCACATTTTTATTGGAATATGTGTGAGATGGAGTAAAGAGAAGAGTGCCTAGATATGAAATCAGGATACTTCTTTCTGTTCAACAATTCAAGTGGGTGAAAACAGATTACTGTGTGTGATTATTTACATTTCAAGGGGTGAGGAGAATTTTATCACTTTTCCTTTTTCCTGGATCAAGTACAATGTGTGGTAATGACCACACAGAAGACTCGCTTACCAAGAGATTACATGGCCACTAGAGTTAGTGACTAATTGATAAATGGTTGGCTCCATCTGTTACACTTTGGGGAGCAGGAGTTCCTTTCTCCTTCCTTCCACAGCATTCCTTCACCTTCCATCTAAAATACTATTTCCAGTGTGGAAGGCATGGCCTCGTAGACCCACTGCTGCCAGAACATCCCCTTCTGCCCCTCTTTTTGCAAAACAGACTTTCAAGCAGTACCTTAAGGGAAATTTATTGTTTTTAATATTTTATATCTTACCTTTTGACTCCCGGTGTTAAATGTCTCAGTGCTGCATTTTCACTGAACATAATAGTCAGCCTAAAGGAACACTGAGATACAATGTATTTGTTTCATATTTAACTATTTTAAAATAATAATAATAATATAAATTGAGGTCATAAGTTTTCCAAGGTTTATTGATGGCTTAAATGCTGGAATGGCTTTTTAAAAACTAAGAGGATGAGTAAATCTCAAACATATTTGACCCATTAAAATGTTCTGACTGCCTTCTTTGTTTTATCTGCACTTTAAAATATAATTATGTGTGTTTTCTATAAATGGCTTTCCTAACAACAAATTATCTCTCTTATCCAGAGAAGGAGAAAGAAATATTTGATTTAAGAATATAACATTTTCAATTTGGTATGCCCTGTCTGTCTGAGACAAAAAGAAAATATTTTAATTTTATTCTTTTTAAAATTCATTGTGAAAAAGTATAATTTTACTCTTCACAACAGTGATTATCAAATGAACATTATGGGGGCTTCATATGCATTGTAACATGCAAGTATGATTTTATGTGGGTTGCATGCTTGTTTAAAAATGACAATTGACCATTGTAGTTGAAACAAAAATCCACCAAATAGTGATACCTTTATTGGCCAAGCAAAATGCACAATATACTTGTTGCAAGCTCTCGAAGCTCCACTGACTTCTTGATCAGGCAAGATCTTACAAACCAAACAGGAGAAAAAAATGGCGATGTCAGATGCCTGCATTTTGATGTTTCTGTCCTTAGTTAAGATGGTAAGTGGAGGGTATCTTTTGCAGGCTGGCCCCTCCTCCTTCCATCCATGTGGATATTGGGAGATTTGCAGAAACCAGGAAATTTAAAGTCCATTTGCATCTTAACAATTTTTTCTCCTGTTTGGTTTGTAAAATCTTGCCTAATGAAGAAGCCAGTATATTGTG
>CM034708.1:131210867-131224617 GCA_020142125.1 Phrynosoma platyrhinos | reverse complement strand
CCTTGCATGTTTCCTCATTGTAGCTGAAGTCACCACTGTCCATTTTGAAAGCTTTTCCAGTTATGGAAAATTTAACCCTCATAAAACCTAGAAGGACCCTAATCAAGTTTTATAATATCCAATTTTAATTTGGAAACTCCATCCCTAATTTGGTCCCCAAACCTCACAGAAACACTGTAGCAAGGCAGCTGGGGGCCTACTAACTAGGAAGTCAAATCTTGCTGTGAAATTCAGCACTAGGCAAGCATCACATTGTTTCTCATTGCCTCAGGCCTCGATCTGCCTTATGAAGACAGTAATGCTGATCTGGCCTCTAGGAGTCATAAAACGTTTAGTCTGCAATCTATATCCATTGACATAGGAGAAAGCCTCAATGAACTCAATGTGATTTATTTCTGAGAGGACATGTTATGAGTTAATGTATGAGGAGTTCCTCAGACAGTGTCAAACTTTATGTAAATGCAAAGTACCATTGAGAGTTAATTTCACAGTGTGTTTGAAAATTGTTTGTTAAGCAAACTCTGATTCTCATGTGTATACTTTTTATTTTAATATAGTGTACCATGTGAAGAGGGCACAAAATCACTGCTGGCAGTGCAACAACGTGACATTCTGGTGCTTTGATGAGCATCTTTGTAATCGGTGGATCCACACACTAAAGGAATTACTTGATTTACAGAGTAAGATCCAGAAGCAACTGGTCTCTATTTACAATTCATGGGCAGAAAAGCAGTGGGGAGCAGGCAGGTGAACTCAAACAGACTACATGTGGCTGTTACCAGCCAAGAGCAGCAAGGTTCTTCGGTACAAGTAGTGTACTGCTTCTGCCTATATGTAGTGGAGTGTTTGAATTGCAAAAACTTGGGACCCAGTTTTTCACTTGACTGCTCTCTCAGTCCCTGGTAGAACTCAATTCTTACGGGCTGTTGTTGTGGTTTTAATTTTTAACTGTTCCATTGTTTATTATTGTTATTTTAACAACTATTATTTTAATTGCTGTTTAGTTTAATTCGTTTTTTAAGGGGGGGAGGGAGTTATCTTTTTAATTGTATACAACCTTTTACCGTAAACCGCCTAGATTGGTTTGCCACCGGGCGGTATATAAATAAATTTTTATTATTATTATTATTATTATTATTATTATTATTATTATTATTATTATTATTGAGATGGAACTGTATAGGTCAGTCCTGCTATCGTTTATCCAAAGTAAGCAGCGCTCAGTCACTTCTACACTGACTGGCATGCACTTTGCTAGAAAGTGTGAGAGAATATTTTCTGTCCTCCAGCCTTCCCATTGTGGAAAATACAATTCTTAAGATTCATCCACCTTAATGAAGTTACAGATGAAGAGATTTAGCCTGATCCATCTTGATAGAGGAAAAGTTTAACAATGAAGAGATTTTTTAAAAGGGTGATGGGCTTCTCTTTGGTAGCAGCTCCTGAAGGGGAAAATTTCTTTCCAGAAAGAGAACTTGTTTATTTTAGAAATGCATTCCATTTTTCCCCAGAAGACTGTATAGTCCAAGCATTCCAGAAAAGAGGAAGATACATCTTTTACAAACATCACATTATATAGGGTTTTCATCAAACTCTAGGCTAGGAAAACCAAACTGCATGTCAGAATCTCTGAAACATGTTTTGATAATAGAAAAGGCATAAGCAGAAACAATTGCTACAAGACCATTTATAATGCACTAAAAGTAAGGCTAAATTCCATTCTTATTTTTATGTAAGTAGCAGAACACAGGGGAAAAGGCTTCTATACAAAATTTCCATCATGGATGGCATCTCTGTCAGGTCTTTGCCTTGCTTGCAATTAATAATATAGAAGCCATGGTTTTCCTTTCTGCTCTTTTCATTTACTCCTCAGCTATTCAGGATACTCTAGCTCTAACTTTAATGAACTGAGTATTGAGTGTGGTTAAATAAGGGATGGTCAAAAAATAGCCTCTGTGTGCCCCCAAGTCTGTTTTTGAGGTACCCATGGGCCTCCACCAAAGGGTGTGAGGAGGGTGTGTTTGCCGTGTTCAACACACACACACACCTGCACTGTTCTAAGACTAGGAAATGCCATTTAAATCAGAGAATCCTGGAATAAGGAAAGGAACCCTAAGAAGGTGTAGTAACATTTTAAGTTATTTCAAAATTTTCTTAAAGGATTAGAAAATCAGAGGTGGAGGGCCACAGTGTTGGAGTACAGCCTTCCAAAATCTGACAGGGACTCAGTGCAGCCTCCTAACCCCTGGCAGTTAACCCACTTTAGATTGCATGGTCAATCATCCATCTCCAATGCCAACCCTTCCAGAGATATCTGAAAAGTTTAGAATATTAGTCTTAAATTAAGCTAGTGACACACATTAGTTTGATGTTTTTTCTTTCTCTTTTTTCCTTTTTTGTTCCTGATTCCCCACCCCCACCCCCAATTTATTTATATATTTTATTTACATTCAAAAGAGATCCCAGTTACATGCAATAATGTTCCAGTACAGTCAGCCTTCTACATCTACGAATTCCAACATCCATGGCCTGAAAATATATATATATTTAAATATATAGCAAACCTTGATTTTACCATTTTATATAATGGACATCATTTTACTACACTATTGTATATAATGGAACTTGAGCATCCACGGATTTTGGTTTCCATGGGATGGGGTGCAATGTCCTGCTTTAGGTGCTGAATATTAATTTATCCATTTCAAAAATATGTTAGGAAACCTAAATTTATCCAATCCTGCAAAAATAAACAGACAGTAAACTTTATCAAAGGCTTTCTCGGTATCTAAAGAAATAACAGCAAGCCATTCAGTTATATCCAAGTTTAAAGTGATCAAGCCCACAACCAATCAAATATAATCAGCTCTCTGCATATTCTGATAAATCCTGCCTGGTCAGGGCTTACAAAAGATGAAATTATTTATTTGTAATCGGTTAGCTAAGATAGCTGTCAGTATTTTGATATCAGCATTAAGTAAGGATATAGGGCAGTAGTTAGCATAGTGAGTATGATTCTTACCAGGTTTAGATATCAGGGTAATAATTTAATAATGAACCATAATTTAATAATGATGAGAGGAAGCCAGATTCTAAGATATGTTTGTCAAATTGGAGCAGTCTTGATGTTAACAGACTGGAGAAAGCTTTGTACCATTCAGTAACATTCAGTAACATTCAATAACATTGATAATTTTCTCTAGTGTCAATGTTCCAAAAGAAATTGTTTTACTGATATGCTAAGTGGGAGAAGGTCAATATGAGAAAATTCTCCATATCTTATTGGTGAAGTTCATTACTGAAGCTATAAAGATCCTCATAACACTTCAAAATTGTAGGTTTATATCTGTAGACAATGTATATAAAATATTGCTTTCATCTTTAATAGCTGGAATAACACTGTGTTGCTGGTGATGCTTAAGATGATGTGCCAGTATCTTGTTGGGATTTCCCCCTTTTCCCAATATGCTTGCCCTGGACATGTCAAAGGAAGCTTAGTTTGTTGTGAGTGAATATTATTCAGTTCATATTAAACTTTTGGTATTTCTTGATAAAGTTGTTCAGATAGAGAAACAGCAAATTGAGATACCAGCCTTAAGCTGCTTGTTTTATTATTATTATTATTATTATTATTATTATTATTATTATTATTATATTTTTTATAAGAAAAATAAGCTATTATTCTACCCTGAATGTAGGCTTTATATGCTTCCCATTTAATATTGCATGAATTCACAGAGCCTTCATTCATTTAGAAATATTCCATCAGATCTGCTAACATTTAAGCCCATAACTGTTCATTATTGAGAAGCTTGGTTATGGAAAGGCTTCATCATACAACTGGTTGGGCCTGGGGTTGAGCCTCCAACCCAGTTTTAAGCCCAGGAAGAAAATATTTTGCTGTCTCAGCCAACTGAAATTTCTTTAATTCCTCATCTGTGATGACTCAGAATATAACCAGATACTTAATGTAATATAGTGTGTCCTTGTTATCCACTGGGCTTTGGTTCCATGACCACCACCACCGTGGAAAACAAAATCCATGGATACTCATCCCATTAAAAACAATGGCATAGTAAAACGATGTCCCTTATATGAAATAGAAAATCAAAGTTTGCAATTTGGAATATTTGGAACAGTGTTCTGTGCAATCAAGCTGGCCACATGATCACAGAGTAGTCTCTGACAACGCTGGCTCTTCGGCTTAGTAACGGTGGTATCGCCCCCTATGGTTGGACACAACTTGACAACCTAGTCAACGGGGAATACCTTTACTTTATCCTATTTGGATTTATACTTTTTTAAATATTTTCATGCTGTGGATGCCTGAATCCATGAATAAAAAAAACATGGATAAGGAGGGCTGACTGTACTTCAGATTTAATCTCTTTGCTAGCATTGTTGCTTTGCTAAATTGTCTCCTCCAATCACCTAGGTTCTTCGTATAGTCAGGAAAAATCATCACATCTGATTTCTACTGCAACTCTCCCTGCTGTCTGTCATTTCAAACTAGAGAATCTTTAGTAGCCACATGGAGAAACTGAGCAACACCTGGATTAGATCCAAACTGTCATTTAGCATTGGAAATGTGATAGGCTCTATTAATTTCTAACTGAAAACCAGAAGGCAAAGCCAACAGTTCACATCAAAATTTATTCAAAAGTTCATTTAGATGAACACTATCTACCAAGTCTCTTATGCCAAAGATCCATAGGTTAGCACATCAGATGAGAGACTCTGGCTGAGGGTGGTAGGATTAATCCCATTTGTGTACACTGATATTTTGCATATTTCCTATATGTATTTTTGTATGTATAAAGAAGCTATCCTATGATAATGCTATCATATGGTACTGCTCACATCTCCCCTTCCACCAGGAATGCAGCAAGCATTAACTAAAACAGTGAAAGCTAAAATGCTTTTAGAGAAAGTTATTTTTTAATTTTGCAGAGTTTTATCATACAATTTCAGTTATCTGATTTTAAAAAAACAGAGCCCATGAGTGCATAATGTTTCAATAATTGCAATTAATGGATCTGATAAGTACTTTTAAAAAGGAACAAGGGTGTATTTCAGAGGATCTTTCAAATATTTTATTATTTTTTCCTCTGCTCTGCAACAGGATCCTGGGAAAATGTTGGTGCATGCTGTCTGCTTCAGCTGATCTTTTGACTAAGTAGGACATTTGACCCTTTCTGTAAAGTTCAGTATTCTAGGATTTACTACATTCTGGAAAGAACACAAAGTTAGGGGGGAAATAAAGTTATCACAGTAGTCACTAACTGCAGAGAGACAAAGATCAGAACAGGGAACAATGAATTTAGATCTAAATCAAGGCCAAAATAGGCCAAGAGTACTAACATTCAAGACAACTCAAAAAAGCAGCAAGAATACATCAGAGTCTGATTCTCAGGAGAGAAAATGGGTTTTAGGGTTTGGCTGGCCTAGATTAGAAATGGTGTTTAAAAAAAAAAAGAGTTGGTTGAAATAAGGAGGGAAATTCATTTTTAAATGGTATTGGTAAGAAACAAAAGCCATAAAGTTGGAATTGGCCCTAAACTGATAAACAAGAGGATTTAACCCCAGTAGAATGTTTGTGGGAAATATTTGGTACCCATAATAACAGCTTTTATTCCATTTAAGTACTTGTTTAAAAATAGTCTGGGCTCACTGGCATCATTAATAATGATCATGTTATTGTTTTGATCATGTTAATATTTAGATGTATAGGAAATAAATCTTATAAACTTTTAGCCAACTTTGAACCCTTTTTCACTTTGGCAGCCTCTAGACCAAAGCACTTGCTTGTATATATTAATCCCTATGGTGGAAAGAAACAAGGAGAAAAGATATATGAACAAAAAGTAGCTCCCCTCTTTAGTCTCGCTTCCATCACCACAGATGTCATAGGTGAGTTGTGTGGAATGATTCACTTTTAAAATTATGTATGGCAGACAGTGTGTTTAAAGTAACTTTATACTGTGTGTGCTTCAGAAAAAAATTGCCTTGAATTCAGCTTTATGATTTTCCTGTATCAAAATGTCAGTGGTTAGTGATGACCAGATGTTTCGTCTCTATATATTGAATGTGAAAACACTGTATAAAGATGGAGAGTAAGATCTTTGAAATCAAGAAAGACCTATGGTAATCTAAATCCCACTGGCTTCACTGGGTCTACTCTAAATATGAGTAAACCTAGTGTGTTCCTTTTCATGGAAGAATATTTTGGCTTGTCTCTCATAGGCACAAGTGTAGTTAGGCATGGCGGCCACAATCTGGCATTAAGCTAGGCACATTGGAGCCTATTGGTTACAGTACTCTTAAGAGTATCTAAATGTACTAGATTGTGGCCCTTAAATTTAAAGAGTGCTTATTGGATTCTTTAAAACTCTGTTATTGTCTGTTGTAAAAAAGAGGCAGATATTCTCCTGAGGGCCAGTTACTTGTGGCCAGTCTGATACTGTCAGCTTTCTGGAAGGGACATGCTCTCATCTACACTGCTGTTCAGAAACCATCACAGAGCAAGGATGGGGAACATTCAAGCCTCATGCAACTCCTAATAACCATAATTAGCAGTGCCAAGGTGGGGAAGATTGCAGGGAGTTGTTATCCAACACCTGAAGGGCCATACATTTCCCATCCCTGTAATACAGACATGGCCTTTCACTGAGATTTTCCATCCAGTTTGTATGGAAGACTGGAAGATACAGTAGCGCTGCTTAAAATCTAGCTTCCCCCTTTCCAGGGACACCTATATTTTGAAATAGCTCCTTAGACCTTTCAAGCAAGTCAGTTAGTTAATGCAGATTCTTCAAACACACACTTTATACTAAATGTGTAATAACAGGAATACAAACTTAAAAACAGTAAATTAAGGCCATGTCACTACCAGTGAGGGCATAAGTCTGATGCTGGACATACACAGCAGATCTCTTGATTCCACCACGTATGTTGTGCCAAAATCCAGTCCACCACTGCCGTTCGTAAGCAGCATGGGGACATTGGAACAACAGCAACACTAGCCATCTGATCCAAGTATGATGTAAACTGTATCTCTGAGTTATGTGTCCAATGAACATCCATCCTAAAACATAATACAAACTGCTTGAGGATTTCTATTTATCTGAATTAAAACTAAAGCTCAAGTAGTGCAAAACACCACTTTCACAAAAGCATCGCTGATCAATGCTTCAATCTCTCCTTCTCTCAACACAAGTTATGATTGTCTTCTAACTATGCCGAGAAATGCTCCTAAGATATTAGATAACTAAAAAGCTTTTTGAAGCAAGTCATTTTTACACACAAAAGAGATTACTTTTAGAAAGCATCATTGAAAATCCCAAGCATTTTTCAGTTCTTCTCAATTTTGGCACTCAAGGACATTCCTAGTCAGTGGTGCACTCCATATTCCAGTCTCAGGATTAGTAGAAAAGAGAAACATTTCCAAATTTGGCCTATCTTATACAATTGGCCCTACACATTTGTGGGTTTAACATTCATGGATTTGATTATTCACAAGTTTGTCCATATCTGAAGGACAACCATGCTCCTTCCACCACCACCCCACCCCAACATGGCCACGCTCCTCCTCTGCCCCAGGCTTTTCCACCCCAAAGAAAAAGAGCAGGACATAGCAGCCGGGAAAGGCATGCACTCCTCCTCCTCCTCTGTCTTGTGCTCCTAACCCCCGCATATGTGGAGGGCAAACTGTACAGCTATTTAATGTTAGATTCCTTATTTCCTTGTAGTAATGACCTGTTTTCCATTCTGAAACATTGTGGGGAAAACAGCTAGGATTAGCAAAAAAAAAAAAAATCTTTTAAACCTATTGTTTGTTGTGAAAGAGAGTACAGAGAAAGAGGAAGAGATGGCATCAGGAGCTCTGTGGCTGGTAGAAACCTGGCACATTAACTACAGGACAGGTTCCATCATATACACCAGGACTGGGAAATATTTTGTCTTTTAGATAACTGAAATTATAACTCCCACAGTCCTTTAGCACAGGTTATGCTGGACAAGGGTGATGAGGCTTGTTGGCTGAAGCATCTCAAGGGCCAAAGCTTTTCCACTTCTGATAGAAGCCAAAATTGTAACATCATCTCATGCACCACAGTTGTAGCAATGTTTATTATCAGTGTAGTTTCCCACAGGAGGTTAGTATAGTTCTGTATTGCATCATTTCATGGATGAATAAGAACCATCCAATCAGCTGACATCAGTAGGAAGAAAAATTCTAGAGAAAATCATGCAACAGAAAGTCTGTAAGCACATAGAAAAGGATGCTGTAGTCACTAAAAGTCAGAATGCCAGACTAACCTTATCCCTTTTTTTTATAGGGTTACAAACTTGGTAGATGAAGGGGATGCTGTGGATGTAGTGTATCTTGATTTTAGTAAGGCCTTTGTCAAGGTCCCCCATGATAAGCTTGCAAAATATGGACTAGTGAGTGTTAATGTTAGGTGGAATTGTAAGTGGTTGACCAACTGAACCCAAAGGTTTTTCACCAATGGCTTCTCTTCATCCTGGAGAGAGGTGACTAGCAGGATGCTGCAGGGTTCTGTCCTGGGCCCAGTGATATTCAGTATCTTTATCAATGACTTGGATGATGGAATAGAGGGCACACTTATCAAATTTGCATATGACACCAAATTAGGAGGCATAGCTAATACCCCAGAGGAAACTATCAAAATTCAAAGTGACCTTGACAGATTAGAAGTGGGCCACAACTAAAATGAATTTCAACAAGGAGAAATGTAAGATACTACACTTGGGCAGAAAAAAAAATGAAATTCTCTTGAATTTCATATAGCAGCGGTGTCACCTGCCTTGATAATACTACATGCAAAAGGGATCTAGGACTCTTAGTAGACCAGAAGCTCAACATGAGTCAACAGTGCAACACGGTAGTTAAGAAAGCCAGTGTGATCCTAGCCTGCATCAATTGGAATTTATTGTCTAGATCGGGGGAAGTAATAGTACCATTCTATGCTGCCTTGGTCACACTTCACCTGGAATACTATGTCCAGTTCTGGGAACAACAATTCAAGAGAAATATTGGCAAGCTGGAATGTGTACAGAGGAGGGTGACCAAAATGGTGAATAGTCTAGAAGACATGCCCTATGAGCAGCAGCTTTGGGAGCTGGGTATGTTTAGCAATTCAATTCAATTCAATTCAATTTATTCGGTCTTTGACCAGTATAAATGTTTAGCATGGAAAAGAGAAGGTTCAGAGGTGATAGCCATGTTTAAATATTTGACAGAAATTCATATTGAAGTAGCAAGCTTGTTTTCTGCTGCTCCAGACAGTAGAACACAGAGCAATGGATTCAAACTACAGGAAAAAGTTCTTCCTGATGGTAGAAACTGTTCAACAGTGGAATACGCTGTCTCAGTGTGTGGTGGAGTCTCCTTCTTCAGAGATTTTTAAAACAGAGGCTTGATGTCAGGAGTGTTTGATTGTGTCTTCCTGTCTGGAAGGGGGTTGGACTGGATGGCCCTTGTGGTCTCTGCCAACTCTATGAGTCTATGAAACATATCTGCATTGAACATCTAACATAAGAGTAGGGAACTGAAGTGTGATCTGATACTATTCAACTTGGGCTATTGGTTTTTCAGACTACTACCACCTGACTTTATTGCTAGTTTCCTTGTGATGCCTTCTGGGACTTGTGAAGAAAAGCGACAAGAATCAAAATAATCATGTACAAGAAGGAATAATTCTATCTCTCTGGTATTTATTTTACTGTCTTAACTAAATGAATGTTCTATCTTCATTTTCTTTCCCATTATAGTTACTGAACATGCCAATCATGCTAAGGATAATTTATTAGAAGTCAATCTAGATAAATATGATGGGTAAGTTTTTCTCTCTTTCTTGAACTAATTTCTTTCAGAGAGAAAACATAGACTGCAGGTGCTCTGTTTTTATTACAGTAGTCCCTTGCTATCCACAGGGAATCCATTCCGCCGCCCCTCCCCCCTCCCCTGCCCCCCGGTGACTAGCAAAAAACGCTGATGCTCAGATCCATTTTTTTCAATGGCACACGTGCGTGCGTGCACGGCTGCATGTGTACACACCCATTTAAAAAGCTAGGGCTTGCCATTCGCAAAAGTTCAAATCTGCAGATGGCAAGTCTGCAGTTGGCACAGGTGCACTATATATAAAAGAGGGGTTTTCATTCCCATAAGAGTAGCCCATGTGTGACATGGACTGCATGAACAGTCACATTCTCTTGCCCACACCTACTTCTCAGGATAATTGCAAGGAGATGAGAAAGTGATCCATATACTTCCTCACTTTGAACACTTTGGAAGAAGAATGGGCTAGAAATGTAATTAATGGGTAAGCAAAGAAAATAAAAACAACAACAACCAAGCAGAAAGACAAGATTATGGTCTGAGCATTAAAGTAAAGATGGGACTTAACTTTTGACACACTTGCCAAAAGTGATCACAACTGGATAAATGAAGTATTTAGTTCAGCTGGATTGCATAGTGAACTATTTGAATGTGAGCTGCCATTGCTTTCTGATTGTTAGGATTGGCAATGATTATTGTTTGATGAATTAAATCCATTTTTTTCAATCTAAGGCAACAAAATTTGAAGTGAAATTGTATAATGTCTGTCAATTGTGTAAGGAAATATTTGCATGTTTATAATCCTCACTAGTATACCCCTTAGTAAATGTAGCAATTTGTAAATGTTCTTTGAAAAAGAAAAAAATATATACCCTGCATAAACAGCCACTTAGACTAATTTCCATTTTGACTCCTGTGTCTGTAGATACTGTTTATAACCTGTCACAGCTTTGAGAAATTAACTGTTTAGATGACAATTCCAAGAATCCCTAGTCATCATTCCCTATTCTGAGAGTTGCAGTCTAAACAATAACTTTTCCAAACTGCCAAAACTATATCTAAATCAGCTGAACTGATCCTTATAGCCAAACCTACATGTTGCTTAAATAACAAGGAATCTCCCATTGCCTAACGATCTCATTCCACACTGAACCCACAACTGGAGTTTCATCCACTTCTGCAATCCCTGTTCAGAAATTAATTAAACTGCCAGCTGCTCTGGTAATGTAAGAGTTTCTAATAAAGTCACAATTCTTTGGACATTAATCCTTTCCTAATTACTACAACACTGAGTCAAATAGTATTAAGATTCCAATTACCCTGGGTATGGAGATGCTTGCAGGAAGGGACAGGCTTCTTGTATCATTCAGGAAGCTCAGAATATATGGAGGTTGTAACTGTTATAGACAGATTGGCGGGTGGTTCCAAGCAGACAAATTACCATCACTCTGTACCAATCCAGTATCATTTCTAGTTGCCATCTTTGCCCTTTGGGTTCAGTTGATATCATGATGAACACTGGGTAGACACTTGTGGAGATGCTAAATCTACACAGTACATTTTGGAAATAGGAGCAAAGCAAACATGCCCCTCTCTTCTTGCAAGCACCACATCAGCATTTGAAGGCTTTCAGGCAGCCTGACCATCTCAGAGTAGATTATAAGGCTGTGAATGCAGAGCTGAGGGCTTTCCCCAGCCAAATGTGGTCTGTAAACAGAGCTTCCAAAAGTAAAGTTTTTTGTGATAAGATTCCGAGAAGCCCCCAGGGAGCATGGCCAATTGCTACTCTGGCTGGGGGATTCTGGTAGTTGTCATTCCAAAAAGGAATTTTTCCATGCTCTCAGTGCTTCTCAGGGCAACATATTTGGCCAGTTATTGAATCCCTGAAGTCCAATTCAGCAATTTCTAGAATGAAAGCAAGCCAGTTTCTATTTGAAGAACAGCAAGTGTGTGTAAGCTCTCAAATGGATCAGGCCCAACCTGTCAGTTCAGCCTTTCTTTAAAAGAGTCAGAAATTATAATGTTTCCATTGTAAAGGGAATTTTTTTTAAACTGATGGAAAATGATATCTCATCCCACTTGTTCCCAAGCATTTCTTTAATGAAAGAGATATCTCTAATAAAAACAGCATCAGCCCCAAAGGCATTTTATCCTGTGGAAGGTATTTCTCATGGTTTTTGCTTTCAGTGAGCAGTTTTAGGATCATGCTGAATTCAACACTAATCACCTTGTCCCTGAGTAGATGAACACTGCAGAGCCCAAACACTGCATTTAGTGATATTGAAATTTTATTCTTTTCCCTCATTATCTGCATCTGTTCTGTTCCCAATGCATGACACTGATTTAGCTGCAAGTTGTTCAGAGTAAAGCAAGTACTGAAATATGTAGCCTGATTTTTCTGTAGAATACTAATAGTAGGTGTATCTACACTATACAATTACTGTATTTTGGTACTACTTTTAACTGCCGTGGCTCTGTCCTGTAGAATCCTAGTATTTGTAATTCTAGGCATATGCACAGCTAGACTAGCATTGAAAGGAGCTCTCAGTCACCACAGAAATTTCCTTTTGCTATTTGAGTTTGAAGACATATTCTCCAAAGTAGCAGCCAGCCTGAGATATAAGCAGCAATGGTCTGTGGTCATTATAAATTACAACTATTTAGTTTAAATCTCCACTTAAAAGAGGAAGTATTCCATGGTGTGCACTGCCTGTCTGGTGTCTGCCTTGTCTTCTTCACTTTGTTTCACCTGATATTAGTGATTCTCCTCACATAAGAACCACTGAAGCTAGGCATAATGATTTTAAAATTGCAACAACAACCACAGTTCCCCACCATTTAATCTTCTGAAATTATATTTTCAAGATACATTATCTGTGTTAAACCAATCTGAGGAAGTTGATAGAGCAGTGTAAAGCAAAGATTTAATCAAATTAATAATGTCTTTTACACATTGGAGCCTTTGACACGTTCATTTATTTACTGTCATTGTGAGTTTTAATTTATGTATTTTCTGGCAGTGTTGTTTGTGTTGGTGGAGACGGAATGTTCAGTGAAGTGATGCATGGTCTGATTGGAAGAACACAGAAGGATTGTGGCATAGATCAAAATAATCCCAAAGCATCCTTAGTCCAATGTAATATCAGGATTGGCATAATCCCTGCTGGTAAGAATTGCATTACAATTAACGTCCTCTGTCCATTATTATTGTTGTTGTTGTTGTTGTTGTTTATTAATCAACGTTGAGTGAAAATGAACCATTTGAAAAAGCAAAAGTTTTGTTTATATGAGATCAAGTATATTTATACAGGAAGTACAACAAATTCTAAAGCAACTACCACAAAACCACAATACTGATGTCATTACAGATGAACGTGTGAAAAATGTGGGCTTCCAGACACTTTAAGACTGCATTTTCTATACTCCCATTAGCTCTCCTGGGTGGGGCTAAACCCATTTAGGGCTTTAAAGGTCATAACCAACACCTTATACTGGGCCTGGAAACTAATAGGCAACCAGTGGAGAGACTTTAATACAGGTATTATGTGGTCTCTCCTTGATGTACCTGAAACCAGTCTGGCTGCCATGTTTTGTACTAACTGAAGTTTCTGGACCAAGCACGAGGGTAACCTCATGTAGAGCGCATTGCAGAAAACAAGACAAGAGGTTACCAGCGCATGCACCACAGTCTCAAGGTCCCTTACTTCCAGGAAAGGGTGCAGCTGGCATATCAGCCGAAGCTGATAACAGGCGCTCCTGACAGTTGCATTTACCTGATTAGTCATCTGGAGCGACGGATCCAGGAGCACCCCCAGATTGCGAACACAGTCCTCCACGGAGAGCGTGACCCCATCCAGGACTGGAGGTTGTATCCCTATTCTTGGTTTCGGG
>CM034708.1:131189443-131202395 GCA_020142125.1 Phrynosoma platyrhinos | reverse complement strand
CAAGCCAAGACCAGGAAGACCATCATTGATGAACAGTGCAGCCACAGTGAAGAAAGTGGAGTGTTTAATCCTGGAAAACAGGTGAGCAACCATCCAAATGATCATGAATTAAACTGGTCTCAGTTATGGTAGTATGTGGAAAATTATTCATGATGAACTGCACATATCTAAGGCATCTACACACTGGGTTCCACATTTGCTAACCCCTTTCTAGAAACAAGCTTGGCGTGACCTTTCAAGACGTGTTGGAACAGGATGAAGAGGATTTTTTTTGGACGTCTGGTAACCATGGACCAATCTTGGATCTGTCAGTATAATTAAGAGACCAAAACCATGAGCATGGAGTGGAAGCATGCTGATTCCCCTCTCCCCAAAAAGGCAAAGATGCAAAAGTTAGCAAGGAAGGTCATGCTCTCAGTTTTTTGGGACTGTCATGGACTCATTCTCACATATTACCTTGCAAAGGGACAAACCATCAATGGCACATACTACAGCAATCTTCTGGACAAGTTGCAAGAAAAAGAAATGCTACAGTATGCTCTCCAGCAGCATCCGTCTCCTAGCAGACAACGCACCAGCTCACTTACCTCAGGTTGCAGTTAACAAAGCAAGGGCATGTGGCTTTGAGATCTTGCAGCATCCACTTTATTCTCCCACCACAGCACCAAGTGACTTTTTCTTGTTCCCAGAAATGAAAAATCCATTGCGGGGGTCACCAATTTGATAACACAGATGATGTCATTAATGAAGTGGAAAAGTGGTTTAAGGCACAATCTGCAGACTTCTATAATAACGCTATTCGGAGGGTCAGGAAACGCTGGGGAAAATATGTAAATCTGGATGGTGACTACGTAGAGAAAAGTTAACAACTACAAATCAAACCAAATTTTCTGTCAAATTTTTTTAAAGGTGATAATTAAAACTTTACGATACCTCCTCGTATGTCTTAAACAAAATACATGCTTCCTCAGCTTTAGCACTTGTTACCTTGCTTGGTAAGAAACACTAAGACTGAAATGGGTGTTTGTGTCATAGAATGAAAGAAGCAAACTGCCATCTCTTCTTGTCTCCTGCTTAGGGAGGGCTGTAACTCAGTAGTAGACCACATGGTTTGCATGAAATTGGTCCTAGCCAGGGGCCTAAGAGTACAAATAGGCTACAATCCTAGGGAGCTGTTGCAGATCGATTAAATTTAAGGCTGGCCAACCTGCAGCCTTAGGAGCACATTTTTAAAGCCTTCTGGAAATCAGCAAGCAGTTCAGACCTGTGACAACCTTTATAGTTTCTGCCACTGTCCCAGCAGCCAATGAGGCAGGGAGGAAGAAAGAGAAAATAAATGGGGTGACAAAAACAGAGAGACAAAGAGTGACTCCATCCAGATGGCTTGCCCTGCTCACCTCTCCCTCAATTCTACTCTCATTTTGCCCTAGAGAGTCAATCTTGTGACTCAGAAGCTTACTTTAAGTCATCAAAATCTACAAAGCCCTGTATAAGTAAGGGTGCACTCCCTTTATAGCGCTGGAGGGATTAAGCACAATCCACACTTGAGATTCTTAAATCAAGTTGCAACTAGTGCAAAGAAAGAGATCATAAATTTGCTAGTTGGTCTGGAAACAGAAAGTCTAAAGTATTCAAAAAATGTAACCCCTGCAACTGAATTGATGCTAGACTAGAATTCAGTTGGACATGAAGCTTCCTATTCATCTACATTAAATTTAAAATGTTGTTTGCAGCAGTCTGAAATACTACAGACAGTTACAGCAAGAGGAATGAAATTTTAATGCTGTATACTATCCAATTAGCTCCATTCTACATTCTGCATTCCATTTTGAATAGTGAGGAAAATTCATGTTAATTCTTGTCCTTCAGGTGCCGCATTTGCAAGCAAAGTAAACAACAGCTGGAGAAGGAGCAGCGAATGCATGGAAAGGAGATTAAAGGTAGATTTAGAGTTTTTGTAAGTCCAATCCTGGGTAGTAAGATTTGCTCACTTCATCTTTATTGAGCTGACACTGAGACAGAGTCCAAATGTGAGTAAGTAGAGAGAGAGTGACATAGATGCTGAGAGGAATATCCACTGGTTTCTGGCTAAACAGACTTCCTTCAAAATTATACTTTTATCTTTGAAATGCTTAATGCTTATTCAATATGAATGACAATGATCCATATCAGAAGCTACAGGACATGTAAAAGACATCTGGTTTTCATTTGTCAGCAGTTTTCTTTGCCCTGCTTTGCAAATCTACAGCAAATTTCAGTGGATTCAGCTTAAAATGGGTTAGATACAGGATAAGGATATAGACCCTGTCTATACCGACTAGGATACTCTGTGGGCAGTCTGGACTATCCTGGCCCCAGAACTGCCCTTTCCTCCCCCTGTTATTGTTCCAACACCGGATGGCTCCTCTCTGCCACTCAGCACATCTGCCGCAGTCATGTGTCACTCACTCTGGTCAAAATGAGGCACCCAGTCTAACCCAGCTGGATGCCTCATTCTGACCTCAGAGTGAACAATGTATGACAGTGGCAGACATGCCAGGCAGCAGAGTGGGACATGTTTTAAATGGAACCAGAACAAAGAGCTCCACAGCAAACAGGAACTTATTTTAGTCTATAGTAAGAGAGGTATGCCCCAGGTTTCACGCTGAACGGACCAGATGTCTTCTGGTCTGTTCAACCAGACTCAGGGTTTATGTCATGCATCATCCAGGCTCCCCATCGAGGGGACGGGGTAGGCTTGTTTAATTGGCCTGTGCTAACAGGGCCATAATCCCATACACATTTATCTAGGAGCAAATCACATAGAGCTCAATGGGGCTTACTTCTGAGTAAACATTGCAGAGAATGAGACATGGCTTTCTAGAACTTCCACATCTGCTGTGTGGTAACCCCTGGTAACTTTGCCTATCCCTTTTGTGCAACTGTCTAAACTGTATTTGGAACTGTGGTGCTATAAATTTGAAGATTGAAGGAACAATTCATTGATTCCTCCCCTCCTCATAGCTACCCCCAAGGACAAGAGGGAGACAAGGATGGGGATTCTGGTTTGTTAATTTGTTTGTTCATAAAAGTTTTATTCACTCAGTATAGTAAAACAATTCCAGGGCAGGCTACATGATACAATAAATCATGATCAAACCAAATAAAATGGTGCATGTCACTTTGCAGACCCACTTCTAACCTATTCCACAATCTGGATGCAAAATAAAGGAACCTCTTAGGATATTGCAAGCACAGCTTCGAGTCTCTTATCCATAACAAAATCCCTAAGATGTATGAACAGTATTTCATTTCTTACAAACACCAGTCAAGAGACAATAGCAATAGCTTAATGCTAGCTGAAACATCACATTAACCTTATGCCCTTTCCTAAATAGCTGTTGAAAAAAAGAAAAGGAGAGCAGGAGCTTTGTACCTTTTCCAATTCAAGATCTCAGTGCAGGACTAGGGCCTAGGAACTGCTTTTCATTCAGAATAAAAGTGGCAAACAAAAGCATGCTGTTTTAGAAATACAACTGATATAATAATGTGCACTATTCCTACCCCAAGAAGGAGAATCAGTGCATGAAGAATGATGCCTTTAACCCACCCTGATTTGTTTGATCCTATTTCACAAACAGCCTGTCCAAATGTGTGTTAGTTATAAAGTCCTGAATTTCAGTGTTCCAAAGAACTGATCATTTAAATCAGGAGGTGCAGCTGAATGGGGCTATGAGCCAATTTTCTCCCAGACACCACAGAAGCTGCACAGCACAGAATGAGAGAGAGAGAGAGAGAAAATGTCTAAATAGTTCTGTTTTCCTCATTGCTACTTCTCAAAATGGCGCATCATTTCCTGTAACAATTTTGAGAGAGACTGCAAAGGAAAATGGAGTTATTGGGGGGGTACGATGGGGTTCTGGAGTGCTTGTGGGGGCGTAGGGGTGTTTTGTGTTTTTTCATGTGTTTGAGGGGCTTTCTGCATTGCTTAGGGTCAAAAATTCCCCCAAAATTGTGCTGTTGTTTTTAAAGATGGGGGTTTGGTAGGACTGGTGAAGGGGTTCACAGGCCACATAGACATGGTCGAGGGGCCACATGCTGCATAATTCCCACCCCTAATTTAAATAGTTTCTCCAAGCAATCCAAAAAGAAACCTAGTGTTCCAAAGGGTTTCTCTTAAGACTACTTGAACCACCTTTTTAAATAATCAAGGTTGCCATCTTATGTCATGGTTACCTGGGAGTAAGTCCAATTGAATTCAAGGGACAAGTATGGGATTTTATTGCAAACCATCTTTCAGCCCATCCTTTTCTGTACAGACAATGTGTGATGACCTCCAGTGTAAAATTGTTTTCCTTATGTACTGAAGTGACAAAACCAGCTCCCTTCTATCAGTGTTTTACTTTCAGAAAGGAAATTGAAGTCATACAGCAACACTGGAAAGAACCAGTGTTTGCAAATGTGAAATAATTTCAACTTTAGTATCCTGGTAATGATTAAATGTTATATACATGGTTAGTGACATCATCAGTGCCTTAACATTTGCTGAAAAATTCCAAACTATAGGGAGTATCTTTTTGTTCCTTACACCTTCATAAGTGTATCTCTTTATGTTTTAAGGGGAAGGAGAATGGAAGGTTATTAAAGGAAAGTTTCTAGCCATCAATGCAGCAAATATCAGTTGTGCTTGTCCACGGAGTCCAAAAGGCCTTTCACCAGCTGCTCACTTGGCAGATGGCTCTGCAGACCTCATTCTAGTTCGCAAATGCTCCCGATTAAATTTTCTAAGGTACCTCGTAAGGCATACTAACCAGGATGACCAGGTGTGTATTGTCTCTGTAGAACTGTGATATTTTCAAGGGTGGGCAGGATGGCAAACGCTAGTACAGATGAGTTTTGTAAAATGGACAGGATGTTCTGACAACAGCTTAGCTTTCTGGAAACCAAAATTTGCATTTTGATCAGAAGCCTCTCTAGCAGTACTAATGTGACAAAATGCTTACCTAAGTTGATTCTATAGTTCCATCCTTTGGTGCTTCTATCACTCACATTGTCCTTTTGCCCTTAAAATGCCTTCCTAGATCTGGTTCTCAAGGCTCAAGATGACCACTATACTGGAAAAAGTGGTTCAATGTGGTAAAGCTTTACTGGTTTTCCTTGACTTTTCTAAATCCAAAAATGACCTCAGATTTGCTCCATCATATATAGTTTTTTCACAATTTGTTTTGAATGAATGATTGAATGAAATGATCCTGCGAAGAGTAAAAAAGGGATTAAAATCTTCTAATAGATTTTCAAAGCACTTTAATTCACTGATTATGAAACACAAATCTGTTCAGAAGTGCTAAAAGAAATCACACTGGAACATTGGTGTCAAATTTAATCAAAGTTGAGTAACAACTGAATTGATAAAAATATCAAATTTATGAAAGAACTGTGATGTGACATTTTTATTCTGTTTTTCAAATTTTGAAAAAATACAATTAAAACAGCTTTATTGTTGCTGTTAACTGCCCTCAAGTTGACCTGAGCTCATGGTGATCTTGTGGATGAGATATCTCCAAAATTCCCTGTCCTCAACTACTCTGCTCAGGCCCATGGCCTCCTTGATTGAGTCTCACCATCTGGCATATGGTCTTCCTCTCTTTCTACTACTCTCTACTTTTCCCAGCATCATTGTCTTTTCTAGTGAATCATGCTATTATATCTCCACGGAGTTACAGAAAATAAAAAGATGAATTGTATAACACATAAACATCGTTTTTTTGCTGGTTCCACACAATGCATGCTATAACACCTCAATTTCAAGCAAAATAACACTTCTCCCTGGCCTTTTTTCCCCACATTTGCAACTCCCAAAAACACAATCAGAGCTCCTCCTCTTTCTGATTGGTTTTTTTGTAACCTGATCTTCTTAAGATTTAATCCATTCCTACTTGTATCTGACTCTATTTCTACCTGATCCTAACTATTTCTAACCAGCCCCCTCCACTTTTTAACAGACAAGCCTCCGATTTTATTTGTTCCCCTATACCCCCTACATTCCAAGAGCTGTGGTTGGCCAGCTATTTCCAGCCTTGCCCAGCCTCTCACTTTACACTCATAGTCGTCAGTTGCTCATTCAGTTTCGCCTACATCAGTAGACAGACACATAGGCAGGAAAAAATCAGCAAGTCTTGTAAAATGCTGCAGTCAGTAAAGTATTCAAGTCTTTTACTCCATGTCTCAAGTCAAATCTCAAGTCTCTACCTTCAAATCTCAAGTCTCTACCTCAAGTCTCAAGTTCACTCTCAAGTCTGGAAGCCAACATTTAACAGAAAAAAGGAGGCAGGGCACATTTCTCAGGGGAGAACAGCAAGCTCATTAAGCAATGGGGTTTTGAGGCAGGGGTTGAGGAAGCCTGTCCCCACTACATATCAGTGGAGACTTCTAAAACTTTTAAAATGTTTTAGAAGTGTCCTTCCACCTCAAGCCCACTGCCTAATGCATTTGCTGTTATCTGAGAAATGTGTGCTGTGTTCTAGGAGTCAGTCTTGCCTGATGCTCAAAGTGAATGATGCCAGGAAGCTAAAAAATATACAAGTCACCAGTTGAGTTGAGTCAGTATGTCATTTATTGCCAAGTGGAGTCCAAGTCAAGTAACTGAAGCAACTTGAGTCCGAGTCAATCAGCTCAAGTCCACATCACTCAATGGCAGTCTCAAAGCAGATATTACAGCAGTGGGATCCAAGCATTTCATTGATTTCCCTCAATCTCATTAACTTACCAGAAGAATCATGTGGCTTGCATACAACATCAATACCACTGCTTAGAATATCAAAAGGGCAGAATGAGCTACCCAGCAGGAATCCTGTAACTGAAGGGGATGCTAGAGTTCCATCTGGCCAGTTAAAGTTTCTGACTTTGGCTTGGCTCCTCAGTTTCAACAGCTCATTGCAAAGGTATAAGCAGAGCTTGGGAAAGTTGTATTTTTGGATTGCATCTCCTAGACCCCGCCAACATGCTAGTGCATCCTGTGACCTGCACTCCAAAAAGGGTAACTTTTCCAAGCTCTGATTACTGAACACCTGTCCCTGCTGACCAGCTTTACTGTCCATCTGCCTACCCATCTGTGTATTTTTTTTACTGCTTTCCCTGCTTGATCTGTATATATATTTCTCAGACTACTAGCCCTAACAATTCTCTTCTCAGTCTGCTGCATTAGGAGAGGAAGGTAGCTGTACTTTCCCTATCAAACAATTCTGAAGCACACAGAACAGGGGCTAACAACCCTCAGTGTCCACCTTCCATTCCACTTTTCTAACATCAAATCCAAGAGAAGTCAAATAACCATGGGATCACTAGGGCAGTTACCGCACCATCACCTTCTCTGTTTCCAGACTGTTTCATTACCTGCACACATACACATTCCAGCAAACAGGGAGGGCTTTCTGATCTGGCACCCTGTTTTTTGGAATTCCCTCTTCACTGCAGTACAGTGGTCACCAACCTTACTAGTGTTTCAGCACCTTCTAACTCTGTCTTTTGTCAAGCATTTTCTGATTCTTTATCCGTCTAAATTGATGGGCTTTTTCCAGCTGCTGTTGGTATTCCTTGGCACTCCCTGATCCAAGTCCTAACCAAGCTTAACTCTGCTTAACTTCCAAAATCAAATGGTGGCTTGAGGATATCTAGGCTGCAAGTCAGGCACAAACTAGGAAATCATTCTAATAGCCCTGGGGAAGAGAAGCAAGTATTATAATAACTTGACCTAGTAGCTGATTTAACCTGGTAGAGGGTTGTTCCCAGCCCCCATGAATTTCATTATGTAGTGTTGAGCAGCTTTACAGATGGAAAAATACTCAGTTTTCCCATCTGTAAAATGGGAATAATATTGACCTGCTTTTTGAATCCTTGAGGAAGGCCCAGATCAAAGTATATAAGTTACCTCTAATGGCATCCAGCCACTGTAGCAAGTCTTCCATTCCTGGATTCTTTCTTGTGAAGGCATTTCTATTTTAAAAATAATTGTCAAAATCCAGTGCAGACTTGGGCTTTCAGGTCAGTGGTGTAAGCGCACGTCATTTTGTGTAGGATAGTAATTTGCAGTATGAAGTGTATATATAACAAGAACTAGCAGAGGAATGGCATGTCTGGGTTGATTTCTCAGGGAAGAAAATATGTAAGGGAAAATATATATGAGAAAATGTCATTCTGTCATTCCACTGCAGTTTGACTTCGCATTTGTGGAGGTTTATCGGATCAAAAAGTTTCAGTTCACATCAAAGCATTTTGAAGACGGCGATAATGATGGCAGTGATATGCAGACAAAACACTTTGGCCAGTTCTGCACAGACCATCCTGCTTGCTGCTGCATCTATCCCAGTAGCACCTGGAACTGCGATGGAGAGACTCTAGATAGCTCAACAATTGAAGTCAAGTGAGTATTTCTGTTTCCAGAGATGAATTTTAGGTATACAAATATATTTGAGCATGACCCTCATTGATGTGTGAGAGAGAGTGTTCAAAAATTGTGAAGAGACATCTACAGCAGATACAGACGTGACACTGAGTACATACATACATGTAATAAATAAATTTTTAAAAAGCAGTTTCCAATTGTTTTACCAAACAATCAATAATCCATATACAATAAATACATAATCCATATAGTTTTATAGCACTAAAGGCACAATAGATATGAAGGGTACCTTGGGCATGAATCTTTAACTGAAGGAAATCAATGACCACAGATCTAAAGAAGCATTCAGCAAAACAAGGGAAAGATGCATTTCAACATTGTCATCTTCACCAGTGGCCAATGTTTTGTTATTGCTGTGTTCCTCAAATCGTATCTGACTTACAGTAACCCTAAGGAAATCTACCACAGAGTTTTCTTGGCAAGATTTGTTCAGTGCAGGATTGTCTTTGTCTTCCTCTGAAGGTGAGAGTGTGTGACTTCCCCAGAGTGGCCCAGTAGGTTTTCATGGCCAAGCAGGCATTCAAACCCTAATCTCCAGAGTCGTAGTACAGTGACTAAGGTCCAAAACACACTGCAGAAATAATCAAGTTTGAAACTGCTTTAACTGCCCTGGCTCAATGCTAGGGAATTCTGGGAACTGTAGTTTTGTGAGACATTTAGCCTTCTTGGTCAAAGAGCTCTGGTGCCACAATAAGCTATAATTCCCAGGATTCCCTAACACTGGGCAAGGCATGGGAAACACACACAGAAACACCACTGCTCTAATCCTAACCAGCCTTTCACTGGGTGACTGGTGTTTAGAGAATATTGGAGGGCTTGCTCCTGTTGGTGGCAGGTGGTTCACAATTAATGTGGCTCTATCTTGTTCAAAACATCTGGGATTTATTTATCTTGCAGGGTTCACTGTCAATTACTGAAACTCTTTGCAAGAGGAATAGAAAAGTCCAACATCAAGCAACGTACAAGCAACTGAAGTAATTAACTGAAGTCAACTCTCCCCGAAAACTGAGCAACAGATAGCAGCTGCCTAGTCAAATAGCATTTCAGACATGCTAATAAATGTTTTCAAATGGAATCTTGGTAATATTACTTTTATGTGAATGTCTTAAAAGAATCTAGATTTTATGCAAACCAGACCGTTATTTTTACAGAAATTTAAACATGTGATACAAAGAATGGCAGTTGGCTTGCATTTCCTTCCTTCTAGCTAATTCTATAGCTGTCCTGCAGTCACAACTAGGCATGCAGTCCAAAGGCATTAAATTAGCCTTGTAAATGACCCTCCCCCAAAAGGATAAGCCTATACTTTTTTTAAGAGACTACTACTAAGAGACTACTCCTCTGTATTTCCATTCTGGCCCAGAAGAGCATGGCTATGGAGAAGAGGAAGTCCTTTTCTCAACAACCAGCATGATACTAGACTCCTTTTTCAATCCTTCTACCAACAAGTTGGCAGCAGAGGGGCAGAGATTGAAAAGATGACTTTGCAGCCAATGTGAACATCAGGTGAACTGACAGGAGAGATGGGGAAGCCTTTCTCTCTTGCACCAGCTTTGCCTGTGCAGAACTTAATGCACTCATCTGCATACACTTCTTTGTTGCCTGTAGCTACCAGGTGAGTGGCAGATTATTAAGTACCAGACTAGCAAAATGAATGGAGTTTTGCCACTGACTTCAATGGGATTTGGTTTTGCATCCTTAGTATAATCATACAAACTGAGCTGTTAGCCTCATTGATCAATCTGATCTTTAGAAGAGCTACAGAATTATGGTCGCTTTGAGGTTGTGTGTGGTTTAAAGATTCCAAAGTTCTCATGACATAACTCATTTAATTTTCTCCTGAAATGACCAAAAAAAAAAAAGAGCATGACTTCATTCTGCAACATATCAATGCAATCAAAACAAGCATTCCTGGCACTTAGTAATGACCATCATATAGCTATACTTTCTGGAGCATGTATTAATACAAAAGTATGTTGTAGGCTCTAAGTTCCTTTCTTGAAGGGGCTAGGCTTGGAAGATGTTCTGAATGTGTATGCCCAGAGCAATCACTAATAAATGCTGTAGCAGCTCAGAGACAAAGCCTGTAGAAATTTCTTTTCTCTCTCACCCAATTAATTATATGGCCATGCTGCCTGGAGGTTTCTGGGCGTCATAGTCCAAAAAATAGCTTTCACAGCTCTGTTCAGATTATATGCTACCCAAGAAAAAAGAGAACATAGGATGAATATCGATATAGATATAGATGACGCACATTACAAGGCACTAGCAGATTTTTTAATGCTCTGGATCCTAACTTGCCATCCAGAATGAGATCAAGTTTATGTAAAGTGTATTCACATTGCAGAAATAAAGCAGTTTGACACTATAGTTTTTTGTGGGTTTTTCAGGCTTTGTGGCCGTGTTCTGGAAAAATGTATTCCTGATGTTTTGCCTGCATCTGTGACTGGCATCTTCAGAGATTGACCCTACTTTAACTGCCATAACTCTGTCCTACAAAATCCTAGGATTTGTAGTTTGGTGAGGCACCAGACCAGGCTGAATAACTCACCAAAGGATGGAACTATGACATTTAAAGTGGTGTCATACTGTTTTATTTTTGTAATGTGGATGCATCCATGATATAATATCTTCTGCCCACCTCTTCCTGCTGCTGTTTCCCCTTCCAAAATTGCTTCTAAATCTCTGGGTGACCTTCAGAAAAGGTGTGAGATACAGTGGGCCCTTGGTGTCAACTGAGGTTTGGTTCCAAGCCACCACCACCACCACCACCATAGATAGCACAATCCATGGATGCTCAAGTCCCATTAAGTACAGTGGCACAATAAATGGTATCTCTGATATAAAATGGCAAAATGAAAGTTTGCTTTTTTGATTTTTTTTTTCTTGTCATATTTTCAAGTCTTGGATGGTTGAATTTCCCCCCCCCCAAAAAAAAAACATGGATATGGAAGGCTGACTGTATGACCTGCAGATGGAGGGAAGAGTTGCAGAAATTGACAGCCCTCTGCACCTTTATATGAATGGACTATTCAGTTGGGAACTAAACCACTGTTTCCTTCCAATCAAAGCAAGTTTATATAAGCCGAATCAAACAGCAAAAATGTCAGCTTTAAAATCTTTGGTCTGTCACCTGTAGCCTATAAAAGTACTATCCAAGAAAAATGTAGATTTTCAATTGAACTGATTATATAAATTGATAATAGCATCTGCTTCTAGAAGATTGAGTAGTCTCAGGTGGTATCTTTTCATAGAAGAGAGACTTTTTGAGAATGTTTAGATTGAATCATCCAGCAATATGGCTGGCTGACATAGCCTATTTAGTAACTACTGAAACTGTGTAGAAATAAACAAGAAGATATTTATTTTGATATGTGACACTGTAGAATGAAATTGGCACTGGATAAATCAGAACTGTTACAGCTCCTTTTAAAGGCTTGCAATAATAATGGAAATATACTTGGGTGTAGAGTTTGGAGCAATCTCTGCTTTGTCCTTCTGACTCTAATTTGTACTTCTTAGCAATTAATTTAGTATAATTTGCTCTTTTTTCTGTTCTGAGTTTCTTTTTTCTGAGAATGTTCTCTTTCACCCTTTCCAAACAGACCTTAAGCACACTTCCTGGGGGGGAAAAGACCTATTAAACTCAATGGGACTTCTCTTCCAAATAAAACCATATGAATCTACTGCAGCAGTCCTAGGCATAGTTATATTTCTTTAAAGTTGACATACATCCAGCTAGGACACATTCAGAAGCTTCATATACATTTGTTGTTTGCTAACCAGAGAATTTCAGCCAGTGATTAACTAGATTCCCCCTTCATATGGGGCTCTGCAAAAAATGATGCTATCTCAGTTCCAGAACATGCTATGAAATATTTTCAGCCATACTTAAAGTCAACTGATGCTATGACCTAAAACAGTCAGAAAGGACTTCTTGTTATATATCCCAGGAATAGACTTTGTTTAATTAGGTAATTAATTCATTACAGCTTGTTTACCAGATTATGAAATATCCCAGGAATAGAGCTCAAAAAGGTTACTTTTTAGATAACTTCCAGAATCTCCCAGTCAGCACAGGAGGGAATTGTAGTCCAAAAAAGTAATTTTGCCAGGCTCTGCCCAAGAGTATTAACAAATCAGGCTTACTTGTACATATGTTGACCTATATAAAAATAAGCACATTTCAAATGGCCAGTTATCTGGAATTGAAGCAGAAGGTCAGTGAAATAAAATAAGACAGTCTGAAAAGCAACAGCCCAGTGACCCACCAGGCAGTGGCACACTCTTTCCATGCATTTCATCAAAACTTAACAGGAGGTAAGCTTTTAACTTGCATTTAGTCTTCTCATAGGAGAGGGGCTGCACAACTTCCTCTTGAACTAACAAAGCCTTTTTATAACAAAGCTTTGCAGGCTGGCCCACCATTATGGTGAATGACTATTGTTGCAAAGGAAAGGTAATATAGAATAAACACATAGGTACAATAGTGACATAAGACGTTATCACACA
>CM034708.1:131153646-131169062 GCA_020142125.1 Phrynosoma platyrhinos | reverse complement strand
CTTCCCCCCTTCATCTACCATTTAACAATACATTGCTTTTACACATGGGTAATCTCAAACTGAGGAGAGCTATCGTGACTAAAAATTGGGGGGAGCAATAGCTCAAAATGGCTGCATTCCCTTTCTTTTCCTAAATACTATAATGAACTTGTCTCATCTAAGCTTGTTTTCTCAACACAGTAGTGACTGAAATGTCCTTTTTTAAAAAAACAGCTTATGTGGTTGATTGGTTTTCTATTCTTTAGACTCCACATCTCCAGTAATTTTAAATGGGTCGGGTGGAGGGGAAAAATGACTCTAACTGACCACCCTTCATTGTTCTGAAATGGAAGGTAATTCTAGGACATTTTAGTTTAAAATTCTTCAAGAACCCTTTAATTGACATTTTCTGGCTGAAGAGAGAAGTATTAACTTGTTAAGTATCTAATTCAGCAAAAAACTGTACACTTTCTATCTTTTATGTAACACACAACTCAAGGTGACTACAGAAAATCCAATCCCATGTTAGTTTGGCCTCCACTCTCTAGCTTCCCTAACATAATGGTTAATGTGATGTTTTGAGCAATACACTGCAATTATTTACAAATGTAATACCATTCTTTCTTAGTAACATACTTTACAGTTTCAAGATGATTAATCTCACTCATTTGTTATCATGTGTCCTTGATCACATGTGCCTGTGAAATCACATATATGCACACATCTGTCTGACAAACCAGGAAATTTAGGGCCTGTGCAGACTGACAGAAATAGTACAAATTGAGTCCACTTTAAGGATTAGGGTTAGGGCTAGGGTTAGGGAATCATGGGAACTGCATTTTATTGTGGCACCAGAGCTCTCTGACAGAGAAGGCTCAATGTCTCAGGAAAAAAACCAACAAAAAATAATTCCCATGATTCCCTAGCACTAACCCTAACCCTTAAAGTGGACTCAATTTGCACTATTTCTGGCATTATGCAAAGGCCCTTAGAGTTCTTTTTCAGAAGCATAGCTTCTACAAGTTAAATGTCTTATCTGAAATACTTGGGATAAGAGGTGTTTTGGATTTCAGATTTTTATTTTATTTTATTTTATGGATTTTGGAATACCTGTACATTGGTTCTCCACATCTGCAGCTTTGACTTATGCAGATTATTCCCAGATTTAATTGATATGTTCTTTCTAAAAATCTCTAGATTCTCCAGCATGACTCTGCTGGAGGTTGACCATAGAGTCATGCTGGAGGACTTAGAGATTTTTAGAAGAATTACTTTGCTAGGCATTTGTAGATCCTCCAGTGCAATTCTATGTTCAATGTCCAGCTGGGACCTACAAATTCCTAGATTTGTGTTCACTCAGATAAAAAAAGTGGTCCCTGAATGATGTCTCTGAACAGTGGTCCTTGAACAAAAAAACTAGAAAGGAAGATTGGAAAGAGAAACAGCAAAATTGGGATATATCTACAAACTGCAGTCCATCAACAGTGGGTTGAACAAAGACAATGGTTTCCTGGCACACTCCACACATTCTAACTAGACCCCCCTCCCACCCCATGGCGCTCTCTTGGCCAGTTCATCACATCTTCCTTTTGATCCCCACACTACATCCCAGTGCTCATTCATACAGTTATTTACTAACCTTGGCTTTAGGCAACATCCTTCCTTCTGCCTTGTCCCCCAACAACCATAATTAAAACTCAGCTTATCACCTCATCTCCACACCTACAAAGTTTGGCATTCCTATGGACATTCTCACACAGAGACTACTATATAGGTCTGTCTTTGGACTTTTCACTAGGCTCAAGTCTACGAAAGCTCGTTCTACCAACTTTTCTCTTTCAGCTACTCCTAAAGGTGCTACACATCCCTTTACTTCTGACTGTGGTTAATCATAGATGCTTGGTAATTCACAGAGGGAGCAGAATCTAAAAATAAGGCTCATCCTTAGACAACTCTGAGGAAATTAACTAATGCAGAAGGAGGCCATGACTATGGAAAGAGGAAGCATAGGGCAGATGGGTCTGGGGAGAAAGCAGAAGCACCCATGGGGAGCAGACTTTGCACATCTAATGTAGATTTGTCCTCTGACTTGAAACTTTCAGTTGGGGCCAGGGCAGAGCCTGTGGGCCAGATGATATATGTGGCCCCTGATACCAGAGTATGGCCACACTCACTGACAGCATTTGTCCTGTCTGTCCAAAGTGCCAAATGGACCTTTTCACCTAACGCTCGGATAGGGGACCGGCTTCATTCCTCCTCCCCCTCTTTGTTCTTGGAGTTCTCATAGGGCAACAGCCTTTGATTTAATCAGTAGAGGATACAGATAGGAAAACATTTAATATTGCCTTTGTTACCACTCTTTGTCTCAGTCCTGGAAACCTTCAGGCCTCTTGCTCTTGCTTTTGCTACCTTTCTGAGAACAAGAGGGAGATTTAATCCAAGATACTGGGAGAGATGCCAATAAAAATATAAAACATAGACTACATATGTACATAAAAGTCATTGTGGTTGAGTTCTTCTGTAACATCTAAGTACAAGGACAGCTTTCATTGACTCTCTATTCAGATTTTGCAGTGGCAGAACCCTACTTTTTCCAGTGGGTTCACACACTAATCCAAAAAACAGAAAGGAGAAGACGCTGCATTGATGTGACACAAAAGAGGCAGACCCTTTTTTAAAGGTTCTGTTTGCCCAGAAAAGTGTGTGCAGCAGCCTGTTTAATTAACTGTCTAGAACTGACAAAGACAAACTCCCCATTCTTTATCTGTGTGTTTTCGTGTATCACAATTAAGCTTGTGTACTTAATGTAGCACAGATACAAAATAGAGCTGAAAGCTGGGATCATTAAATAAAGAGGCATGAAAAATCAAGGTGGAAATAAAAGCTCGGTAATGTGAAGGGCTTTTTAAAAGACTGTTGATCACTGGGCCTATTTGCCATTCTGTGCACTGTTCTGCCTGCTGCCACCATATTCACAGCAGGATATGGACATTTATACACCGTATCAGTTTTTAAAAGGCAGAAATGGAATCACAAATTACCTCAAGGACTCTTTAAAATAATGCTATAGCCACTACTGTAAAGTATATGTTCCTGAAAGAGCAGTGATGCTATCCATGGGACTCTGCTACTTGCTACTGTACATATCGACCTGCAGCTATCTTCATGTACCTTATGAGGCAAATCCTTCATATGGGATCCATTGACTGGCATACTGTTGGTGTTCTGTGCATGGGTAAGTTTCCTTACATGAATAAGTGGACATTTTTAGTAAATGTGTAATAGCCAATTGAAGGGCCTAAAAGGAACATAACATATGGGTACCATCATGTATCACTGTGCATTGTACATCTCCATGTATTGTGTACATATTTCACAGTTGTACATGGTTGCAAATTGTGCATCAGTGCACATTGCTCATTGTATATCAGTGCGCAGTGCACATTGGTTGTGCAACATTACAATTCTGTAACACGGTATAGTCCTGCCAAGGAAAACTCCAGGAACATAAGTGACATTTAAGCTACATTTACACTGTAGAATTGATGCATTTTGACACTGTTTTAACTGCTATGGCTCATTGCCATGGAATTCTGGGATTTGTATTTTTATGTGGTATTTAGCCTTTGCTGTCAGAGAGCTCTGGTGCCACAACAAACTACAAGTCCTAGAATTCCACACGACGGAGCCATGGTAGTTATGGCTGTGTCAAAACTGGATTAATTCTGAAGTGTAGATGCAGTCTTCTTGGGGTAGAATCTCAGACATTGACTTTGCTCCTGCCACATTGCTAAATGCACAGAAGCCAACAAGACTAGTCATTCGTTGATTAATTTCTTCAGTGTTGGTGATGGGACAGCATCTTCCATCCTACCTGAGGGCAGAGGGTTAATGTAAGAACTTGATACCCAGCTCTATTCTCATTTGCAGTCAACCACCTGAAGCCACCAATTCACTCATTGAATACTAGAGCCAGTCCTGCTTTGGCAAAATATTCTCCATAGTAAGTCAAATAAGATAAGTTTAATTCATACTAAATTCTGTTACATGTTTTTAAATGGCAAATATTAAATGTTATTGTTAAACATTTGTCTCAAAATGGTCATAAGTGACAAATTGTGCAATCACGGTATGAACTCTGCTACTTATACAATGCATGCACCACCACTTTGGAGGTTGTGGGAGGGGGTAAGGTTTACCATATTGTATTGTTTGTACCTATTAACATGCTTTGGAATTTTATAATAACAATTATTTTTAAAATACATGTACATGCTGTGTGTTAGTGCATGCACATGCACACATGCAGACACATACCATTTTCTCATATGATAGTTGTCAGTTCTGTGACTGTAATACTGACATATGTAGAACATTCAGGAGTATTTCAAATTTTGTCATTAAGTCAAATTGCCAACTGGCATCTTCTACAGAGGCTTTAATTAAAAGGTTACCAAATCCAGCATCAACAATGTTGCACCTCCTGGCAATATTCAGAACAAAACACATCTATGAGCTCATTATCTTCAGTGCTGTCTGTGAAAAGAACAGTGTTTGGGGTTTTTTTTCAATAGAAGTGTGGTTTAGATACACAGTTGAAAGGATCAACTCTTCAGTGAAATCAATGACAAGTAACATTTATGTCAGTCTCGCTTTAAAACTGCCTGGAAGGCTATTCTGAATCCTGTCAGCATCTTTCCTGGAGAGGCTTTGCAGTGTGGACATACACCAGAGAAAATACACACACCAATTTATAGAAGCATATCAGAAGCTCATTGAAATGTTTGTTTGTTTAATATCCTGCCTTTCTCCTTGTACAGGATTCAAGGCAGCTTACAAGTAATTAAAAACTGGGAAATTAAGCCAGCATGGTTTAGTGGTTTGAGGGTTGGACTATGACTCTGAGACCAGAGTTCAAATCCTAGCACGGTCATATAAATCCACTGGGTGACGTTGGGCAAGTTACACTCTCTCAACCTCACAGGATAGCAATGTCAAACCCTCTTTGAAGAAAGAAAACCCCATTATAGGACCACCTTAGGATCCCCATAAGTTGGAAATGACTTGAAGGCACACAATAACAACAAACAGCTAAAAAAAATTGTACAAAAGTTAAAAAAATCAATTTAGCTAAAAGCACAAAGTTTGAACAATATAAAATACAATCAAAACTTACCATTAAGCCCATTAAAAGCCCTTTCTGTCACAAAAATTCTAAGCCAAAGACCTGCCTGAATAGAAAGATTGTTGCATGCTGGCCAAAGGAAAAAAGTGGCTAGCTGCATCTCCCATGGGAGGGAATTCCACAAATATTCCATTCAGTGGGAGCAGCCGCCGAGAAGGCTATCTCCTGTGTCCTCACCAAACATGTCTGTGATGGTACTGGGACCAAGAGAAAACTATTCACCAAAGATATTTAAACATGGGAAGACTCATGCAAGAAGATACGGTCTTTCAAATAGTCTGGAAATAAGCCATGTTGGTCTTTAAAGGTCATAAGCAGCACTTTGCATTCTGCCTGGAAGTAGACTGGTAGTGGGTGAAGCTGTTTCAATAGAGGGATTATAAGTTTCTTGTAAACAGCTCTACCCAGCAGCCCAACCACAGCTTTCTGGACTCATAGCAGTTTCTGAACAGTTTCCAAAGGCAGCCACTCATAGAATTCTCCATTAATCACTAGCAATTTTGGAACTGTAGTCCAAAAGTAACTTTTTTCAAGTTGCTGGATTAGAATGTTGACAATGGCTGCATCCGCACTGCAGAAATAATCCAGTTGACATCACTTTAATTGCTATGGCTCAATGCTATGAAATTCTGGGAACTGTAATTTGTTTACAGTTCCCAGAATTCCATAATATTGAGCCATGGCAGTTAAAATGGTATCAGCCTAGATTATTTCTGCAGTGCAGATGCAGCCATTGTCAACATACATGCTAATCCAGCAATTTGAGGGGGGGAAAATCTGTCAAACCAGATTATTTCTGTAGTGTGGATGCAGCCAATCCCTACTTTCTGACATTGATAGTATTAATGGTGACTTTGATTTTGCTTTTATCCCACATGCCAGTGTTTCTACTGGTTTACTGTAGTTGTCTTATTTACACATTGAACTTGGTATACCTGTGAATAGCATATCTAATACCATAACATGATGGTGATACGTGCTACACACATTATTTGCCTTTTCTGAACACAAAGTGAAGAAAGGATGTTATTATTCAAGAAGGCAATAATTTGGTTGGTGAGAGAGCTTCCACTAAGTATGAATTATAGATGAGTCTCAAGACATTCATTTTGTTGTTGTTGCTGTTGTTAGATGCTGTGCTTTCAGTCCTTTTCTCAGCGGGTTTAGAAGCCTGATTCATGGTAGTAATAAATGGAAACAAGTTAAAATCAGAGGCAGGGATTCTTCTTCTAGCTGGGCAGATTGAGGCCTACAAGTCAATGGCCAAGACCCAAAGGGCTACATTAGGTGTGCCCAAGGGCATGGACATGCTCAGTTGACTTCAAAAAATAGCAACAACTTTCCTTCAAATGACTGATGTATAAATCACCTTTGACACTCCCCTTCAGTTTAAAAAGATTTTTCCCCTTGGGAAGGCAGCACAAGCACCACTAGTTTCATATTCCTGAACTGCAGTTCCCACCAGCGATAGACCAGATAGTCAATGGTGAGGAACGTAGGAGTCACTGAAAAACAAGACATCTCTTCATCAACTTAGCTCTGTGGACTTTATATTATGCAGTTAAAGAAGTCCCAACAGGGCATCTTAAAATTATTTTCTCGCAATCTAAACAAAAATGTAGTTTTTTTTTTTTTACTTTGGTGTACATAGGTGGATGAGCAACTATGGTCTTCCAGATGCTCCCAAATTTCACTATTTGCAGTGTTGGCTAAGGCTGATGGTAGCTGCAATCCTACAGCATCTGGAGGGCCAAAGTGATCCACTCTTTTGTTAACAAGACACAGAAATTCTGTGTCACTTAGCAATATCTCTTGCCTGAAAGCAGAATTACAGCAATAACAATTCTCTGAATCTTTGATCACATCAGCTTCCTTTTACAAAATCAGCAATATATGTTCACAGTGAAACTGACTGGGATTTGCACATTCAGTCTTAGTGAATGCATTCACTGAATGTGCTTAATATGGGCACAGAACCTCAAATGTTCAACAGTATAATTGGATTACAGAATTTACAAGACTACTGTGTCACAACACTAGAAATGAGACCTAGGCCCTTTGCCCTTTCATGCTGCTTTTGGGGCAGTGGTTTCTCTTTCTTTGACAGATATTTTTCTCATAGCAACACAGTATGTGCTACCACTGACGTTAACCAAAAATGTCTGCACACTTTTAGTCCCCGCAGAACAAAAAAGTGGCAACAACCTTTCTTTTCTTATATTCCTGTCAAGACAACCTCACTGCGGGCCAGACTGTTAATTAAAAATGCAGCAAGGCAGAGACCTGCTGAGAAATGTTATTTCTCCTAGTTGTATTCAGTGCAGTAATATGGCCAGATAAATTTAGCTGCCAAATAGCTGTAGTATGCGTCTCTATGAATAAGGCTTCATAAAAGGCAAGGCTTCAGACAGCTTAATCTGTATGTTCCATCTTACCACAAAATGCCCAGGCGCTTAAGGTGGTCAATCAAAAGCCTACATTTGCTTGTTACTGGGTTTTCTTGAAGAAGGGGGGGGGGAGTGGAAACACAGGGGCTGAGCACCTAGCCTCTATAACACTGTCCATCTTTATTCCAGCCACTTCATACAGCCATGGCATTCTTACTCAGTCCTCCAACTTTATTTTCCTGTAAAGCCTGTCAATTACTTTTCAGCAGCGCAGACAGAGAAAGCTCCGCCAGTGGCTCTCAGTTCAAAGCTACCCTTTTTGGAACAGCTTTAACAACCCATCTTTCACTGCAGCATTAGTTTCTATGTTCACCAGATCTCACACATATGTTTGCACATGCTGATAACAGATAATAGATCTGTCTTCTAACAGCATTTCAATACAGGCAATTCTCACTAAAGTAGGGCACATAGCCACGTTTTGGTTGCTGCTCACCTCTGAATACCCATATTCATTCCTGACTTTTCTATATGGCATGATCAGTTGAAACAGTTGCTTTTTGGACTACAACTTCCAGAACCAATCCAACCCCTCCCACCCACCCACCCAGCATGGCCAGCACTCTCAATCCCTCAGTAGAGGCTGGATGGCCATCTCTCTGGGGTGCTTTGATTGTGTATTCCTGCATGGCAGGGGGTTGGATTGGATGGTCCTTGTGATCTCTTCCAACTGTGATTCTATGTCAGCCTTTCTTTCCCTTTTTCCTTAGCATAAGGTTTCTAACTTCTAAACATGCACAAATACAAAGGGGTATCGTAAAGTAACAATTATCACCTGGAAGTGATCATGGCATATTGATGAAATTTTGTCAGTGGCATCATTGGTCCCTAAGTGCATGATGTTGAGAAAATCAGCTCATTGTGTCCTTTATTTTTGTTACAGGTTGTGTCAGGAATGACTAAAGTGTAAGATGGAGAAGTACAAGGGGGTACTGTAAAGTAATAATTATCACCCAGAGGTTATTATGGTATATTTATAAAATTTTGTCATTGTCATCATCACCAGCTGATTTTTTTTCTTTTCCCCAAAATTAAAAATCTATTGTGGGGTTGCCGATTTGACAACACAGATGATGTCATTCATGAAATGGAAGAGTGGTTTAAGGCGCAATCTGCAAACTTCTACAACAAAGGTATTCTGAGGATCAAGAAATGCTGGAGAAAATGTGTAAATCTGTATTGTGACTACATAGAGATAAGTTAACAACTACAAATCAAAACGAACTTTCTGTCATTTTTTAAAAAGGTGATAATTAAAACTTTACGATACCCCCTTGTAGATGTATGAGTGTGCATCTTATTCTAGTAGTTGCTGATACCACAAAGGCACTGATGAACCCAAGCAGAAGAAAGCCCAATATTTTTTAAATGTAATTAAGGAGGAGGACAAGGAAGGGAGAATGGCATTTGGGGGCTGAGGAGTTCCAGGAAAAATCTTCCAAATTATCCAAAGAATCAATTGCCTTCTCCTCTCTTTTGGCTTTGAGACAATATCTATCCAGATATAAATCAGCAGGATAAAACAAGGAAAGAGAACCACTATTTAAACTATGAAACAGTGGGTTGGTTTTAGTTTTGTTTTTTGTTTTTTTGTTTTTTAATAATATAGAACCACTAGAAGGAGGAATAGCATAGACTGGCAATAGAAATTATATAATTTTCCTATCTGGTGGTTTCAAAGAGATCAGATGAATGTCTTTCAGTGACAATTTGAGTTCAGACAAGAAAGCTTCAGAGGGCATTTGTCCAACCTGTCTTTGAGAAATGTCAATGTATATGGTTGTACCTAAAGTCAGACTGAATCCTACAGAGTATGACTGGAGGGTTAGTAGAGGGTTTCTAAAAGCTTTCTATTGCAGCATAAATTCAAACTATTATTTCCAACTCAACTTGCTTAGATCTAATCTGAACTGCAGAAATAATGCAGTTTGATACTGCTTTAACTGCCATGGCTCAATGGTAGGGAAATCTGGGAGCTATAGTTCTGTAAAATATTAGGCTTCTGTCAGATAATATAGGAAACCAGGACAAATCCCTGGATTTCACAGGATGGAGCCCTGGCTGTTAAAGTGGGATCAAACTGCATTATTTCTGCAGTGCAAGTTAGACTTTAGCCTGTGGCAGTGAAAACAATAAGGAATTCTTTTGAATTTCAAAGACTGACAAATTCCATTATAGCACTAATTTTCATGGACTACAGTCCACTTGACCAGATGTATAAAGTGTTACCTAAGTTAAACTGATAGTAGCTGGGGTGGGCAAAGTGCAGAGTGGCATGCATGTGGCCCCTGAGATCCCTACATGTGGTTTCTAAAGCCCCCAGAAATTTCTTCAAAGCCTCTAGACCTCCCAATTTAATTTTGGGCTGATTTTGTCTTCTCTCAACCTGGCCAGAACCCTCAAATTTCCTGCAAATGTGGCAGTTTGCTTCCTCCAATCCCCCAGAGCACCTAATGCCTGCAAAAATAAAACTGAAAAGAAAAGATCAACTCAAAAACTAGCCCAAACTGCACAAAGAAGTAATACTAAGGGGGGGGGGGTTGCAGACTGCTAGAAATAGTGCAAATTGAGTCCACTTTTAGGGTTAGGGTTAGTGCTAGGGAATCATGGGAATTGTTGTTTTTTTTCTGAGACATTGAGCCTTCTCTGTCATAGAGCTCTGGTGTCACAATGAACTACAGTTCCCATGATGCCCTAACCCTAACCGTAAAAGTGGACTCAATTTGCACTATTTCTGGCAGTCTGCAACCCCCCTAAGTCATTTTCAGTATGCTAAAATACATTGGTGTGGCCTACACTTGCCTCCTCTCTCTAAGCATTTGCCCATTCCTGATATACAGTATGTTCTGGGGTGGGATTACAGACAAGGAGGTCAGAGCAAAATTAAACACAGAAAGTAACTGCGTATGACACTTGCATTATTAATTCCAGCTAGTCACAGAACTGTCACTAATGACACAAACAAAATTAACAGGAAGAAAGCCAATTAATACATATAGTCCAAGGTCTTACATCACTTCAACATATTGTAAATACTCACCAGCAGAGTTATGTTACACAAGTCCTCTATTGAACATTAATGTAGTGCAATGTATATGGATCAACTGTCAATGCACATGACTGACAAAACACTGTGCAATTACAATGAACAATGTGCAAAGATAATGGATGTAGGCAATGCCCAATCAGACTGTTCTATGTACTTTAATGCACTATCACATGTGCAATGGCCTTACATGTGCAATTCTGTTTACACTGTGGTCAGCTAGATACAAGCATTGTACATCATCCAAAAAACCCACTGCACATGCACAGCAAAACATATGTCTGTATACACCAGTAACAGGATCTCAGCCATAATGTGATAAGAAACCATTCCTAGTTCAGACCTCTGGTGATAGGCTGGAACTTCCTAACTCAGCTGTCTCTTGCTCTAAGCTCTTCTTGAAAATTCTTTGATGTACAATGACTACTTTAAGATCAACAATAAAGCACTGGACTTTGATACATGGCTCCATCCTATGGAATCCTGGGACCTGTAGCTTGTGTTATAAAAGTGCTATAATTGTATAGTGCGGAAAAAAGAAAAAGTGTGTAGCACTTTCTCTTTCTTGTGCTTACTACAGTTTAAACATAGCTACAATCTGCCTCATATAATTTTAAGTCAGCTTGGGGAAAGAATGGTTCATGGGCTGCATGTGGCCCCAATCCAATTTCTGGCTCCCCCCCCCCCCAAAAAAGCCCTAAGGTTTCTACGGGCCTTTGTGTATCTAATTACAATTCAAAACTGTAATTTATTGTGGCACCAGAGCTCTCTGACAGAGAAGGCTCAATGTCTCAGAAAAAAATGCAATTCCCATGATTCCCTAGCACTGAGCCAGGGCAGTGCCTCAATTTAATGTGCACTATTTCTGGCAGTTTGCAAAGGCCCTAAGTGTCATAATTTCAACCTCTGGAGTCTGAGGAATCTGACACAGGACCTTATCACATGGGGCCTAAAGCAGAAAGAACCCCGTGGCATCCCCGTCCCATTGCGGTTCCTTTTCAATCCAGAACTATACCGATATACAGAAAGCAGCATCATTCCGGTATCATTCTGGTCGCAGCAAAATGTAATTCCCAAAGAAACCGGCATTCAAAAGAACGGGGATGATGGTGGATGATGCCGCAATGGGACGGGGATGGGACGGGGATGGGTGCGACGTCGTGTGAACACACGGGGAAAAGGAAGTGCAATGGGACGGGGATGCGACGGGGATGGGCAGGGTTTCTCTGCGACGTCGTGTGAACACAGGGGAAAAGGAAGTGCAATGGGACGGGGATGCGACGGGGATGGGACTGCTTTAGACCCCATGTGATAAGGTCCACAGACAAGTTGGATTGTGAAGCATTTCTGGCTTCAGGTGATGGCCTTCTCTCTGAACAAACAACTGGTGGCTGAAGCAGCAGAGGGACTGTCCTTCATAGGATGCTGAAAAGACATCCCCAGCCTTTGAAATCCACTGAAGACAGAAGGAGAAACGTCAGCAGAATCAGTGCTTGTTACATAGGAGATGCTGATTCACCAAGCACCTGGCATCCAGAGGCAACTACCAACACAATCTGCTGGAACTTTGCTCACAACTGTTCAGGGTCTGGCAATGCTTTCACTTTCAAGAAGTTTTCCAGAGTTCTTGATTTCTGGATTAGCTATCTTTAATTACTCCATGACCCACTCCTTTTTTAATTTGGTTATCTGGGCTACTGGCTTGAGGTAACAAAGCCAGCTGAGACAATACCCCTTCACCTTCTTGGATTACTTGTGCACTATCTGAACTGGATTAGCTTCCCTGTAACTGCATAGCATAATCCTAGGATTTTAGGATCATTTTTTTCTTTGGACACTTGCTGCCTATAAGCACAGGACATTCAGACCCCAATTTCACCCCCCCAACAATCGTTGTCCCCAAAATACATCCCAAAGGCCCCAGGCCATCCAAACCACAGGGGTTTGTTTTCCCTTCCTTCCTCCACAGTCCTCCAAAGCTCCAACACTTAAAAAAAAAAAACCCAGCCAAAATCTACTGAAAAAAGTGGATGTGATATAACTCCCAATTTGGCTAGAATGCCATGGTGTAGCCTGCTAGGGCAGTGCAGGGGTGACAACGGGCATCGTTTTAAGTATCTATCGGATAGGAAGAGGCAAAAAATGAACCAGAGCCATTCTGGCCTCACCTAAGAGAAACTGGAAGGCGAAAGAGATTTGTTGGCATGGTATGGAAATATCTAATTACCATTCTTTCCTTCCAGTCTTGCCAATAAAGAGCTAAGGCACTCTGCTTCCAAGAAATAAGCCATAAACTGGCTTGGGGACATTTCTTTCATGTATCTCTTGGCCAACCTACAGAATATTTTAGAGCCTTGTGTCTGTCTGTACTTTCCTTGATATTTGTATTTCATTTGACATTTCCCCCTTCTTTATTAATTCAAGATTAATAATAGCACTATGTGTTTCCTTCTGTTCCTAATTTGGCCACTGTATTGAGTAGACACCATTTGTTCTTCACCTTTTATATTCTGAACTTCCTCATTCATCCCAATAAACCACTTTCTACATACTTCATTTATTATTGTTCTGACTACAGACATCTTTTCAGCAAAAGTAATTTTAAACTTGTACGCTGCCTGTATTTCACGGGCCTTCACTCAGTTTCTCCAAGAACGCTAAACAGGAAATGAAAATGTAGCATTCAGATGAAAAGTCAAGCAAAACAGAAAAAAAGCTAGAATATAATTGGTTTGCACAGGTTCTTGTCAGAATATCGTGCCTATCACCCACCTTTATGAATTACATGCTACACAGGTTTTAAGCCAGTCTCCTTTGCCATGTAAAGATTTCCAATTTACACCAGTAGGGCTTTCTCTGCTTCTCAAAACATGCAGATTTCCATGGCTGACAGCCTGAACTCCTCAACATTTAATATCAGTGATAACTGAGCTTCATTTTTCATGTGTGTTATATCCCAAGTAGAACTTTCTGTACTTTGGAAGGTCTCATAAAAAAGAAATAAACGCTCAGATATTAATTCCACTCCAGATTTGATTTAAGTTTATTAAGGAGAAGTTATTCTTTATCATTTGTTATTTTTATCTAGAGTGACAGGATGAATACAAAAAGAGATTTACCCCCCCCCCCCCAGGTGGAGGTGGGCTTTTAAATTTGAGGGATTTGCTTAAAGACTTCATTTCAGTGGTCCTTCTGTTATAAACTATAAACTCTGCAAATCAATTTAGTATAAGATAATTGTGTGAAGAAACACGTGGCTATGTTTGTTTTGTTTAATTTGGTTATTATGATTGTTCCAGACTTGTACAAATATCTATGTTTCTGTTGATATATCCTGTGTTAACATCTTAGAAGCCTCATTAGAGGTTTATTTTCCACTTGGTTGGTTGCAACTGCAGTTATATATTTTTGCGTTGAGGTCTAAGGTTACTAATTGGGTGGAGGGGTTTGCACTAAGCATGCTTACAGATCATTAGAAATCACTGGAATTAGAATTGCTATCCATTCCTCTGCTTCTTGTAATGTTGAGCATTGTCAACCCTGATGGGACATACACACATAAATGAACATGTATCACACGAGTTCTTATTTCTCAATGACTTACAACTGAACGTGAAAGTGGACTTGTGGCAAACAATGGCCTAAATCAGGAGTGGGCAACTGTGGCAGTTCTCAGGGCCAATTTCCTGCCCTGGGATCCTCCAAGGGCAGCAAAGACTATCTAATACCCCCCCCGCACACACACACCCTGCCCCCAAACAGCACAGGCAGAAATGTGGCTTGAAGCATCTTGAAGTTAAATATTGTGGATGCAGAGGGCACTCAAAATTATTTTTAAAATGGATAACTTCTCTTGGATAAGGTTGCCATACCACTTGGTTGGTTGGGTTTTATCCTAATTCTAGGCATCCTTTTCATTGGGCAGGATTGCTATACTACCTAGCTGCCTGGGTTTTACCCAAATTCGGAGCAGGATACTTGCTGTCCATTTGGACCATCATCTCACTCACATTCCAATCTTTCATTTTTTAAAAAATCTGGTCTCTAGCCCCTGACATGGGGCAAATGTATAGGCACTCTTTTTGTCAAATTGTTGGATCTTCATAATCATTCAAGCTCACTCTGCCATCCAGCACAGAGTTTGAAATCTAAAGAGGGTTGGGATGATTAGTACTTGGATTGTAGTCTCCCAGGTAATACCAGGCAGGGCTAGCAAGGTAATCTGTTTGAAACTCTGGAGAGCCACTGCCAGTCAGAGTCGACATGAATGAGCTAGATGGACTAAAGGTCCAATTCTCTATAAGCATTTTCCAATACATTTGTAGTGTGCTTGTGGGGCTACAGCAGGCAGGAAAGAAACTGCACCCACCTACCCTGTGGGTTCCCTTGTTATTTGATTGGAAGTACAGAGTTACATCCATCCCATTGTGTTGAAAGTAGCATAAATGTGAAGTCATAGGCTTTCATGGCCGGCATCCATAGTTTTTTGTGGGTTTTTCGGGCTGTGTGGCCATGTTCTAGAAGAGTTTCCTTCTGATGTTTCACCAGCATCTGTGTCTGGCATCTTCAGAGAATACTGGAATGGAAGAGGGTGGGTCTATATATACTGTGAGACCCTGGGTAGGGAGGAGTGATTCCCATGTAAACTGTGTTCTGTGTTGAGTAGGTATTGTTATGTTGTTAATGGCATGATTTCAGGGTGGGAGGATATACAAATGCAAATGGGAAACCAACCAGGATCAGGGGCTTTCCCAGCAGA
>CM034708.1:131115937-131127369 GCA_020142125.1 Phrynosoma platyrhinos | reverse complement strand
CCCCCCCCCCCAGGAGCTCAGTGAACAGTCTTCTGTATTACAGACGGTAAAACTTTATTCCAGGAAAAAAACATAGGTGTTAGCAGGAAGACATCTGAAGACAAAAGTGTCATCATCCACAAACATTGGCATAATATTTATATTACCCCACCCATAAACTTTGCAGCTTCATCTTTATTTGCTAATTAAAGCATACCAACTCTTTCTTGCACATCCCCTCATTCATTCAAGCCCCAGTACTGTTCTGTTCTTACCTTCTGTTTCCCACCAGAAGACTCTGAGAAGATTCCTACCCCACACATCCGCACATTCTTGTGCCAGGCACCAAGCATCTTTTTCAATTATTTCCATTACTGTACTACTATACCTCCCATCATTCTGCTACATAACTAAAACACTATAATACCCAGTTCAACAAGCTTGTACATCACAGCAATGCACATCTTATAATAGAATATGCCAGATTTTGACACTAGCTAGAAAAAAAGATGTCGTCTCCTGCGGGAAGAGAACTGAAGCACTGCAATGTCATGTGGTAAAGCATGGAGAAAGATGTTACTCTCCAGCTCCATTTCCACTTTTTTTCCTCATGTGATACGGTTCAAATTTTAACAAATCTTGTTAAATTAAAAATCCCATTTCTTCCTGCTGTATCATAGCTTTTGCTTTCTTTGATGTTGCTATTCATGGGACATTCTGGTGGCAGCAAGAATAAAAAAATTCAAAATAACAGCAATTACCAGGTTTGTCACCTTCCATGGTCAGAAAAGATGAAACGAGATGATAATACAATGCTATCATTATTCCAATTTCACAGCTTCCTCATAAAATGTAAGCATTAATAATACAGAAAGGACTGCATTTTGAGGTGAACAAAGATGACTGCTATAGACTTAAAGAGACAAAAAAAAAATCACAAAAGATTCTTCTTGCTTTAATTAGGTCTCTTACTCTCAAGGTGTCCTACACACATGCAGGAGGGGCAGAGGTTACAGATGACACACAGAGGCAGCTAAATTTCCAGAAAGTGTTTGGTGATTTGGGCAGCTCACTTGCTTTATGGGCCATTAGGGAACACTTAATGCAGCCTGTTCAGTATGTGGCCTAGCTCCCAAGCAATCACACAGAATGTTTGCTCTCCCAGTATTCTCTCCTGTGCTACATCTAAGGAAAAAGATAAAGGTATTCCCCATTGACAAGGCTGTCAAGTCGTGTCCAACCATAGGGGGTGGTGCTCATCTCTGTTACTAAGCTGAAGAGACAGCATTGTCAGAGACTAGACTGTGATCATGTGGCCAGCACGATTGCACAGAATGCTGTTTACCTTCCCACCAAAGGTAATTTATCTACTTGCCTTTGCTTGCTTTTGAACTGCTAGGTGACATGAGCTCACCCCATCATGCAGCATCCGGGCCTTGAGCTGCCAACCTGCTGATCTTGCAATCAACAGGCCTTTGCAGACTGCTAGAAATAGTGTAAATCGAGTCCACTTTAACTTCCCTGGCTCAGTGTTAGGGAATCATGGGAATTGTATTTTTTTCTGAGACATTGAGCCTTCTCTGTCAGAGAGCTCTGGTGCCACAATAAACTACAGTTCCCATGATTCCCTAGCACTGAGTCAGGGCAGTTAAAGTGGACCCAATTTGCACTATTTCTGGAAGTCTGCAAAGGCCCAGAGTCAGCGTCTTAACCACTTGAGCCACTGTATCCCATACATCTAAACACATATTAAATCTTGTCTTTTCCTTGTATATTCACTTCCCATACAACTTTAAAATATTTTTTGCAAAGGAAATTTTCTGTCAGTACAAAAGTCATATTTTCATTTTGTTACTGTTTTCTTAGAAACATAGCCACCATATTGGCACGTGTCAAGCCTTGATAAATGATTGTTCTATCCTGCTTTTCTTCTAAGAATCTACATCAGGAATGGAAAATACAATTCACCCTCTTGACTAAATATTGGTGCTTTTTGGCTACCTATTAGTGATTCCTCAGCTATCACCATTAGCTATGGTAACTAGTGGAAAGGGACATATATGGGGGGGGGCGCTCCATGATTGTGCTTTGCCAATGTATGACTCACACACTGATGCCCTGTACCGGTGAAGCATCATACATGTGCTGTGTGGCCAATCAAAGGAGTGGTCATCCAGTGGCATGTCATCTAAGAGGACTTGGAAGGTACTTGGAGGTTGCAGGAGGTGTGATTGTGTGATGGTGCACATGCATGGTAGAGGAGGTGACCAAAAATATTACTGAGTGGTGTGACTTGACACTGTGCCATGTGGTCTGCCATGGGTGTTTGGCCCACCTTGGGAGCAGGCCACTTTCAGAAAAAGCAGGATCGAGCCATTTTTTTCTGCCTGTCTACTCTGGCCTTATGTCTATTATGCTGTTCCTGACAACAAATAAGCTGCCCAGATATGATGAAACATGCTCAAAAATATGCTGAAGAATAAACAATGCTAGTAAGGGAGGAAAAAATCTTCACTCTCATCTAGGCTATCCTAAAATAGATATCTGTTCCATTATGAGTGTAATGGATGCTTGTTAGAATGCTTATAGATGTAACAGAAGCTATTAAGATTTGATAACTATCAAGGCGATTAGCCCTTGGATGTCTGTGTGTTTGCAGATGCCTGATTAGAGATTGTTGTGTCTCAACAGATGAGATTATGTTCCTTGATGGCTAGACTGTTATGGATATGATACAAGGGACAGAGTTCTGTACATGTGAAAGTCTTTATGAAATGTCCAAATAATGCCTTCATAGCTACTATAGAAAGTATAAAATAACATCATGATGATGATGATGATGATGATGATGATGATGATGGATATATGTCTGAGCTATAATGTTTAAGATGATAATGTTTCAACATGTGTAAACTACCAAAAATACTGTTAAAGATAAAGCTTAAGTCCTTACTAAAGCATAACATATTAATGGGCATATGACGAGATGTAATGAATTTATGATGCCTTACATATAATGTAATGTAATATTTTATATTACATTACATTATTATATATAATACATTTTCAGGCATGGGAACATACTGGGTGACTTTGGGCAATGCACAGCAATGTCAAACCTCTTCTAAAACAAAATTGTTTACTAAAAATCTGTCCTCAGGAGAGGAAAATGAATTAACAGTTCTTTCAAATTTTAGAGTGGAAAAAGGAGATTGAATGAGTTGTATTCATGATTAATGATAGTTTACAATTTCAAGACTATTATGAAAAAGTCTGGAAAGAAATGTTAAAAGATTTAGAAAAATGGAGAAAGTTAAATTTATCACTTTAGGAAGAACAGTACTAATAAAAGCAAAATTTTGCCAAGACATTTTCTTTCAAATCATCCATGTTGTAAAAAAATGGAATACCTTTCATGCAATGGCAGAAAGAAATCTCCAGGGTTTTTTGACAAGCAAGGAGACCCAGAATAAAAATTAAAACAATGTATGATGCTAAAGAAAGGCGTGGCTTGGGAGTTCCTAATATTAAACTGTATCATCAGGCTTGCCTGTTATATATATATATATGAAGGAAGGGATATTGCTTAGAGATGATAGACTTGGAACTTACAGGTCATGATTTATGATTTGGGTGGCACAGTTTTCTTTGGTATGATAATGTTAAAACACATGTTGAATTTAAAAATCAATGTATTAGAAAGTTCTCGTGCAAATTTGGTATAAATATAGGCAGAGACTTTTTCCTAAGATAATATTAGCCACCTCACTTTAGGAAACTTTTTTCAGAAAGAATGGGTTAAAGATTGAAGACACCTATATATTTGTGTACAAGTCAATCTCATGTATAAGTTGACGGAGGGTTTCATAAACATGGATTTTGATATGACCCATGGATAAGTTGAGGGTAAAACTTATGGGGCTCTAACAAAGGATGGAAAGGAGAAAATACCACTTCTGTCCCTCCTTCTCCTTCTCTGGACCTCTCTTGACCACCTAACACCAATTCCCAGGTGCTGGAGGAGAGGTTTTAACATTGGCTTCAGAAGGGAAACAAGTGAAGTTAAAAGGGGTGTTTCTTTGATGGGAAGAGAAACCTTGCAAATTGGACTAGGAGGTATGGAAGTGGTGTTAAGTGGAGAGTTTCCTCCATGGGAAGTGAAGCATTGCAGATCATACTAGGGAGGGAAAGAAATGGTGTTCAATGAGGTGTTTTTTCCATGAAAAAAGAAGTCTTGCAAATCAGACTGGGGAGGGAAGGACATGGTGTTCAATGAGGTGGTTTTTCAATGGGAAAAGAAGCCTTGCAAATCAGACTGGAAACCTCTTACACACACACACACACACACTCACAGAAAAACACGTGCCTTGAGGAACCAAGGGGGGGCATCAGGCTTGCTTATTTCAAGACCTTTCTAAGTACAGTTGCCTCTCTGTTTTTGGAGACTTCAAGTCCGTGATCTTGGTCATTCATGGACCGGCAGGCCCCATTGGCTAAAATGGTGTGTGTTCCAGTGGTTGTGTGGCTGTTCAAGCCAAGAGGGCTTGAATATCTGTGAGTTTTCAGTTTCACCGGGGGGGGGGTCCAGAATGGACCCCCCACAAAAATGGAGGGGTAACTGTAGTATTAGTGTATTGACCTGTATATAAGTCAACCCAGGATTGTAGGGTCAATTTTGGGGCATAAACTTCTCAACTTATAAGGATCTTTTGTATTTTGAACAAGACAGCTAGACATTTAAATCAAGAGATGTTTCTTAAGGATAGCAAAGATCTTAATTGTTTTGCTTATTCAGGACAGATTCTGCATCACACCCATGACAGAGATGTTAGGGGATGTTGCATAGTTTGTTGGCCTCCCTGGAAAAGGGGAACAAGTTTAAGCCTCAGGAAAAGCCAATGTCAAAACATCTCTGAATGTATTTTGCCAAGAAAAACCCATGAGAGAGTCACACACTCTCATCCTCAGAGGAATGCAGTGGCAAACCCCATCTGAACACATCTTGGCAAGAAATTGCTTTTTTGAATCTCTCTCAATTTTGCTGATTCTGTTGGGATATTTATTTATTTATTTAATTTTCAAGTCAATGACTTTTAATTACAATTATTGTTTTAATTTGGCTTGTTCTATATTACAGAGGAAGCCTTTTGGATTTAGATTTAAATTATTTGCTTGTTTTGCTATATTCTATATTTCAGAAAAAAAGTTTCATGGGCTTTTCTTTTTATATTGGCCTGCTCCAATTACCAGTTTTGATTTTACAGTGCTACTGTAACATTCTTTGGTTAGATAATTTTGTCCTTGTTTCAAATTAGGACTCATGTCCTACACTGATATGGCCTTTAAGAAAGCAAGATCTTAGATATGATTTAAATATTATAGTGAGTTATTTGCTACCTACTCAACCTTCCCAGCCTTCGATGAAGGCTTCTAAATACTCTAAATATAAATACTTAACATAATAACATCTCATTTTGATGTCTTAGAATAAAAAATTTGTTTGCCTTGGCTTCCCAGTGGCAGCTGCTTTCCCAGTACCTCTAAATTCTGAAGTTATGCCTCACATTGATCAAGGAGGGTTCTACAATCATGAGTGGTTTCACCGCCATCTGAACAAGTGCACGCTCATCTTAGCTTGCCAGTTGCTGCTGCTATCACAATGCCTGTGGATTCTGAGACTATACCTCAGATTGATTAAAGGGAGCCACTACAACCGAGTGCTTTCATCTACTGAGTCTGCTAATATACATACCGAGGCATTGTGAGATATTCGTGATCATGGGGTTCTTGTAATCAAACATATCTACCATATATGTTTCTCCCACAAACACACAAAGTTTAGACAGAGGGCCAATTCCTTACACATCACCCATTGTTCAGCCACCTTAAAATTTGACTCCTTCACCGTTGATATCTTGGCCCTGTCCTTCTGTGGCCACTGCCCCCCTTTCCATAGAAGGCTAATGATATGGACCCGTTTGGGCCTCCTAGTGAAATGAGATATGATGCTATCACACATTCTATCATCCTATATAGTCAATTATTACTCTTATTAGCTTATCATTCCAATTCATCCAGATAGTTCATGCTAGACATAAACACTGTTGTGTTGCGTGTTCTGTTTCCAATGTGTCTACAACCATAAAGCCTGCAGATACAAACATTTAGACTCAGGCTCTCTGCAGACGGGCCCTTTGTGGCATCCTCGAAGCAGGGATGGGGAGGGGCAGCTGCACCCCTTCCCAAGGATGTCCTAACGGCATGTGCCATTCCGCATGGCGAGCAGCATCAGAACATCCTCCCGGCATAGCGTCTTGATGCGCTGTGCCAGAAGGGGTGCAAAAGAGCTGCACAGTGGCTCTTGGGGCATCCTTTTTGCCGGCTCTGAAAGGAGAGACATTTTGCCACTCTTTACCGGGCCGCCAAAGGGAGGATTGGGGCTGAGGTGAGGGGCAACCTCGGCCCCAATCCTCCACTTCCCAGGGGAGCCCAGGGCCACCTGTCTGCATCCCCCCCTCAGTTTCCAAAGTGTCTCATTCCTTTTGAAACAATAACAAAGGCAGGAACATAGGTAGAGGCAACAAAGCACAATAAAAGGGACTGATGGGGTGCCCCTCCACTTCTAAAAGGTCCTCAGCCCCATTAATTTAGTTGGGCTCATCGTTTGTTGTTTTCTTACACTGCTTCACAAGCTACTCTCAATTTAAGCTGGTTTTCAATGGCGTTTTATTTACCCCTTTTGAGGGATCCATCACCCATTTTGGCTAATATTTGAAGCTAGGTTGACATACAACACATCATAAGAGACAAATATTCCCAAACAAGTTGCTAAGGTCTAGTTCTTATTCTGTTTATTTTCCCCCAGTTCCCAACTTAAGACTTTCACTTCGTGGGTTAGTTCCAGCAACAACAAGATAGCTTCACATTATTCAAAATTTGTCACACCTACATATAGGTTTAATGATGTTATACCCCATGAACTTTATAATGTTTGTTTAACATTGTTTGATGATACAATTAGATGGGTGTTCTGCCATAGTTTGGTGCTAAATTACCAAACTGCAACATCAAGTTGGCTTTCTGTTTGCTGCCATTTCACCTTGCAGATTTTAAATGTTAGGTTTTTGGTTTTAAGATAAATTTTATATGGATTGAGCTCTTCCTATGGGCTGTTCAGTTTTATGTACGGCTTTCTGAAGAACTCATATAACATTTAAACTTTACTTATGAGTGATAGCCCAGATATATCTTTAATACAACTAAGCTACATCATATGATTTGGTTTATGTTTGATATTACTAATTATTTACAAATTTGGTTACAATTTTTACTTTACCTTACTGGTGTTTCATTTTATATGACAGGGCTGACATAAGTCAGAGTTGGCTTGGAGGCACATAAGAACAACAAAGTGATATTTCACTGGGCAAACCAAAAGGTACAAAATAAATCATGCTAGTTTTCAAAGCTTCACTGGCTTCTTCATGATGCAAAAGATAGATAGTGAAAAGTATACAGGGGAAAGAGTGTGACACCAAACTGGCTCTCCATTCATGTCAACCCAATAAAAATAATATTTTTCACCTATTATGAATTACAGGTATATCCCCTCTCCTCTATTTTTATCAGGACCACAACAATGGTATCAACTAATATTTTTCTTCTTCCCTACCACAGTCCCAATCTACTTTGGGAGTGTGACTGCCAGCATTCCCTCTAGTCTTCCTCTAACAGGCACATCAGCCACAGTTATACACTAGGTGCAGTTCCTTTATGGCAATGTAACTAAGTACATGTCAGGATAGACTACAATCCAAGTCACTTTGATTTACATTGGAGTCAAACATACAAGATCACTTTTAAGATAATAGTGATGGGCAAGGCAATGCTATATGTAGAATCAGATATGTTCTGAGGTTAGAGCATCCCTTAGCTTGCTGAGCTTCTGCTGCCCAGATAGAAATGAAGGAGTAGCATTCCCTTCCCTTCCCTTTCATCTGAAATCTCCCCCTTCACAATCTATTTCCCTGTCATTGTAAATAATGGAAGATTATTTATGCCAGCTTCAGACCTGTCATATATTCCCCCCCATGTTGGCAGTGCAGTTGGGGGCTAGGAAGACTTTAGGCGCTATCAACTCAAGGAATCCCTAGTCTGCCTTTACCAATTTGCCCCCTTTCAACCTTTCCTGACATCACCAGAGGAACAAATGATGCCAAGGTCAGATCTGACCTTTTCCAAGGTCATAGCACTATCTCCATCATGGTGGTGGTGGGGAATTCAGTACTTTCCAGTGGTCATGGGGCTACATCAGAATTCAGCCTGTTTTGTTGTAGCTGGGAAACTTTAAAAACATGTTTGCAATCTATTTCAGCAGCTAAACAGAGTGGCCTTTGTTTTTGTCATTATTATCACCACCACTCAGGACAGCCTAATCAGAAGCATGCTAAAAAGAAAAATAAATAACCCATTATTCAATTCTGCATTCATGTGGTAGAAGTCTCTGAGCTGATTTCTGTGAAATTATTAGGTAGGATGTTGTACAATAATTTTTATTACCGTCTCCATTGTCTTTCCCTGCTGCATTCTCCTCCTCTAGGCCTGTGATTCCCAATGCAACATCCATGGAGAAAAAATAAGACATGGAAAAGGTGCAGATGTAGCAGCTGTTTTTTAATATGTTATTTCCCCAGCCCTCCCTTTATTTCCTGTAATCTCTTTGCAAACCTGAAGGGAATGCAGTGTTTAAAGGGCAACAGGCAAAGCCGGTAAGGAAACACAAGCTTCATTCAAATGTGAAAATGATGTTTATTTATTTGCAAATGAGAAATTATGCAAACTCTCCCTGCCTACCTGTATGCTCAAATTGCTTAGGGGCTAGTCTAAAATCACATCAGCAGTCAACAGTGTCTATCAGGCACCTCTGCCTAAATAGAATTGCATTGGGTATTTGCAAGGAAAGCATAGAAGAATGTTTGTTTCATTAAAATACCATTCAAGTTCTGATGTGGCTCTTTTGTGGAGTAACAATCAGTAAAGAGGGTGGGAGGAGAGTGATTCTTTAGGTGGCTTTGTTGATATTTATTGGTTTCTGCCAGCTTGCTAGGGTGGATGGGACAGACACTTTGAGATATAAAAGGCTTTGACAAAAGCAGCTGATAAAAATGCATATAGTTCAAAAGATAGCATATGGACCTTAATTCAGCTCAGACAGTTAAACATATAGCATTGCTTACACCACACAAAACTGTGAGCAGGCATTTCAATGCCAGGTGCAAAACATGAAATTTGTGCCTGTGACACTGGAGTCCCATTTATGGAGACCATCGCACAGTGTTTTTTGCCTGATCTGGGCATGGGACAGGATCAGGCTGGAAGGGTGTTATCGCACACAAAAATGCAGACTTTGTTGCAGGGCGACTACAAGCCATCCCTCAGCCACTCTTAGCTGGCCAATTTTGAAGGACAGAAGCTTTCCATCCTTCAAAATCAACCGGCTAAGCGCAGCTGGGAGATGGCTTGTTGTAGTCCTGCGACAAACTCCAGGTTTTTGTATGAGATAACATCTGTTCAAGCCCGATCCATTCGAGGAACGGGCAAAAAATGCTGTGCGATAATCTCCTATGTGTTGTGGTAGTATTGTGCCTGTAAATCTGCTACTCATTTGTGTAACATATACATCCACTGATCTTGGAGTAGACAAATCCTAGAATCCTTGAGATGTGTGTGTGTGTGTGTGTGTGTGCATATATACATACATATATATATATATATATATAGAGAGAGAGAGAGAGAGAGAGAGAGAGAGAGAGAGAGAGAGAGAGAGAACTCAAAATAGCAAAGCTTTAAAATGTAACATGAATATCTAGGAATTTAGCAGGGGTTGACAAAGAAGGGCCATAAACTACAAGAGACTCCAAAGGTGTTTTTGTGGCCTATACAGTACTCCTCATGAACCATATGGAAGGATGATTTCCATCCATGTCTCTATGTTTAAGCTACTGGAGACCTCCAGGAGTGGCAATTTTTTATTCAATGTATTCTTCCCAGTTCCAAAACCCTGAAACTCTCATAAAAAAAATTGGACATGATCATTGCGAACTTTGTCATTGTGATTTTCTTTTGTTTTTTTGTGGGTTTCTTTTCATATTTTCAGGCCTGACATGGCCTGTGGTGGGTCCCAACACTGCCAAAGTGGGTTCAGCTATATATTGTTGAAAATGTAATCAGATATTGATTAGATGTTCACTTGCCCAGGTAGAAACTTGTGTCAGTGTACTGGGTGATCATATGAATGTATTCTCTGTATTTCATAGTTGTTCGTCGTAGTAAGGTGACTCAAAGTAATAAAGTGCTTGTTCTTTATAGAAAGATGTCCTACGTCATAAAGTAGACACGTTAACCAGGGGCCCATTCACTCTGAAGAATTATAGTGCTATGGTTCCACTTTAACTGCCTTGGTTGAATCCTATGGAAGTTTGTAGATGGGGAGGCACTAGAGGAGCTCTCTGGCTGATTATTCTAAATGGAACACTTCACCAGGAGGGTTTCACAAACGAATGCCGAAATGAAAAGGGAGAGAATAACAAGGTATCCAGGTACTATGTATCCCTAATGAAACCACTATTGGAACTTCATAGTACAAATTATATTTACAATAACGCCATGTGACAAACAGTGAAAATTATCTATTATTCATTCAAATTATGAATACAACGAAATTACTCAGTCCAAGTGGTATTCCAAGTTCTTCAGGCCTCTGCTGTAGAAAACATGTGGTTGCAGCTAGAGGCTGGCAGAATAATTTTCACAACTAATATATAGAGTTCTGTTGAATCTTCATCATCAAGTCAACATCTCAATGATGAATTGCTAGTAAGTAGCAATCTTTCAAGTAGCAAAAAAAGGTTTTTATTTCAAGAATAAATTACCAGTAAGAGGCAATCTTTCAGATAGCAACAGGTAGAAAGATGACTACCTCCACAGTTTGCTCTGTAAAGACCCTCTGTTAAAGAGACAGATTTAATTTGTCCAATGGCAAAAAAACTTTAAAGAGTCTGGAGGATGGCCATATTGAGAAAAATGTTCTGATAAGGGGATGTCCAGACTTCTAATTTTACTCTTATGATCAATAATTCTGGTTCTCAAATTTCTAGTTGTCTGTCCCATTTAAATCTTTTGGCATGGACATAAAATGATGTAAACAACATTATTGGAGTTATAATTGGCAAATGATTTTAAATAATAGTGTTCCTTTGATATTGGGTGTATAAAAGTTCTGATATCCAGAGACTGAACATAACATGAGCAGTGTCCACATTTGTGGTGACCTGTGGTGTGAAAACACTCCTGTTTGTATGAATAGAAATCAGTGAGTACTAATGAGTCTTTAATATTTTATATAGAGAGAGACACTGCAGACTGGGCCAGCCAGAAAAATCAGCAGTAGCAGA
>CM034708.1:131096582-131115837 GCA_020142125.1 Phrynosoma platyrhinos | reverse complement strand
CCATGAAAGCCTACAACTTCACAGACTTTTATATTCATAGTGCTTTGTAATGCTATGACAGGTAATTTAGATCAACCTGGATTATTTTGAACCATGTGCCAATATTTAAAAATGATTCTTTTTATACAATGAGAAACATGATTGATGGTCAGGGAGCCTATGATTCTCTCATGTGTTGTCTTATCTAAGGATGTAAACAGTGATGTTTTATCCCTTGATGCTGCCTTTTTTCTAGCTTTGTTGATATTGTGCTGAGGAAGGGCCCTATCAATCAGTTCCTGCTGATATTGATCTACCACCATTTCATAATGACTATCATTGGTAAAATTCCTTTTAAACGTTTAAATTTGGGAATAAGGCAAGTTATTTTTTAATTGGTAAGGATGGCATCCAGAAAAATGTAACATAGAGTTTTAATCTAAAGATTTATGGAAATCACATACATCAATCCTACAATTTTAAATGTAAACCACCACATCCAAAAATGGAATCTGCTGTAAATCAAAATAACATGTAAATTTGATATGCGGACTGATGATATTAATCCATGTGAAAAACTAATTAACCTTAGTGGTTTATGAAAAAAGGATAAAAATATCATCAATGTATCTTCCATAGAACCAAAAATGTTCCATAAATGGATTCACCTCTAGATTATTGATATATGTAGACTCCAAATAAGACATATATAAATTGGCTATACTGGGCACTGCTGGGCTGCCCATCACAACTCCTTTGATTTGCAGAAAAGAATGGGTATTGGATCTAAAGTAATTATTTTCCAAAATGACATCTAGAATGTCTAATAAAAAATGAGAGGGAATTTTCTGAATAGGATGATACTGTAAATAATATTCAGTTACTTCTCTGGCATCTGGATGGGATATAGATTTGTATAAAGAATTCACATCTAAAGTAATCAGACAAGCTGATGAATAGATCTTACTGTTCTTTATGTTCTGAATAAAGTGTCATGTGTCTTTAATGTATGATGGTGCCTTCACAACTTAAGGAGCCAAAAAAGAGTTCAAAAATTGCAACAAAGGTTCTACGAGGGATCCTGACCCTGAAATAATAGGTCTCCTGGTGGTGGAGTTCAATGTAAGCTGAGACATATGATTTATGTCAACTGAGCAAGACCCATATGTTGAAATGGCTAAAAAAAACACTCTGGAGGTAATAATCTTGCTACCTGAAATATTGCCTCTTATTGGTAATTTATTCTGGAAATAACAACCATATTTTGTTGTTGAATGAATAATTTTGCTGCATTTATAATCTGAATGGATAATAGATAGTTTCCACTGTTTGTCACATCATATTATTGTAAATATGATTTGGAATATGAAGTTCCAATAGCAGTTTCATTGTAATATACAGTAAAAGGTAAAGGTATTCCCCACTGACAAGGTTGTCGTGTCCAACCAAAGGGGGAGGTGCTCATCTCTGTTACTAAGCCAAAGAGACAACAATCTCTGTTACTAAGCCAAAGAGACAACATTGTCAGAGACTACTCTGTGGTCATACGGCCAGCATGATTTCACAGAATACTGTTTACTTTCCCACCAAAGTGGTACCTATTTATCTACTTGCATTTGCAAGCTTTCAAACTGCTAGGTTGGAAGAAGCTGGGACTAGTGACAGGAGCTCACCCCATCATGCGGCACCTGGGCCTCGAACTGCCAACCTGCCAATCTTGTGATCAACAGAGTCAGTGTCTTAACCACTTAAGCCACTGCATCCTGTACTTAGTGATTATATACAGTACTTAGTGGTTATTCTAAATGCCCCTCCCTAAAGTGCAACTCCCAGGATTCCATAGGATGGAACTTTGGCTGTTAAAGTGGAAATATAGTGTTATAATTCTTCAAGCTAAATGGGCCCCAAATATCAAGATGTGGAATTATTCTCTCCATTTTTGCTTTGAAGGCTTCACGCTTCTGTCTGAATTTTGAATTCAGTGTCTGTCTCTTCTGTCACACAGAGCCACTTTCCATAAAGAAGTGTCAACCTCATTCATGACGGCATGCTGTTAAATTACAAGGGTTTAGGTAGGTGTTTATACATAGCATAGCCATAAAGCAGAATTTTGTTGGTACACTCGACAAGGAGTTGTATTTTTCTTCACCAGGGTCTCACAGCTGTGGTAAAGTGAAAACAGACAAAAGCTGCAAGCTCCAACCAACTTAGTTCTCTAGTACTTTATTTCTTTCATGGCTGCTGCATCCATAACTTTGCCCCTTTACTGCCACTGCCTACAAAAAAATTTGAACATACTAAAGGTATCTTTAACCATTAATATTAATTAATTAAATGAACAACTAAACATCTTGATAGGTTAAAACAATTGAAACTCATGCACATGTACATTTGGGGAAAATCAATTAGGACCTCAAAAACTTTAATAAAAATGCCATGTTTTAACTTGGTGCTGGAATGAAACTTGCAACAGCATCTATTGGATTTCCAAGAGCTTCCCCTTGGAGGCCCAGTTCCACAAATGAGGTACTACAGTAGAGCTTCTTGCAGTGTATCTTTCCCATTGGTGGGAGATAGAGTCAGACCTTTCCAGCAGTCCCCCTTAGTCTGACGGATATACAGAGAGGTGTTCCTTCAATCATTAAAATCCCAAGTCACATAAGGCTTTGAATATCATTGCCAGCACCATGAATTCATACTGGAAGCACATAATTTTGCTAGGCACAAAGCACAGGTATAGGAACATAATGACAGTGACTGGTTTAAAAGGTGTCATTGTGCCTTTGTACCAGTGGTGTATGAATACATTGTTTTTGTGGAAGACACTCCTACATCTAAACCTTCTGGGAATGAAAGTCACTATTATATGTTTTAAATCCAACTCAAGTTTACAAAAAGGAAAAAAAACCTCTTGCATCTTTTTTAAAATGTCAAATTACAGCTTCATTAAATCACCAAATCACCATGCCTGGAGCACACATCCATGTATTCATATCTAAAAGGGGTGGTGGTGGTGGAAAAAGCTAGCTTCTTTCAACTAAGTATACGTAATGTTTGAATATTAATTTTTTGAGCACAGATGTAAGATATTGTCTTTTTTTTTAACCCAAACAAGTTTGATAATATGTATTTGAGGAGTCTGTCACTTGGAACTGAGAATGCAATTCCCCCTGCCTTTTCGGTGCTTCTGTTTGTCACTCAGATGTGACTTAAGGTGTTCAGATCCAAGAAATTTGCAAAAATGCCTGCCTGTGTTAGGTTTATTAACATTCCCTGTGATCACAGTGAAAATGTATTCCGCAAAGTTGCCAAATTATGCAGAGATTATTTTTACAACTGCAAGAAGCGTCAAAACAAGACTCAGTTCATCATCACCATGGAGCCCTGATTGAAAGTATCACTTTAGGTGAGAAATCACAGGCCTAGCTCATTATCAGCTTGAGATGCACATCAACAGTATTGTTTCACATTAAAGCAATCTAGACCAAATACAATGCATGCAGCATAGCTGTAATTAAATCATACTCCAGGGTAGAGATAATAGCAAATTATAAAATAGCTTCAAAAAGTGACAATAATTACTCTTCAGGGGTCCTTTTCTATGAGAGTTTGTAGACTTTTAAGACTTGGCAGAAAATCTCAGTTTGAATGAACAACTGTAAAAGATCAAAGCAAACAAAAGATCTGAGTCATTAAGCAGTTTTAGTCTTAATCTGCCATACATCTCTTTGTCAGAGTTCCTACTCTTGCAGCCTTAATCCCTTTCCTTGGAAACCAGACAATTTTTTGTACCCATAAATCATGTTATTATCCCTGACTCCCCCACCCCATGCAAGGAGTCATGTAATGTGTTAGCTTTCCAATTACAATTAATTAATTTTGGTTGGTTAGCCACAATTCAGAATATTAAACAGAAGCAGAAGGGAGAATTCCATGCAGCAATGCCTTCTGTGCCTAAAGTTTTATAAACCAGGGTTAGACAAAATGGGCCTTCCAGGCTCTCTGAAACTGCAATTCCTAGCATTTGTCACCACTGGCTAAACTAGAGCTGATCAGAATTGTAGTCTAACAGGTGCTGGAATGCCACCCCTTCCCCAGTTCTGTTTTATAAGAACATCTTTATTTTAGAACAGACTATTGCTCCATCCATATCCTCCAAGATTTCACAGATGAAAGATGAAAACTGGGGCATGTGTGGCCAAGCTACATCAGAGTGTAGTCAGAAAAAGGTGTAGCCAAGCAACAAAAGAGCAATAGCTATCATTGAGGAATATACAAAACAATTGTTTTAGGCAGAGAAACCCTAGGATTTATGCACCGAGTTTAAGAAAACCGGAAAGAAGAAACAACTCAAATCAGTCTCCTGGGAAACGCAAGACTCCATCCCCCTTCTCTCCTTTCCTCCTGTTGAGTTAACTTAAGGGGAAGCAGATGGGCGGCACGGGGCTGCCCCAGGAAGCTGCAGATTGAGGCTGAGGCATCCAAATTCCTTGGTCCCGCAGTGCAGCTTTGCTGCCCCAGGAAAGAGCGCTAAAATAGCGCTCCTTCCACAAATTGCCGAAGGTGCACCACAAAAGGCTGCCGGCACTCCTTCAGTGACTCTTCCGCTGCAGCGTGTGCGGACGCTGCAGCGGAAAGGCATCGTCAGAGCGCCGGCCGTGTGGAGGGCCGGCTGCTCCGACAACGTCTTGGGTAAGGGGTTGGGGCACCCAGCATGTGGCTGCCTCTCCCCTTCCTTGCCCTGAAGACAGCGCTTTGCGCCGTCTGCTTAGCCCCTGAGTGCAAACTACTTTTGCATTTTGAACTCAGGTGGCAGCAACTGAAGTAAGCTGAGAACAAAGCGGAGTGGTAGGGCATTTTAAAAGCAGCTCAGAAAATACAATGGCAGAGGATTAACCAGGACTGTCCCTGACAAACCAGGACAGTTGGAGATTATGGTCCATCTGTACCCCAGTCTTGGTGTCTCTAACTAGCAGTGTCTCCAAACTCTCAGGTAAAGGTTTTCCCTAGTACATATTTGTCCCCCTGATCCTTTTAAGTGGCTATGCCAAAGACAGAAGGTGGGAACTTCTCCATTCAAAATGGGTCCTATAGAAGAATATGATCTGCAAAAATCAGTCTCCCAAGTCTAGAAGTTCCAGTACTGGCATTCTGAAATGTGTATAAATATACAGCTAAAGTTACATAATATCAAGCTGATCACATTAATTTGAAAACCAGTTTACCTGATCCAGATCAAATTTTAAAGTAAGTGGCATCTTGATATTATCAGAAGGAGTTAGCCACTGAAATCACCACCCGGGTCTAGTCCAGGTCCAGCCCTGCTCCCAAGGGTGCTCAGTGTGCCTCTTTTCAAAGCCAGGAGTTTTCCAGCTTAAGGAAATGGCTGCCAGAGTGGTCCTGGAAGTGGGGATGGACACAGAATGGACCCAGGCAGTGACTTCAGCAGCTAAATCCTTTTGATAATATCAGGATGCTGCCCACTTTAAAATTTAATCTGCATCAGGTAAACTGGTTTTAAAATTAATGCGATAAGTTCCTAAGTTTGTACACTCAGTGGAATGGGTTGCACAACAGGAAATGGTGTTCCTGTGGCACAAGCCTTTAGATTCACTCCTAGATTTGAGGTTGATTATATGTTAGAGTACACCTATAGCCTTTGGCCTTCCCATGTTGGAAGTCACATAAACTTCCAGTTTGGTTCACATGTCCCTTCCCTACACTAGAAGGGGAAATCCAAAAGTGTGAAGGAGGAAAGACTAGTAGGCCAGGAATGGTTTATATCTGAAAGTGGGCTTCCATCTTCTCTGATTCAAATTACACCAAGCTGCATGAAGTAGAGATGGCAACAAGTCTAGAGGACTGGAGCACAAAAATGGTCACAAAGAAGAGTGTAGTAAGCATATGGGTAAATATAGGTTGTGTGAACATGCATCTTGCAGCATTTGAGCCTAGTTCTCAGTGGATCTCCCTCAGCCTGGGACACTGTGTGGAAAAAGAGAGATTCAGTACAGCCACTGCAGGCATCAAAGTCTGGATGCATTTGGCCTCATGCTATCAAAAATTGCAAATGTGTGGGATTTGGGTAATTATAATTCAAATGATTAACTTTTACAAGCTGTAAAAGGCCTGTGGAATTCAGTGAGGCTTCCAGACCATCTAAATAGGTACAGAACTGCAGCCTCATTCACAAATAAATGCAAGCTCCAATTATTTGAATTTTTGCTAGCTTGTGCTTGAGATGTTTCATAAACAAGTAGCCTTTGTTTTTTCCAAGTATTGTTAAGGAAGAGAAGGTAGATTACATTATGTTAAATAACCCATTTACAGACTGATGCATCATTACAGTTCACTGGGATTTCTTTATTCCAACTTAAATTAATCTGTATCCCAGGCAGATTTGACAAGCAACCTTGGTTCTGCCATTTCATTTTGGGAAATTAAGCCCACCTAATAACACTTTCATAAGAGAGGGGAGCTTACAATAAGGCTTTATAATGAAAGTGAATTTTAAAGAAACCAAACTCTAGAGAAAAATGAAAACTTCCAAGTCATAAAAATTCCACACACTATACACCGTATTGAAAAATATATAGAAACATTTCAATGCTCATTCTTTGAAGACTGTTCTCAGGAGACATGGGTGGAATTTTTGGTTTTGTGAGAGTTGTTTTTTTTTAATTACACTGTTCTGATGATATAAAAGTATTTCAAGTTGCTATAAGCTGGCAGCCATGCAAGAGCTGCATATTAATATTGCATGGTGGAAGGATACATTAGAAGGCAAACACATAAGTGTGGAGGTTTAATGCTGTATCATCTGCTAGCACCCACAACAAGTACAAACATCTAGAATGCTACACTAACAGAAAGCCAAATCTGTATGGAATGTGGTGGGGAGGAGACAATGTACACATCTCTATAATGTTAGATAACCCAAGGCCTTGAACTGCCAACCTGCTGATCTTGCAATCAGCAGAGTCAGCATCTTAACCACTTGAGCCACTGTATCCCATAATTCATTGTATGAATCTAGTCTATTTGGGATTAACCAACAGAATTCCAGCCATCAATTTAAAACAGTTAAAAATATAGTTAAATATAATAAGTATGATAAAAATATGGTTTGCTGTTGTGGTGTGCCTTCCAGTCATTTCCAACCTATAGCAACCCTAAGGCGACCCTATCATGAGGTTTTCTTGGAAAGATTTATTCAGAAGGGGTTTGCCATGGCCATCCTCTGATTCTGAGAGAATGTGACTCACCCAAGGTCACCCAGTGGGTTTCATGGCCAAAGCAGAAATCAAACCCTGTTCTCCAGAGTTATAGTCCAACACTCAAACCATTACCCCACACTGGCTCCCAAAAATATGGTACACACCAATTAAAAGATCTTCTAGAGTGGCTAGCTGATAGTCAAAGGCCTGGGTAAACAAAAGTTCTTTGCCTGCTAGGAGTAAGGAAGCAGAGAGAGGGCCATCCTAGCCTCCCAAGGGAAGGAATTTCACAGCCTTGGAACAGCCACTAAGAAGGCTCTATCCCATGTTTACACCAAATGTGCCTGTAATGGTAGTGGGTTTCAGAGAAAGACCTCCCCCAAGGAACTTAAAACCCAGGCTCCTATCAAGAGATATGGTCTTTCAGACAGTCTTGAATATACAGTATATGTCTTTAATGCCCATACTTCCGTTTCCTTCTCCATGGGAATCACTCACAACAGATCTTTCTGAAGCAGCAGCCATTGTGGAACGCCTTCAAAGCATTAGGCAATGTGTTTTGTCAGATCTAAAATGGCCATTGGTTCAAGAATATGGGATTCAAACATATTTCATTACTCTTTCAGGTAAATTTATCTAGGCAGCAGAGTCAGGAACAACCATATCTGGTCCAGCTAATGCATAGCTTGTCATTAGAGGAATACAATAGCTAGAACAGCCTAGATGGCCCAGCTTTTTTGGAGGCAGGAGCACATAGACCATGTAGGCCAATGAAATGAAAATCCAAAAACCCTTGATTTGATTTTGAATCAAAGAGTCAATGTTGTTTCATGACACCTGTAGTATAGGCTCATTTAAGAGACAGCCATTTTCAACAGGCAACAGAATACGGAGATACCTGTAAAGTCTTAGCTGCCTGATAATGATTGTCTGAGATGTCTTTAAAGAGGGATTTCTTAGGGATGCTGTACAGAAAGTAAAGATGAACAGATTGTAGATGGAAATGCAATCTGTGCTATGTTCCCCTTTTGATGCCACAGACAAGGCTTGTCAGCAAATGACAAAAAAGGGAACTTGGGTTTATTTGTAGCATCCCAAAGTAGTCTGAGACAGTGGCGTCACTGGGCTGTGTGGGGGGTGCAAGCTGCACCAGGTGACACCCAAGAAGGGAGATGACATCTGATCAGTCCCCCACCCCTATTGGACATTTCTGGGAGTGTGGGTCTGCTCCCCGGAACTTTGGTACCTTACTTAAATTCAGAAAAACTGAATGCATGCATATTTCCCTAATATTCTGCTGTTGCATAGAGGTGATTTATCAAATGCCCAAGATTCACAATTGCCAGATCCTGAATTTCATCGTTATCTTCGGTGTCAGAAGCTGCTAATGGGCCATAAAATTTAGCAACTTCTCCATAAGCTGTTAGTTAATGAAAAATCGGTTAAATTGTTCACAGATCACTTGAGACACTGCCCTTTTGATTTGTTCTTGCGTTGCCTGGCAAAGGTTATATTAACTGAGAACAAGAAGCAAAAGAATACAGACAGGGGGAGGGTCTTTGCCCTCCAGTGGTTTTTGGATTCCTCTTTCCATCCTACCCACTCACCCAAACATAATGGCAAGAACCACTGGAACATTTGAAACAGAGAAGAAATGAGGAGAATATTGTTTGCAAATAATTGCACCATGGTGTGGTTCTCAAACGCCTCCTAACATCAGCACATGCAAGGTTACTTTTTAAACACAATTGACTGTATAATTCATAATTCACAATGTAACTCATTACCAGTAATGTTATGAAAATGCTTTAGGCCTTTGATTGCTTTGGGGGAATGAGCTGTGCTGGATTTTGTATTTGCTGCTTTCTTTTTTAGTGGTTTATGTTTCTTAGCATGTTTTAATTCTTTGATTGTTTAATTATATTTTTAACTTTTGTATGCTGTGAATTTGTAGCCATATGTTTTTTTAACTATTGTAAGTCTCATTGAGTCTGATGATTATGATAATTTAGCAGCACATTACATTACCTGCTATTTTCTTTTCTTCTATGCTTTTTAGTTCTTAGAGGGAACTATAAAAAAAAAGGAAGGAGGTACCATTATTAATAAACATGCTTAGCATTTATATATTAGCCATCCTTTCAGTCTCAGAGATTTAAATCTTCACTTGTAGAAATAACAGTCTGACATCACTGTAAGTGCTGTAGCTCCATCCTATGAAATCCTGGGATTTGTAGTTTTACAAGGTGTTTAGTCTTTTCTGCCAAAGCATGCTGATGCCATGCAAAACTAAATCCCAAGATTCTGTAGGATGAAGCCATGGCAGTTAAAATGATGTCAAACTGCATTATTTATACAGTGTAGATGTACCCTTAGATTCTGAATTTAAGGGTCTTCCAAGGAGACACTCATTCACTGCTTGCTTTGCTGTCCATCTTACTTTATTTATTTTTGTATTCTGCTGAGGTGGGTCCTGAATATTCTTGGTAAAGTCCTGTCATGACAGAATCATAGCCACTATCCCTGCATGACAGACCACTGTTGTCTCTGTTTCACCAATAGATGTGTCCATTTGTTTCCTGTTCATATCCTTTTCATAGATATTGTATCCCATTTACACACTGACCTGTATTTTTTTAAAAATTTACATAAGATTTTTTTAAAATTTAAATACAAGTTTCTAGATCTATTGTCCATAAAGTAAAATGTAAAAACATTTTATGGTAAATTTACAGACCAATCCTATCTATATCTACTCAGAGAACAGTTCCACTGTATTCAATGGGTCTTACCAGGTATGCTTAGATTGCAATTGTACAGTGCAGACTTATTGATTGATGATTTGATTTATATCCTGTCTTTCTATCAAAATGAGCTCAAAGTGGCTTACAGTATAGGTTTAAACAAAACAGTTAAATTAATACATGATGCAAAAGTTTAAAAAGTATGAATCCAATTAAAACATTGGCTGGCATCCAGTTCAGTGGTTACGAGATCAAAAACTGGACTTAAGACCTCATAACTTTGAGGATTCATGTTTACAGTCATTAATGACCAAACATGGTCCCCCAAAACCTACCTTTTCAGGAAGGCAGAACTCAAATTGAAGAGTTTCTGAAGTACTGCAGACTGAAACACTAGGGAAAGACATCTGCAAGCATTCTCCCCATCATGAATCATATTGAAATATGCAGTTGCAGCAGGATCCCAAGGGGTCTTTCCAGCTGCCTGTTCTCAACACTATGTGACCAGAACAGTTCTCCAGACATCATTTCCTAGCAGCATCTTTGAAACTCTTCCATTGGAGCACTGCCTGGATGAAAAGATCAGATTTGCATGGGTTTGGGCATCTTCAGATGTAGCTATGATGACAGAGCTCCATTCTTGTAGTTACATCAGCTACTACTTTTAAGACATCAATGAAAAACAATTAAAAACACATACAGCACATATTACATAAATAGCACATTCTAGTAGTACCCTTGAGTAGAGATATGCAGTCCTTTTGGATTTCTCTACTCAAGTCCTACAGAATCAAATGAAACCTTCACCCAGCCTTGAACTGCAATCCTACATCAATTTATCTAGAATGAAGTCCCACTGAAATCAATAGATCCTAGTTTTTAGTAGCAGCATATAAGATTGCACTGCTATGGGTTAAATTCTTAAAACTTAAAACTACTTTATGTAAAAAAAGAAAATTCAGCTACATTTACCTTAGCAACAGCATTTTCAGTCTTAAACAGAGTAATTTAAAAAAAAAACACAGCTTTACTGATGAGTGTCTTATTGCTGCATATGCAGCAGATTAGGCAGATTCACCCTGCTTTGCAAAAGGCCAGGGAAGAACGTGATCAGACTGATATTTGTATTCATTGTATTGTAACAAGAGGAAGGGCTACACTATAAACTAATTACTTGTGCCTGACCTTGTTTCTATGGGATTTCTAGTTGGAGGCTGCTGCCACACTGCAGAATTCATGCAGCTTGATACTGCTTTAACTGTCATGGCTGCATCCTATGGAATCTTGGGATCTGTAGTTTGTTGTGGCACCAGAGCTCTCTGAGAAAGCTAAATATCTCAAAATACTACAAGAATTACTACAACTCAGAATTCCACGGCGTTGAGCCATGGCAATTAAAGCAATGTCAAATAATGCAGCCTGAGGTAGTAATTCCCAACTTTAGTCACTGGATGTTACTTTGTTCCAGAATCCGTGACCATTAACCAAGTTAGCTGGGGCTTCTGGGAGTTGAGGTCCAGCAGGGGAGCCAAGATGGGGGACCACTGCTCTCCTTGCCTGAGATTTACAGAGTTCTTTCCCAGGAGTCCAATGAGATTAAGCTGGGCCTAATTGATGGGACTCCATGTTTTCTGTAATAATTATTCTACAGTTACTTGTAGAGTTGACCATTCAGGATTGCCCCTGGCCCTGGAGTTTCCGAGTCAAAACCTGAGACTTAGGGGACAGTCACTGGTGATGGCATTAGGAGTTGTGCATTACATACCAGTCATGGTTGTTCAGAGCTTGTCAATGAAACACACACACACATACCTATTTTCCTGTTTGGAAATTAAGACAGAAATCTTCACTAAAGGGGCTATTCCCAGATCAAGGAGAAATGAGTATTTCCTCTTGTCTCCACTGAAACTGGAGAATTTACACCCTTGTCTCCCACCCTCAGAAAAACTGAAGACTTGGGACCAGGCCCTAAGATCTAGTAATCCTATTTACTTGACACAGATTCCATGCTTGAAATATAAGAGAAACCTTAGCTTTAAACCAGTAGTGTCACCCTACCACTACCACCACCACATTATTATTATTATTATTATTGAAGCATTTTAAAGTATAATAATATGATGAGAATATATGCACAGAATAAAAAGAACATTAGTATTATATCAGTTGGAAAAAATAATAAATTGTATCATACTTTCTCAGGGTGAGCTTATCACAAGATGGGATATCATTAACAGCAGAAGGGGAATAGGAAAGAAGATTTCCAAAATTTCATCAGCTGAGATATGGTTCTAAATGGGGATGCAATTCTGTTGGAATAAACAGTAAAGGGATACCAAGTTTCTTCAAAGTCTGGTCTTGGTGCTTTCTTCAAATCATCTTAAGTGGTAGGTCATTTTTCTCAGGCAAGGCAATACTCCAAACTCTGTCCAGCCAAATTCTGATGTCCAGAACACTGAAGGATCACCAATGCTGGGGAATTTTGAGGCAAACAGCCCCCAATAACATAGAATCAAGCACTGTGATTCAAATCACCATTGGGACCATGAAAATTTTAGAGTAGCATGAGTACTTTGCAGTGTATAACAACATGATTAGTCATGTTGAAGAGAAATTCCAGTTCCCATGACCAGAAAGAGCTTGGAAGCATTGCTCATTTTGGACTTCAGCACTCAGAATCTCACAGCCAGCACAGTCAGTGGATAATTCAGGAAGTTGTGTGTTTTTTATAAACATTTCCACCCAATTCTGGCTAAGCCTCACTCTCCACTGATCAATAATACTAGTTACAACACTCAGGGCAATGCTGGAGAAGTCAATGGCTGCTGATTCTGATCTGGCTCCAGGGTTTCAGCATCTTTCGGGGATGTTTTGGTGGGACTAGGAAAAACTACTCCCTGAAACATGCTGAAAGAAGCAAGACCAGAATACTAAACAGGTACCCATCCAAGTACTAAACAGGCCAAACCCTCACTAACCTCTGAAATCATCCAAGATTGTGTGGTTGGGGCAGTATAGTAGCAATAAACAGAGCCACATAGAGTTTTGATCAAGGTGTTGGAATGGACCTTGGGAGTCATGAAACTGATCTTGATCTGACCACTTTCTGTCGCCACCTGACCTACCATACAAGATTGTTCTGAGAGTAAAGAAGGAAGAAACTATGAACCTTGCACTCACTGGGGAAAAGGCAGAATATAAGCATAACTAATAATACACTAGCATTATATAGTGGTTTGAGTGTTGGACTATGAGTCTGGAGACCAGGGTTGGCCATGAAACTGACTGGCTGACCTTGGGCATCTCACATATGCTCAGCTCCAAAAAAAAAACAAGTAAAAGGGATGCCTTAGGGTCACTATAAGTTGGAAACAACTTGAAGGCACACAACAACACAATAAATGAATAGCTATAAAAGATGGAATATAAGTGTGGCTTAGAAGAGATAGATACCAACACTTCAAACTGGGCTCGAAATAGACTGCCATACCATCTCTGATCTTACTGTGAATGAAGAGCATTTGAGCACTGCTGCCAGTGAAGTTGCCTTTAAGTCTCTAACCAAGATCATTTCCCTGGGAGTATTAAGTCCCACTGAATTTTCACATATTTCAAATTATAATATATAAACTGTTTAACTTCATAGTTTTTCAACCCTTAGGCCTCGGTTGCACCCCCTCCACCCTCACAGAGAAAGTGAGAAAGAGTGCATTATATACAACTTTTCAGAAACTCTGACTTTATCTTCATTTATTTCCCTCCTGCAGCTGAGCAATAATATTTATTTCACTTTCCTGAAGAGTACTGCACACACAGTGCCTTAGGCATCTTTACCTGACTTTGAGAAAGGCCAGGGCAGAAAATTGTTTTAGGTGAATCTATGTTGTTGATATGTATGACACGGTTTAACCGTCTGAGTGCTGCAGCATTTAAGTTACTTGAGCATACAGACCAGAGTTTTTGTAAGTTACCTTTGGGGGCTGGAGAATTGAAGCCATGCTAGCTGCAGGTTTCTGGAACCTGTAGTACAGAAAAGGTACAGACATATGGTCAATCTGAGCCTCCTCTAAATATAGCAGCTGCCAAAACCGGTTTCCCCTCCCTCCCCTCCTCTTGCGTTTTCTGCCTTGCCAATTAGGACCTTTTAACAAGTGATGCCAGGAACTGATCTTTGAAACCTAATCCAAATGTGAGCTCAATTGATTTCTACTAATGCTTCCACTTGGCTCCACTTAATGAACCTGAGTATATATGTCATTTGTAATTGGACTGGCTGCATTAACAGTGGACTGCAGGATGGCAGGGTTTTCAACTGAGGAACTAGTGGTTAAAACCAAGGGATCTTCACTGTCACTACAGCACAAAGGTGGCCTCCACTGAACTTCAACACTACCACAACACATGATGGCCAAAAGATAATACTGCAGCTAGCAGCCCAGTAAGGTAGGAGTTCCATTCAGCAGGATCAGAAAAACTGTCCCAATTTGGCAGGGACAATCCCAGTTAATCCTCTGTCATCCTTTTTTTTTTAGGTGCTCTTAAAATGTCCCAGTTTCTCTCTCTTCCTCCCACTTTCCTCCTTTGTCCTGGATTACTCCAATTGCTGCAAACTGAACTCAAAGTGCAAACTTAATTTGTACTTAGTTAACTCAGCAGGGGCAGCAAAGAGGTGGCTAAATCATTCCTTTCCCTGTAGGCTCAGGCAAAAGCAAACTGTTGCAGCCTTTCTTATCTTGTGTATTCCTCCTCAATAACTTATGTCACCCTGACCACACTCTGGTTTTGGTGTCCCAGTTTTGATCTGTAAATTGTTGGAGGCTATGAGAAAGCTACTGCTTCTGGCCTGGCTCTTTGGTTTCAGCATCTGTAGCTCTGATTCCAGCATACTGAGTTCTCATTCCTTTCTTGTCTCTACACCACCAACCCTGATGTAATATTAGACCTTAGAGACTGAAATTGTACCATCAATCGGGAGCAACATTTGAATCCAGACCTTCTTCTTTATATTGCAATACATCAAACTAGTGATCTAGCTGCACATGACAGAGTAGAAACAAAACAAAACATAAAATCTGCCTGTGTATTATCCCATCAATCCTTGTTGGCTAGAATATTAGAGAAGGGGGAGGTAATATTGTGAGAGTACTGTAGCCTATTTAGTCATTCCCCTTGTATGTTAAGTTCTATGCAAGGAGATGAGAATGTCTGTTCAGCTTCTTGCTCCCTTCCAATGTTTGTCCCAATAGACATATCGGGACATATTGGGATGGGTGTGTGTGTCCTCAAAAAAAAATCCATGTGTATCTTTATTATTTTTGTCTCATGCAGAAAAATGGGACATTTTTGCTATTTTGTTGATGACTATTTTCACCTTTAAAAAAGAAACCTTTTCAAATGATGATCAGGATATCTCAGGATAACAAAACTATGCATATAGCGCCACTTACTGGCAAAGTCATAAAAAAAGAAGATTTTTTAAAAACTCATTTTGCACTCAGGTATTGAACTCAGGTTGCATCTGCACTGCAGAATTAATGCTATTTGACATTGCTTTAACTCTCGTGGCTCAGTGCTATGGAATTCTGGGATTTGTAGTTTTGTGAGATATTTAGGCTTCTGTGTCAAGAGAGCTCTGATGCCACAACAAACTACAAATTCCAGGATTCCATCGGACAGAGCCATGATACTGAAAGCAGTGTCAAACTGCACTAATTCTGCAGTACAGCAGGAGCCTCAGACATTAGAAATCAGTGTCTTCCATTAACATTTTCACTGATGAATGTTTGGTGTGACTTTCAATTCGTATGTCCTGTGAGTCAAAAGCATATGAATGCTTCTGTCCTGTTGCAGAATTGTAAGTTGACTTATCTCCCTGAGCTACACTTCCTGTAGGGAGGTCAAGTCTAATTCACCCTGAAGATATGCCAGTGTGGGAAACCCATGCCAGTGTAATGCCAACAGTGTGCTAAGAGAACCAACTGCCAGTAAAATCAGTGGATAATTGTTATTGCAAAGACTAAATAGTGGGGGGCGCATCCTATGTCCCCAGCTTCACACAACCCACTATACCCCTTTATTTATGGATTGCCATGGTCATACAATTCTGATAAAAATAAGGAACAAGGAAAGCAGAGGCTGAGTCAGAAGGAGCACCATAGCGATTTGGAAGAGCTATGTGATAATGACTATCCTCAGCCGAGTATGTTTGCATTTCCTAGACGAACGTGATTATTACCCCTTCAAGCCTGAATCGATGAAGTCCTGAGAGAACATGGGAAATCTTTAAAACAACATGTTAAACCATGTGTGTGTTTTTTAGGGAATTCTCCCATTCAGGGCATGACCCTCAAGAGTTGTCAATTCCCTATATTTTGGAAAGTGAGAGAACATGGAAAATCTTTAAAACAATATGTCAAACTGCATGTTTTTTCTGAGAATGTGCGTGTTTGGGAATTGAATGTTCAAATGTTAAGTGCTGCAGTCAATAACTACAAAGGCCTTTGGATAATTAACACACTCTAAACAAGGGGCTGTGGGACGCCTTGATTTAGCAGCTGTAGCCAGCATAGCTAGTAATGAAGAATGATAGGAGCTGCAGTCCAGCAACATATGGAGGACTACTTGCATTCTGCTCCAGCTCTAAGCATGTTCACATTTTATTAAATGTAAATGTTTTGTATTAATATGAATACAATCAAATAACTCAAGACATTATTATGCTGTGCTGTATCAAACTACACTGATCGTTACCTGCACCATCCTACCCACTATATCTCTTCCCACAGTAACCAATATTTCCTTCCCAACACAACATTTGCATCATTCAGTGCTAACTCAGGTTTGTAAGAGGTCACCCAGTGTGGTCCGCACCCCTGCACCCTCCTAATTACACCACTGGACTAGAATAGAAGTAATGAACTAATGGGATTTGCATTAGGTATTGATATACATTTTCTTGTTCCCAGTGAGCTCAAGGGCATTGGGGATGGGACCTCATGAGGCTGTTTTGATAGGCTGCAAACTCCTTCTGTCTACCATCTCAAAATAACAGGGTTATATGAGTCCATGACTGTAGCATTAATCATTGCCATCTTCCTATGCGTTTTATGCTTTAACCATCTCTGCCTGACAAATGTGTATTTCAAAAGCATACACAGAGAATTTGGGGCCTATTTGTTTAGTCTATCAAGATAAAAGTCCACAGTTTTATAAAAAAAAAATATGGACAGTTGAAAAAAAATTCAACTGTTGCTTTACTAAGGGGGGAAGCAGACCAGGGCGTCCAGGACGCCCTTGGACGTTGCGCCGCGGGACCGCAGCATCCGCACCGCGGCGCACCGGTGGCATCCCTGAAAGGAGCGCTAAATTGGCGCTCCTTTCAGAAGTCAGGGAAAGTGCACCCTAAATGCGTAGGGCGCACTTTCCCTGACTTTTACACCGCAGCGTGTGCGGACGCTGCGGCGGGAGGTTGCCCCCGGAGCGCCGGCCGTGCGGAGGGCCGGCAGCTCCGAGGGCAACCTCGGGAGGAGGAAGGGGCGCCAATCGTGCGGCTGCCCCTCCTCTTCCCTGCCTCGGAGATGACTTTATTAGTCGTCTGCCGAGGCCCTAAGTCTGCTCTAGTTAGCAGTGGCACTTGGATCTAGGCCAGCCTATGAAATTTGCAGTGTTGCCATAAGCCAACAGCTGACTTGAAGGCACATAGGAAGACACACACACACACATGCGTGCACTTGCATGCACACATACACAGCTCTCAAAAACACTTGTACAATGCAAGTTTTGGGGGACTGTTTCTGTCACGAAATTTAAAATGAAGTTTTTTGCCTGTAGGGAAACTTTTGACAGCCTGCTGTCAAAGGCACATCCCCGTCAGAGCACTTTCTTGGCTACAGCTGAATAGACTATGTGATGTTGGGATTTCATTAGGACACAGAGGCAAATATATGCCTTCTGAAAAAGAAATAGAAAGGTAGTATTTCAAATGTCAGTCCCAAGGCTTCCGTTATAAGTATTTAATAAGGGGAATACTAATTAAATTAGGGACACTTCCTTCTTGATATTAAACTAACCAAGTTCCCTCCACCCTTAGAATTGTTTTCTCCAGCATGTCAATGAGGAAGGGCACAATCCTAAATTCTGATTAATCCTCTTTTCCCACATACAACATCATTTGCTTTGTGTGCCTTCAAGTTTTTGACTTATGGCAATCCTAAGGCAACCCTATCATGGGGTTTTCTTAACAAGATTTGTTCAAAGGAGGTTTGCCATTGCCTTCCTCTGAGGCTGAGAACATGTGACTTGCCCAAGGTCACCTAGTGGGCTTCATGGCCATGGTGAGAAACCAACCCTGGTCTCCAGAGTCATAGTCCAACACTCAACTCACTATGCCACACTGGATCTATACAACACCCTACCCTTCAACATTTCACAGTTTAAAAAATGGAACACACATGGGCAAGCAGCATCAGAGTGTGGCCAAGATGGCAAAAGGTATGAATGAGGGAGAATACCCATGGTAGGAGAGGCTGCAGCAGTTTGCTTTTACCTGAGCTCACTGGAAAGGTCAAGATTCACCCCTTCCTCTTCTTCTATCCTATTTTCCTCTCTCTGAGTTCATTAAGTTCAAACTACACATGCACTTTGAACTGTTTGTAGCAATTGAAGTAAACTGAAGACAAAGGGGGAAAGGGAGGAAGGAGAGAGAACCTGGGACATTTTTAAAGCAGATGAAAAAGTGAGATGACACAGAATTAATCAGAACAGTTCTTGCTAAAGTGGGACAGTTGGAGGGAACACAACATGCTTTTCTATTACTCTTACCCAGCTGATCTCATTGATGAGGATAAACATCAAGAGCATAAACATGACCATATCCTATGTTTGCTTGCTTTTGAACTTCTCATCCTGTCCATAACATGACATCTGGGAGACAGACACCAGGCCCAACACCATCGGGCCTAGGATAAGAAGAGGAGCCCTCTCTCCATTCCATCCGATGTCATCTGGGAGAGAGACACCAGGCCCAGCACCATCGGGCCTAGACTAAGAAGAAGAGCCCTTACCTTTTAAGGGGCGGGTGGGTTTGGGGATTTTTAGGTTGTTTACATTGTATCAACATATCTTTATGTAAATTTTGATGTTGTAAGCCGCCCCGATTGCTCTTCAGAGGGGCGGGATATAAATAAATATTATTATTATTATTATTATAACAGTTCAGGGCAAACTATTGTTCACAAATATAGTGTAAAATGATCTACAACATTCACCCTCTATAATCTATAAATAAATGAAGAAAGTAACCCACTAAGCAGACGG